>JACEEZ010018430.1:330670-385182 GCA_016584305.1 Chionoecetes opilio | reverse complement strand
AAAAATTTTTGTTGTGCACGCAATGTGTGCACGTGCACACCGCCCACATTTTTAACACTTAAAGTAAATGTATTACATACACACACGGGGGATATGTAGTAGCAGTCCCCGATGGATGGATTGTTACGAGGTAACAAACCTCCAGACCGCTACAGGAGGCCGACAAATATAACTCGTCACAACAGCCTCTGTCTCTGACTTCTTTAAGTCCACGTGCACAACACACTGTAACACACTAAGAACACACAACACACCTTCCAAACTCACCTGTACTATCACTCCCCTGCAACTCTCCCTCACTTTCCTGTAGGAGTGGTACAGAACGATATAGGCAGGGAGGGGGAGCCTTTCAAGAGAGAACTCGCACGCGTGCGTTTGTCTCTGAAACGGAAACTGAGAGACTAAACTTTCACTAAAGCGCCTTTGTTCGTGTATTTAATATATAATATTATATATATATATTATATATTATATATTATATATTAATAATAATATAATATAAATTAAAAAAATTAAAAAAAAAATAAAACTTTTAAGCCGTGATGTATCAGTACGAGGCTGCGGAAAATGGGGGAAAGCAATTTTTCCCTGTAATATCTCAAGAACCGGTTTTTTTTTGGGGAGAAACGTTAACGAGGGAAAAAATGCATATTTCAACAGGCTTCCCTGTGGTATAAGCATATTAAAAACTCAATTGATAAATTACCGAATTAAGTTTTTTTAATGGGCATATTACCCGAGAAAAATATTCCAGAAACTCAAGGGGAAATTTTCATATCATGCATTAACACTTACGAAAAGTAAAGTAATTTTTCAAAGTGGAATAAAGATTCCTGCAGACCACGCTCTCCATCAAGACATAAAAAAAATGTTAGAGCGGATAAAAGATAGATGTATGGGGCATCAATAAGCTGCTGGAAATTTGGAAAAGGCACAAAACTGCGCAAAAATATAAAAACTATTTATCTCAAAATCTGTATAGCAAATAAGAAACGGATTTATGCTTAGGGTAGATCTCCTTGAGTTTAACAAAAAGGTATTCAGCCATTTTTGGTCTAGGGGCAAATAGTTTTCATAGTAACAAAATAGGGAAACGCAAAATAAAGGTAGTGCCGACCGGGTAATTTGGTCCAGGTTTTTACAAACTTTGATCTAGTTTCCATATCTATTTAAATATACAAACATAATAAGAGGGTCACTACCTATATGTCATTAAAGTTTAAACAAATTCCCATTACAGCTCTGTTAGCAATACACTGAGAAGTGTGGACCGCATTGTTATATAAAATGGGCTAAATTGGACCACACTCTGGGGTAAATCGGACCTATATATAATTTTTTTTTTTTTTTTTTTTATAAGACAAACCACCAAAAACTTACCACAGTCCTACCATGCCCATGCGTTTCAGACAAATAAGAATAGAAATGAAGAAAAAGTCCTACCATTCATGGACCATGCCCTGACTTTTCTGACAAAATAAAAGAATAGATAAATGAAGAAAAAATGTCCTACCATGTTATACCATGCCCATGGACCTTTCACAGACAAAATAAAAGTATAAATAAATGAAGAAAAAAATTTACTTTGCCCCTTTTCCATTGTTATGCCTTAGTTTGCTAATTCCTTAATATAACACCTGAAGTTAGTGTATTCTTTCAATAGATATTTTACATTAAAAGTGAAAGGGACTGTTCCCCTTACAGTTAAAGGTCTATAAAAAAGGAAGTTTCTTTGTACTGCAGAGACATCATCCCTGAGGGGCCAGTCAAAGTGACTACTTTTAGGTTTATTGTACACTAGCCGTAAAGCCGCCCTCCGGGCGGACTTTTTGTACTCCTTCATGCAGCTGATTGCTAGTTGGTGGCCTTCGCCCACCAAAACTGATTTTTCCAGATAGCCCCTTTTAACTTTCCTGAAATCATGGTGTAGAAATATGTATGCCCACCTCATCACTCACTCCATTACCCTCACCCCCCACCATTCACTCACCATTACCATCACCCCCCACCCATTCCTCACGCCATTTACCCTCACCCCCACCATTCACTCACCCATTACCGCATCACCACACACCCATTCCACTCACCCATTACCCATCACCCCCCACCATTCACTCACGCATTACCCATCACCCCCCATCCCCTTCCACCACCCATTACCCATCACCAACACCCATTCACCACCCATTCCCCAAACACCCCCCACCTATTCCCTCACCCATCCCCTTCCCCCCCACCCATTCACTCCCCCTCACCCCCCACCCATTACCCCCCCCCCTTCCCCCCAAACCCCCCCTTCCCCCCCCTTTAATTTCCCCCCCAAATTTTTTTTTCCCCCCCCCCCCAAAAAAAAAAAAAAAAACCCCCCAAAAAAATTTTTTTTTTCCCCCCCCCCCCTTACCCCCCAAAAATTTCCCCAAATTTTCCCCCCCCCCCCCCAAAACCCCCCCCCAAAAACCCCCCAAAAAAACCCAATTTTTTTTTAAAAAAAAAAAAAACCCCCCAAAAAAAAAAAATTTTTAAAAAAAATTTTTCCCCCCCCCCCTTTTTTTTCCAAAATTTTTTGGGTTTTAAAAACCCTTTTTTTTTAAAACAAAACCCCAAAAAAAACCCCCCCTTTTTATTTGAAAAAAAAAGGAAAACTTTTTTTTTTTTTTAAAAAAACCCTTTTTTTCCCCTTTTTTCCCCCAAAATTTTTTTTTTTTCCTTTTGGGGTTTTTTTTTCTTTTTTCCCCCCGGGGGGGGGGGGGGGGGGGAAACCCAAAAGGGGAAGGGTTTTTTTTTGGGGGGGGGTTTTTTTTTTTTGGGGGGGGCCCCCCCTTTTTTTCCGGCAGGGGGAAACCCCGGGGCCCTTTCCCCCAAAAAAAAAGGGGGGGGTTTTGGGGGTTTTTCCCCCCTTTTCCCTTTTAAAAAAAAAATTTTTTTTTTAAAAAAAAAATTTTTTCCCCCCCCCCAGGGCCTTTTCGGTTTTAAAAAAAAAAATTTTTAAAAGAAAAAAAATTTTTTTTTAAAAAAAAAACCCCCCGGGGGAAAAAAAAACCCTTTTAAACCCAAACCCCCCCCCTTTATTAAAGGGGTTTGGTAAAAATTTTTTTTCAAAATTTTTAAAAGATTTATTTTTTTTTAATTTTTTTTTTCCCCCCCCCCAAAAAAAAGGGGGGGGCCCCCAAAAACCCCGGGAAAAAAAAAAGGGGGTTTTTTGGGGGGGGGGTTTTTTTTTCAATTTTTCCCCCCCTTTAAAAATTCCCCGGAAAGGTTTTCCGGGGAAAAAATTCCGGGAAAATTTTTTTAAAAATTTTTTTTAAAAAAAGGCTCCCCAAAAATTTTTTGGGGGGTTTTTTTTTTTCCCCCCCAATTAAAATTTTTTAAAAAAGGGTTTTTTACATTTAAAAAAAAAGGGGGCCAATTTTTGGGTTTTTTTTTTTAAAAAATTTTTTTTTGGGGGGGGGGGGGTTTTTTTTTTTTAAAAAAAAAAAATTTTTTTTTTTCCCCCCCCCCTTTTTTGGGGGGGTAAAAAAAAGGGGACCCCCCCCCCCAAAAAAAAAAGGGGGGAAAATTTTTTTGGGGGGGTTTAAAGGGAAAACCGGTTTTTTTTTGGAAAAAAGTTTTTTTTCCCCTTTTTTTTTTTTTTTTCCTTTTTTTCCCCAAAAAAATTTTTTTTTCCCCAAAATTTTTTTTTCCCCTTTTTCCCTTTTTTTTTTTTTTTTTCCTTTTTTTTCCCTTTTTCCCCCGGTTTTTTCCCCGGTTTTTCCCTTTTTGGGTTTTAATTTTTTTTTTTTTTTTCCCCCCTTTCCCCCCCGGGTTTTCCCCAAAAAAAGGGGTTTTTTTTTAAAAAAAATTTTTGTGGGGGGGGCTTTGGGGGGGGGGTTTGACGGGTTTATGACGGGGGTTAGATTTTCCAGAGGTTGAGGGGATTGCAGTAGATTTTTAAAGGGGTTGCAGTGATGTTGGTGGGATTTCAAAATACGTAGTTGATGAGATTGCCCAAATTTGATGTTTTATGGAGGGGCAGAAATTTATTGCCATATTTTTTTTTTTTGGGAGTGCCCCCGGGTTTTTGATGAAAGCCCGGGGTTTTTGTTCCAGGTTGTTTATGTATAATTTAAGAGGGAAGGGGGTTTTTAAAAACTGTTTTTGTCGTTGGGATATGGATCTAAAAGGGTTAAAAACCCTGTTTTCTTGAAGGGCCCGCAATGAATTTTTTGGTTTTTTGAAAAACATTCATCCGATTCAAAGAAGGAGTTCCACAAAAACCCCTCTTGCTGATGTTTTTTGCCTGTTTTTTGTTGTTTTTATATTTGGTTTCACTTCTAAATCCCCCCCTTCACTTTCAAAAGGGCCCGAAGCATTTCACATCAAGGGGCTGGGGGGTTTTCTGTGGTAGGTGCTGGTTTTTTTAATATTTTAAGGTTTTTTTAAATCCGAGCTAGTTTATGACCCCTAATGAAAAGGGGAGGGGGCCCTCCCATCCTAAATAAGTTGGAAATGGCCTCTGGGGGAGACTAGTTGGATGAACTTTTTTCAAAAAATCACACAGTACTTTTGGGGGGGGTCATCCCCCCCCGTTTTTCCGACACAGCCCTACCTCGGGATTTTGGGGCCCAAAATTTTTTGACACCCAACTGGACTGAAAGGGGTTTTTTTCCCTTTAAAAAATTTTCAAATTGGGGTTAGGTCTGCGCTTTCTGATACAGCTGCCCCCCACAGTGCAAACCACCCCTTCCCGATGTGGCTGGGTTTTCCTGGCCCCCCTCCCCTTCTACGGGGGGACACCACTTTTTTTTTCGTGAGGCATCAGTGAAGCAAGGGTTGTTTTCATCTGGGTTCCAAATGCACTCTGGCTGTCTGATATCCCCCCGGGCTCCTGCATTTACTTTTTTACCAAATCCTAAAAGCTGTTTGAAAATTTCAGGGTCACTTTGGGTGCACTCTTCCTGCTTTTTTTTTCCCCAGCAGAAGCCTTTTTTTTTACGAGAGGCGGGATTCCCTCATTAAAAAATAATACAACCCAATCTTGCCCTGGCCCCCATTAGTCCACGAATCTCAATATTATTTAGGTTTTTCACCAAAACAAATTTTTCCTTTTCTTTTATTACCAAAATTCTTCACCAAAAATCACCAAAACTCCCCTTGGAGTAAGTCCCCAAAAACCCCATTTCGCCAAACCTATCAAAACTTTTTTGCGAGGGTTTTTTCTTTCGCAAAATTTTCGGGCAGGCTTTTAAAGGAATTTACCAACAAAAGCACACGTTTTTGGGGGCCAGGGCTTCATTTTCCCTCACTGAGTCTTATGCCATTTTTTACTCATTGTGTTTTAAGTGCCTCAAAAGGTTTTTGTCTTGGTCACTGTATATTTTTGCTGCTTGGTTTTAAAAGAATATTTGCTTGTTTTTCACATCTCTTTTAAAACGCTCTTTTAACCCTTTTTCTTTTTCTTGGTTAGTTAGTTTTTTTTTATAATTTGTAGGCCCTTTTTAATTTTTATTCCAGCACCCTTAAAACCAAATTTCCAAAAAAAAGCAAAGCAAAAACCTAAAACAAAAGAAAAAAAGTTTTAAAAAAGGGGGAGTTAATTTCCTAAAAGTGTTTGGATTATCTAACCCGGCCCTTTTTTTATGTAACCAACCAAAATCAGGGTTTAAACCCGTGGGCATTGAGTTCACTTTCATCACACACCGAGAAACAGTAAAAAGTCCCCCCTGGCAATGTTTTTTTTTCGATTTATAGACGGTTGGTGGCGTTTATACTTTCATTTTACTCCCTGATTTTTTAAAAAATTAAAAAAAGGGGGTAAACTGGGGGGAAACTGTCATTTTGTTTAATCGGGATTATAAATTAAAGGTTTAAATGAAAAATTTTTTAAAAAATCACACTGTGGTGGGGCCTTGGTTTAAAGGGTACACTAATTTTCCAGCCTAGTATTTTTGTCCCGCCCCCAAAGGATGGCTTCTGTCGTCGTCGCGCGGGAAAAAAAAAACGAAAAAAGTGGGAAATTTTTACAGTTTTTTACTTGCAGATACAAAACATATTTTTGTGTGTAAACCCAAAATTTTATCATTTTTTTGTCTATCACATCAGGTTTTCGAGATATAACATCTTGCATTTTCGAAAAAAACAGCAATTTATTCTCAAAATAGAAGAATTAAACATACATAGATAAAAAAAATAATGAGTCGTAGCACAAAGTTGTGAGAGTGAATGCACATTAGCATGAAAGAATTAAGTGTGAAGATAACAAAACTATGTAAAAAAAAGTCTATTAATTGTGGTCATGTTAAAAACTTCTCCTTTTTTTTACGATATCTGATGTACAGCTTCGGGAATGTCTCTCATCAAGCTCCAGCAGAAAATTTTGCCATCATTTTTTTGAGTCCCATCGGTCTTGGTAACGTCTTCCCATTATTTTAATGTCTTGATGAAAGTGTTCCCCTTTGCTCCTTCGCCCCACATCACCCAGGTTCTCTGGAAACTTGCCCAATGACTGTTGAAAGAGCTCCCTTTGCAAATGCAAGCGAGTAAGACGATATTAAAAGTGAATAGGATAAGAAATAAAGGAGGAATAAGAGAAAATAGGATGAAATGACGAATAAGGAAGAGGTAAATAATAATGGTTTTGGGGAAACTGAACCTGCAGATAAACAAACCATAACAGGGGAACGAGGCCATAACCCAGATGTAGGGGCTTCACAACCAGTTTGTGAAAAGGAAACTGACCATATAAACCATGTGTAAACTTTTACCGGGACATGTAGGACAAGAGGGAAAAACAGATGTCGTTACCCCCCACCATAACCTGCCCCCCAAAAACCCCAAATGTATGAAGAAGAATTTGTGTGAGCATGGTTTAGAAAGTGTGGGCGTGGTTAAAAGTAGCTCTTGTCAAATGACAAGAGAAGGAAGTTTAACACGCCTTAAAATTTGTTACGAGTGAGGACATGTAGCCAATGGTGAAGGTTAAATATGGTGTAGGATGTAAGGAGGTGGGAGTTTGAAAATACTAAGCTTATAGGAGATGAGAAGATGTGTCTATAAGGAAGAAAAGACCAAGACAAAAATATGTAGGCGTGGTTAGGAATTAATTAGTGAGGACGAACTGAGAATTGCCAACTACCTTTTAAAAATGCCTGTTATAAGACGTAAAACAGAGGTAGATTACTCATTATACCTCTGACTAACCATGGGCATCCTTAAGGGAAGTGGAATGTGTGTCGTTTGGAGGTAGTCTCGATTGCGTAGTAATGCAGCCATATTTCAATGTGTTAGAATGTTTAAGTGGTAGGATGTTTGTGAATTAGGGAAGTGACCATTACTTAGATGATGCTGTGTATTAAGACATTATTTTATTATAGGAGATTGATGAGGAGATGTAATGTGGAAGGAGATATGTTAATTAATAAATAGAAGAAAAAGCAATCGTTGTTCCTTGAACCTCACTATGCCAGAAGAGCAGGAACAGTAAAAAAAGTTCGTATGCAATAAGCAACAGTTGCAGGTACGACATGACTATGTAAGTAGATCACCTTGATGCTCATTCTACATCCAAGTGCTTGCAAACTCGAGAGCAGCTCCTCCACAATCTCTTGATAGTTGTCAGCTTTCCTATTCCCAAGGATATTCTGCACCACATCAGAGAATACATTCCAAGCTCTAGCCTCTGCCGCATTCATTGTTGTAACAAAGTGTGGATCCCTGAGGAGTGTTCGTATTTGAGGTCCATCAAATATTCCTGCCTTTTTCTTCTCGTCATTGAGACTTGGAAAGGGTTGAACATATATAGCTGAAGCAGTCTCCACTATGATCAAGAGCTTGACGAATTGCTTCATCAAACCAAGTTACGTATGTGCAGTGCGGGAGACATGTTTTTCTTATCAACCAGAGGGTCATTAATGATGTTCTTGTCACCAGGCGTCAAACTGTTTCTTTATGGCCACCTCTTTTTTTTTACCCAGTGGTCTTCTGTAGCCCTACTGTCCCAGTAGCACAGGAAACAGGGATATTTTGTGTAACCTCCTTGCTGGCCCAGCAGAAAGTTCACCATTTTCAAATCCACACAAATTACCCCTCCATGAACATGGTATTGCAACCTCTCCAGAACAATCTTGATGTTGGCATACGCTTCTTTCATTTTTACAGAGTGTCCTATTGGGATTGAACCATATATGTTTCCGTTGTGAAGTAAAACACATTTCAAACTCACTTTTTTATTTGTCAATAAAAAGATCAATCAATCAGGTCAATCACTTTCATCATATGCAGGCAGTCCCATAGTGAGAAGAAGCCCTTCAACATCATTACAATAACAAGCTGACCATATGAATGGAAGTACTTCCGCAGTTCTGCTTCTCTGTTACGATAAAAGGAGACACTAGTGCCAGGTTTCAGCAGTCTTTTCTCTTACAGCCTAGAAGCCAACAATTCAGCAGACTGCTTTGGCAAATACAAATCTCTGACCAGATCATTAAATTTCAGGCTGACTAAACACAATTTAAACAATGACTTCATCACAATCTGCATCAGATGGCTTAAAAAGATCAGTCTCATCATCTTCATCTGTAGAAGCAGGTGAATTGAGGGCTTCGACATCAATCTCTGGCAGCTCAGTAAATACAAGCACATGTATTTCCTCACAGTGTGCAAACTAACTGGTCGAATGGCAGATGGGATATCTGGGTATTGCAAGTGTTGTTTGGTTTTCTTATTGAAACCTTTACATTGACAAGGCAGAAGTAGCAGTTATCCAAATGGTTTGTTGGTTCTCTCCAAATCATTGGCACACCAAACTTGAGTTTAGCATTCTTTCCTTGAGACCATGATCGCAAAGTTTCAACACAGGTTTTGCACACTTTGTGAGGAGTCCAGCTGTTGTCCTGGTCTCCAAGTGGGTACTTGAAAGTAGGGAAGATACATCTTCTCGACAAAAGTTATTGATGTTGCGCTTTTGAGCCTGAAAAGTGAAGTTTCCACAGATGTAGCAGAAGATATCTGGGTCATTACAGCATTTCCTTCTTTGGGATGTTGTAGCCATAGCTAGATCACAGTGGTACAGTGCAGTGTTTTATACCAGCAACCAGGGGGGAGATGCTGAGAAGTGCCTTAGAGGTAAGGCGAAAAGAGCGCCTTACCCGTTTACAGGCGCTTTTGTAACGGCTTGGCTAAGGCACGGCTCAGGCCTATGTATAGACGATAAATTCAGGCGCCTGTTCCTTGCCTTACACCTACAACGCCTTAGGTATTGGGTGTGGTCCGAGAATCCTTCTAACCAATCATCCCCCTGCCTGTCTGAGCGCTGCTTAGCCCGTAAACTGCGGATACCTGTGTGACAATATCTCTGTGTACGCGAGACTTTTGCCAGAATTCTTATATCTCTACAACAAGCTTGAATGTGTTTCAATGTATTCGCCATATATTTGAGCAACCGCTAAAAATATTTTTTTTGGCTAAAGTCTTGTGGTTATTTTATGATTGTACTTGCAAGATGAAGCGCGTTGAGGTTTATGGAATCCATGGTACAGATCATTCACAGAAAACAGGCCGCAAGGGTCTTCCTCTCTAATCTCTCTGCCCGCGATAGGGAAAGACCTGTCAGCCCCTTCACCTTCCATGCTGGTCACTGGGTCACTGAGCCTATATGTGACCCCTGGGTCATTCTCAGGTAAAGTAGAGTTGCCAGATTTCACCGGCCGAAAAATTTGCCCACCTTTTTGAATTTAGCGGCCGCCCAACTGGGCATACTCGCGTTTTCTTAGTGAGTGACCAAATGGGCATAGCCGCGCTTTACGGGTTAAGCAGCTTCGACCAATCACAAGGCTTGAACACTTTTCCACTGAAACAAGAATTGTTGTGCCTCCCTCCCACACACACTTAAGCACTAAGCTCTAAGCTTAGCCGAAAAGCTGTTTCGTCACAAGTTTGACGTTCATCGCAGGTTTGACCACCTTTATATGTTGCATTGGGACGTGCCACATACCATGATAATCGGAAAACTGTGCTGATTCCGACACTGAGTCAACATTTAATGCAAGCAAAATTACAGGAATAAGGAGTTTAATAAAACAAGGTGAAAAAATAAATGTTTATACACGATTTAATTTTGCTCTCATTATCTTATTATATGTACAGTTTACTGTACCTATAGGTGGGGTTACACCTACTACTGGTCCGGCATGAGCAATGGTCACCGTGTACGGGGAGTAGCTATAGGCATCTCAAGCAAACTGCAGCCGTCAGTTGTTGAGGTTACTCCGGTTGATGAGCGATAATGCGGGTGAGGATGAAACACACTCTGGGTTTCAGTCTCTTGTTGCTGTGTACGCTCCTACCGAGATGCGTAAAACTGAAGAGAAGGAGATGTTCTACGCCAAACTCGACTCTGTATTAGACCAGTGTCTTCCTCGGGACACACTCATTGTCTTGGGCGACTTCAATGCTATTACTGGCACTGTGAGAGATGGCTACGAGTTATGTGTTGGTCCCCATGGCTCCGGTACCAAAAACACCAACAGTTCTCTGCTTCTGAACTTTGCAAGGTCCAGAAGGTTGAGAATTGCAGGTTCTTGGTATCAGAGACCAGAGCTGCACCGCTGGACATGGTATAGTAATGCCGGAGGGGTAGCAAAGGAGATCGACCACATCCTCGTTAGCACTCGTTGGAGGATCCTCCAGAACTGCAGGGTTTACAGGAGTGCTGAGTTCTTTGGAACAGATCACAGACTTGTTGTTGCTACACTTAAGCTTCATGTCAAGTCCAGAAGAATCTCAAGAGGTAACCATACTGTGTTTCATCTTGAGAAACTGAAGGACTTGACATGTGCTCATGAGTATGCGGTGGCAGTCTCCAACGGTTTGATGTGCTCGGTGCTCTGGGGACCCTGTAGAACTGTGGGATACCTTCAAACGTGAGAACTCTACAGGCTGCCAAGGAGTGTATTGGGGAGCGCCCGAGGTCAAGGCGTGGGTTTGTCTCGACGGAGACGCTGGAGAAAAATCTCGGAGAGTCGCGCTGCCAGGCTGGCTGGGAACAGGGACCAGCACAGGGCTCTGTCACGCCGGACTAGAACCTCCTGGGGAGAGACAAGGAGAGGTATGTCAGGAGTCTCGCTGAGGATGTCGAGGGTCATTTGAACGCTAATAAACTCCGACCCGCCTACCGGGAGCCCTGAAGAAGCTCCATTCCAAGTCTCCTTTTCGGGCGAGTGCTATTCGAACAGCAGATGGGCGCCTCGTGTCGGACATGGATGGGCAGATGGCTCGTTGGGGCTGAGTACTTTGGGCAGTTGTTCACGTGGCCCCTCCAACTGAGCAGTTTCCCACACCACTGGGTTACTACAGGCAGTGGATGCCGATCCTCCATTGACGAAAGCGCACCCTCTCTTGACGAAGTCAGAGAGGCTGTAGCAAAGTTGAGGGAGGAAAGGCAGCTGGTGTTGTAATATCAGTGCGGAGCTCCTCAAACTGGGGGTGAGGCCATGATCCACAGGTTGCATGCTGTCCTGACTGCCGTGTGGCAATCAGTTACCATTCCTCCTGACGGAAAAGGGGGCTGGTCGTCCCTATCTGGAAAGGGAAAGGGGACCGTCAGGACTGCAACAATTACCGCGGATTACACTGCTCAGCGTACCAGGCAAGGTGCTTGCCCATCTATTGCTGACACGGATTTCGCAGCCATTGGTGAAGCTCAGAGACCTCAGCAGTCTGGGTTCACGCCTGGTAAGTCAACAACGGACCGTATCCTAGCGCTTCGTGTCCTGGTGGAACGCCGACGTGAGTTTCGACAGGGGATGCTTGCAGCCTATGTTTATCTCAAGAAGGCGTTTGACTCAGTGTATCGTGAGCACTCTGGGATCTTCTGCGACTTCCGAGGGATTCCTGCAAGGACTATTGGTTTGATAACTGGTCTGTATTCTGGGACTGAGAGTGCTGTGAAGTGTGGGGCAGGTGTATCCGGCTTCTTTCCTGTGAATACAGGAGTGAGGCAAGGGTGCGTCCTTGCCCCATCACTTTTCAACGCTTGTATGGACTGGGTATTGGACAAGGTTGTAGATCAAAGTGATTGTGGAGCATCCGTTGGCAACACCAAGATCACTGATCTTTTTTTTGCCGATGATGCAGTAATCTTTGCTGAGTCGCTGGAGGTCCTGGTGATGGCTCTCGAGGCGCTGCACGAGGAGGCAAAGCCTTTGGGACTTAAGGTCTCCCTGGCTCAAGACCAAGGTCCAGGTGTTTGGAGACTTACTAGATGAAGCAGTACAGTCTGTTCATGCGTGTGGCGAGGACATTGAGATCTTGGAAAGTTTTACATACCCTTGGTAGCGCAGTCCATAATGACTGGCGGGTCACGTCAAGAAGTCTTACGGCGGATTGCATAGCCCCCGGTTGTTATGGACTCGCTCAGCGGGAGTATTTGGCGTTGTCGGTACCTGTGCAGGAGGACAAAGATCCGGATCTTCAAATCGCTTGTGATCCCTGTCTTACTCTATGGTTGTGAGACATGGACACTAAATAGTGACTTGAAGAGACGAATCAATGCCTTTGGTAATAAGTGTCTTCGCAGAATCATGGGGTATCGCTGGGTTGATTACGTGTCAAATCAGCGATTGCACCGTGAGACTGAATCGAGGCCTATTACCTGCATAGTCCGTCAGCGCCAACTTCGGCTATATGGGCATGTGGCACGCTACCCTGAAACCGATCCTTCCCATCGGGTTGTATCTGTAAGAGACATCCCGGCGTGGAGGAGGCCAAGGGGCGCCCACAAGGCTCGTGGCTGGGGTAAGTTGATGTTTCTTGTCGAGATGCTTGGTATGGGAAAGGAGCTTGCATGGGAACTCGCGCGTGGTGACCCTCGGGAGTGGCGTCGTAGGGTGGGCGAGGCGACGCGCCCCCCGGCGTATGCCCCCAATGATTGATTGATTACTGCAATTTTTATACATTTATGATATGCACTAATGTTTCGTGAATATGATGGTATGTTCAGTTGTCCTAAATATCATCTGGTAGTTTGATACTAACGTGTAATAGTAAAACATTTTAGTGCGGGCAGAGCACCCTCCATGACACTTGTCTCAGCACACACCCATGCAGTCGCTCCCCCCGCCGCCCGCCCAACCAAAGCTTGCAACTCGCAACACACAACATTTCTATCGCCAACATGTTACGGCTCTCCCTGGACTTCCGTATCTTATTTTGGTAGGAGGAAATAAACGCAAGAGTACAGTTTGCGCTTTAATCCAAGGAGAGACACAGGACTATGACCAAATGTGGTCAAGGCCCACCGTACAGCGTACACTACCGCTTGGCGGAACTCTCGCCACGCCAAGAGTTACCGATTAGGGTTTACTACAGGGTTTACATGTTCCTTATAAGAAGGTACTTATAGATAGGTTTTATAGGTTAGGTGATACATTATGGCTCTTACACCAGCACATCGCTCGGCCACATCTCACTGTGGTCCTAACAGTCATTACATGACACTTTTTTAAAGTTCACTTATCGCATGGGCCACACAGAGCGATTACTAAACACATCACATCCTGCTGGTATATGGAACCAGATTGTTCATCAATACATAAACAAATATTATGAAATAATCTCATTGTGTAAGAAAATACATAACTAGTGTAGTCATACTAAGAATATACATGAAATGTAAACTTAATAATAAGATACTACTAAGAATGCAATACTACTGAGTTTACATTCACATACTAATGATAAGGACATGTGAGAAGAAAAAAAGTAAGGCATGTTGACCTAAGTAGGAGACTTGGTCAGTGCAGGAGAGGTCACTTTGGCTCTCTTTAGCCTATCTACATGTACTACTTCTGTAGTATTATGAGTTTGATCAAGAAGTATGTATTTATTTCCATGCAATTTACTGGTGACTAAATAAGGTCCTGAAAATTTAGAACACAATTTATTTTGGCGTTCAGGAGAACGTTTCATAACAAAATCACCTATGGAAATTACAACAGGACAAGCATTACTATGCTGTCTACGCATCATCTCCTGACGAGAAGCCTTAATTAAGTCTTCCTCGAACTGATCTGTGAATGGTCTGAAAGGATCTAAGTTGAATTTTGGCATAATCGTCCACTGAGTAGACAGGGACAAGAGATTGCAAAAGCACATCATAAGGTAATCGCTTGTCGACACCATACAAAATGAAATGTGGAGTCTTTCCTGTAGAGGAATTTACTGAGCCATTTATCGACGCAGCTACATGAGGTAACCAGTCCTCCCAAGAGTCATGAAACTCGCCAGCATAATGGCGAAGGACATCAAGTATCTTCTTATTAGTCCTTTCAACTAGCCCATTGCTCGCAGGGTGATAAGCAGTAATGAGAGTTTGCTTAATTTGGAACTGCTCACAAATGTTATGAAGAATTTGATTAGCAAATTCAGGGCCATTATCTGAAATGAGCACTCTAGGTGTTGTATAGGGACAAATTAAATTTGAAACTAGAGCATGAACAACAGTTATAACAGACTTGATAGGCAAGGGGACTAGAATCACAAAACGTGTGAAGTGGTCTACACATACCAGAACATATGGTGACCCTTGATGACTTCGAGGAAGCTGCAATAAGTCGATGCCTACAGTGTCAAAGGACGACTCAGGTAAAGGATATTCAAGGATAGGAGCAGTTCTCGTATTACCCTTGGTTTGTGCACATGAAAGACATTGAGTAACATGTTTCTCTGCATCAATGCGCATGGTAGGCCAATAAAACTTACGACGAGCAGCGGACAAGGTTCTGTCTCGACCTGGATGTCCTGCTTGAGGCATGTCGTGAATGAGTTTTAAAGCAGTTTCCACTAGACTGGTAGTTAGGCGGATATATGGCCAAATATAGGAGGATTGTGGCTTTGGTGGTAAAAGCACGAAAATTGGCACATTTGAAGGTTAGTATATACTAAACGATTTCTGATATAGGGCCAAGCTCAATTTTTCCCCTTGATGCCCAGAAATGACAAAATCCAATATGGCCGCCGTTCAAATTGTGAGAAATGATGAAGTCTAATATCTTCGCCAATAAATGACATAACCAGACGAATAAAGCATCTATTTACATGTTTTCCGCTATGAGGAATCCAATGGAATCATCGTTTTGATGATAACATGTACACAAATCAATTTGTCAGACAAAAAATGTAAATTAACTCGCGAAAAAATGGAAAATGCAGCAATTTTTCAAGGTTTAGGAAATAATTTAACACACATGTACAAAAATCACATAGTTTATTGTCAAAGAATATGACACCATAATATATAACCATGTGTGTATACCTTATCACATACATGTATATCGTTTCAAAACACTAACATAGAAATGAAACAATATTTTTTTAAGGTGACAAGGCGCGGAACAAAACAGCATATCAACAAAATAAGCAAAACAAAATGTTGAATAGGCCATATATATCAAAGAAAAAATCTAGCACTGAGTGGCACACAATTCAAGAATAGTTAGCAACTGAACAACTAAACAACACAAATTAATGGCTATCATTGTTATCACAATTACCAGCGCAGTTGCAGAGTGACGTGCACTTCAGATCAGCTTTGACACATTTGCAGAGTCCCTGCATTCCTTCTTACAGCCACACCGTAGCAACTCTGAACAGGACACTGCTGCTTCTGGCAACAATGTCCACAATGGCTCCCATCCTCCTGAAGTATTCTTTTTCCATCCCCATGACTCTGGCGAAGGAACATCTGGAGCTCGTATGTGTGCCTGCCCCCAAACATGTCCGCCCTGGTAAATGACACGTTTTGCGTGCTGCAAAAGCGCTGCGCTAGTTGGTGGGATGGCATCGATGGATCTTGCTTTGGTAGTGAACAGATGTCTCCTGGCTGAGTCAGCGGTAGCTTCAAAACTCGTTCTGTCATATAGCAACACTACGTACGACTCTAGTACTGACATACAATCATCATTGAAGCTTGCTGGCTTTGCAACAAGTTTCGAAAATACTGCAGTAACAGCATTGAATGATTTCCATGTGTCAAAGGCAGTTGTCTTGCCCCTACCAGCAAAGGAAGAGACCGTGTCACAACCGGTGAATGCGTGGAACATGGGAAGAGCTCGTGCCTTTTCTGCACCCAAAGATGTGGCGATTTGATGAGCTGGGATGTATCGAAGGTGTTTGCCAGTACCATACGCTATCCAAAGTTGCGTGTTCTCGAATTGCACAACAGTCGAGACAGCCAGGATGACGACATCCGTGTCCACTGTACGCAGCAGCAGCCTGCGATAACCTTTCTCTGCTGCATCCATGACGCGCAGAAACATCCTGGTGTTGGCCTCTTCGTGAGTACAAGGTGCCAACGATGAGACATCCTGATGAACATGAGAAAAAAGCACATTCTCGCCGCATGTTGATTGATAGTCCGAGATGGAACAAGTTATCAACAAGTTCACGTTTTCGTGTGTTTGCATGAATACCGAGGTATATTGGCAGTGGCGTCTCTCTGCTCTTAGTGTGATGAGTACCAGTGGAACCTGGGCGTCTTTTCACGTAGCTGTTGTACTGCAGCAATTGTGCCATACTGAGCGTTGATTGTCTCACCTGCTCAGTTACTTTATTCATAATGTTTGGGCCGTCCATTATTATGGCAACTAGTGCCACCAGTGACTTGGGAACAGCCTGTTCTTGGCAGCCTTTGCTAAAGGACCCATCAAATGTTGCTTGCATTCCCAACATATCTCGACGAATGAGTTGTGCTGCCTTAGCTAAGCATATAGCTTCGTCGTCGCAGTTATCCACACTCGAATTCATCAGTGCAAATCCGACATCATCTTCAAAACTGAGTAAACCGTTTCGGCCTTGCTTGTAGGCCCGGATTCCAGGGACATTAGCAAGTATTCGATCTTTTAAGTCTGAATAGTGGATACGGCCAGTTACCTCAACCCCCATGTGTCTCAGTCGATCAGTGTATAATTTGAGAAGATCAGACAAATGGAATATTGGGGCAACCGATTGCTCGATCATCTTTGTGTCTTCTATGTAGCCTAAGAGTTCCGCCAATGCTATGCCGTGAGATACTCCATCTGTGTTCCTTTGTCGATCTACTGCTGTTTTCCTACTAGCTGCGTTGTACAATTTCACAAGGCATGGTGCATGATATTTGGCATCTTGTGCCACCAGGTCGCCGGAGCTAAGTTTTGCAATGAGTTCTTGATCTTGAAGCTTCAGGTCGCATTGCTTAACTCGATCGGACAGTTTGGGCATCATGGCATCATGCAAAGAGGCACGTTCTGTTGCAACTTCATCACAGAAGAAACATACATCACCTTCAGAAGGTCGGTCTTTTCGTGAAAACTGTCGCCGCGTGTAAGGGCGATCTCGGATGTCACTTTCACATGGAGGTATTGCAACTGTCTGAAGTCGTGCTAGACGACTTGAAGAACACTTCAAACGGCAAGATGAATGCCACTCTGCGCTATGTTTGGCAAGTCTCTGAGGGATACCATCGCCATCATCTAATTGTGCTATGTGCACGCCAACTGGCTGTTCACCTAATTCTCGAAACTTTGTTAAATTGTCACCCATACGGTGATACCCAGCCCCAACATCTGTCCTCTTTGATTTTGCTGGGCACTGGAGAGGCTCTGAAGAATGTTCTTGGCAAAGGGCACAACGACTCCAATCGATGGAGGATAGCCAACTGTCGATGTAGATGGTTGTAGACTAATCTTCTACGATCTTACATCGCTTCTTCGCCGACATGGTGGATTCTACTTCTGATCAGTCACCTGCAAGAAGAGAAGTATTATATTAATATATATTATATTATATATATTTATCATGAATATCAGCTTAAACGGGATTTTAATGCCTTCTAGCGACAAATGAGTGGTGCCATTGGCTTCCTTTTGTGTGAAAACATATAAAACGATATGTTATTCATGTCTATGTGATATATATTCAGAAAGATATGACGTAAAATAGATTTTCACGATTCAGATGGCGGTCATCTTTAATTCCCCACTTTATGGGTGTCAAAGGGAAAAATATGCTTGGCCCTATATCTGAGATCATTTGGTATGTCATGATCATCAAATGTGCCAATTTTGGTGCTTTTACCACAAAAGCCACAATCATATCACATATCCGCCCTACTATGGTAGGAATAACTAGTTGAGTAACCGTGTTCTCGTCCATAGTAACATTACGACAAAGAACTTCATCAACTAATGAAGACTGTAAAAGTGGAACTGACAATTTAGGCAATCAAAATTAATCTCCAGACTCTAGTGCATAAATCACTTTTGACCACACAGGATCTTGACGTTGAGCATTAGATAAGTCTGGAAGAGAGAAATTTGAAGTGTCTGAGAGCACTGCTACTGGAATGTTGCGTGAAAGTGCGTCTGCAACATGATTTTTATCACCAGGTAAATATTTGATAGTAGGATCAAATTCCTGAATAGTGATGAACCACCGGGCCACACGGCCTTGGAGGTTTTTCCCTTTAAAGAGATTCAGCACTGCAGTGTGATCAGTGTAAACTGTAATGGGATAACCATAGATAATTTCCTTAAAGTGCTTAAGAGCCCACACTACAGCAAGAGCTTCAAGGTGAGTTACTGAGTACCGTGACTCTACATCAGTAAGCACGCTACTGGCATATGCAACAACATGAGGGCGTTTTCCTTCAACTGTTTGCATCAAGACTGCACCAACGCCAAGTGCCGAAGCATCTGTCACAAGAGTGAAAGGCAATTGGTAGTCAGGAAATGTAAGAATTGGTGCATGTGTAAGAGCCTGTTTTAAAGTATCAAAACTTTGTTGTTGGGGACCATTCCAAGTGAAAGGAACGTCCTTTTTCAAAAGTCGTGTCAGAGGACTAACAATAGAAGCATAGTTCTTTACAAAAGCACGATAGTAACCCGACAACCCAAGGAAAGACTGTACCTTTTCGGTGGTGGTAGGGGTTGGGAAATTCTTGACGGCTTTGATTTTACAATCCAACGTGTGGATTCCATCCTTGTCGACAGCATGGCCTAAAAAGTCAATGCGTGACTTGAGAAAACTGCATTTGCGCACGTTAAGTTTAAGGCCAGCCTCAGTAAGTTTCTGAAAAACAAGGGCAAGTTTCTCAAAGTGACTGGATAAATCCTTGGTGACAAGTATGAGGTCGTCCATGTAGACGAACAAACCATCACCTATAATGCCGTGAAACAAGTTGTTTACTAGACGTTGGCATGTAAGAGGTGAGTTCCTCCAACCCATAGGACATCTCAGCCATTCATAATGAGCATTATTTGTTGAGAAGGCAGTTATTCCCGAGATTTCTCTTCTAACGGAATCTGCCAGAAACCAGACTTGAGGTCCAAACTGGTAAAAACTGTATTATCCTTCCCAATAGACTGTAAAAGATCTCTCAAAACAGGGAGTGGATAATGATCCGGTACAGTTAAATTGTTAACTTTCCTGAAATCAATCACAGGCCTGTAAGTACCATCACTTTTCTTCACCAACAACAAGGGTGAGTTCCAAGGAGAATAAGACTCCTGTATAATTCCTTCATCCAACATGTCCGTTATCATGCCCTGTACAACAGCTCTTTGGCTATGAGGCATACGATAAGACGGTACATAAGAAGGCTGTGCATCAGGTTTAAGCACAATATGATGAGTGATTTTGTCTGTCACTCCTAGGGTTCCCCAGGTAAGGCAAGAGCAGGCCTGTATGTAGCAAGCAAAGCGAGAAGATCAGGCTTAGCCTCAGGAAAATCCAATACCTGTACATAAGGTGTTAACTGCTTGACTATGTCTGCCTGGTCCTCCCTAACATTCGTCTGCGTAGAGACTGCTGCAAGAACGTGTGAAGGATCCATTAAGGTCAGACTGTTTTGACTTTCAAAAATACATAGCAAAACACCATTTTTAAGTGTTATAGGGGACCTTGTAACATTTGTGACAACTGCGTCACTTATGTGATTCACACGTACCGTTGAAAGCGTTCCCTCAAGCGCCAAGCGACTTACGCGGATAGTGTCAGGTAAAGACACTAGGTAACTGCCGACAGGAGCATCTTGTACTCTCACTGAAAGTCGAACAGAACATGTGGGGCCAATATATTGGTTTCCCATGACAACAGCAGACACCAAACCGTCAGGGGGGACTGAACGTTTCGTCTCCCCGCTAGAAGGCAAGTCTGGGCCTAAACTAGCAGAAACGGCTTGCTGGTCACTGTCTGGAAACATCAGAGGCTTATCAAGCAATGGGGCTGGACTTGTCATTGCGGGGAAGAGAACGCCATTTAATGAAATTGCATGGTGCTGTGGAATTACATCAATGTGATGAGTAGCAAGAGATTCTAGACCTAAAAGGCCATCACATTGTAAAGCAAACTGTGGTGTTACTATAAACTGTATGTTTAAAATTTTGGAGTTAGGGGCAAGGCATAGAGGAAAGGTCACAGTGCCCATCACCTCTAGTGTGAAACCTTGAACACTTTGAAGAGTGGCTGTAGAAGGTAACAAGTAAAAATTATATAACTTGTTTAAATTTACATAAGCACACTCACTGAGAATATTACATGAAGCACCTGTATCCACCCCAAGAGCAATAGAACTGTCTCAAGTGAAACACTGAATAGTCATCAAAGAAAGACAAGCAGCAATAATAGAAGGAACCATGAGTTGCTGTGTCTGTGACTTTGTGTCAGAAACTAATTTGGGTTTCTTTGAACCCGGCGCGAATCTTCCCCCGACTGATGATAGCCGTACGCATTACCCACTGTTACCGTCTGAGAACCCTTCAGTCTCAGAATCAAAAAGCCTCCTCTGTTGAATGATTTCCACGCTCGTGAATTACACCCCACTTCGGAGGAGGGCGAAACTGCATACGAGGCTGCTGTGGCCTTGCAGGTGGTGCAAACCGAGGTGGTTGAGGTCGAGGAGGCAAGTATTGTCTCTGCTGAACAACCTGCACATTGCTGCCTTTATGAGCAGACTTCATCTCCTTCTTTTTCTGATAGCAATAATTATCAGAATGACCTTGATTTCCGCAATAGTAACACTGCTTTGGTGCACGAGTAGACTGAGAAAAACCTGGGGGTGGAGGAGGAGTTAAGGATGAAGGAAGTTGAGGTTCCCTTGACACCGGTGCAACTGACTCAGTATGTGGAAATGAACTTTTAGGCATCTCACGTAGCCGCTTAGTAATTTTTGTAGAAAAATCAAGGTTATCACCTGGCTTAAAATCAAGAGATGAAGCGATACGACGCTCTTGTGGAGTCAAAAAGGTGATGTAATACTGAAATTCTAGAATGAGTTTAAATCTCTCTACTGACAATTGACCATTTTCAAACCATGAAGCAAGATTTAAGGCTTCCATTGCTTCTGAGGCAATATTAGCTGCACGTGCCTGACCTCTCAACCTGCCAGCACTACCCAACTGTGTGGTCAATGCTTCAGCCAAAGACTACTGGACTTGCTACTCATTTTGGGCTATTTCCAGTGGAGGCCAGTTTTGCGATTCCTGCCATTTGCGAACATCACTCCCTTTTCCCTTCCTATGGTTTATCAGTATATATGATATACCGTTATCTTCGTAAATGTTTGTTCTATAATATTATCAAATAAAAAACAGTAAAATGCAATAAAGAAATGCCATTATGAGAGAGTTAAGAAATATGCAATTCACTTGAACTCATCGCCATTTAATATTTTGCGAGAAAACATTTTAGATACTAGTGATAGAAAGAAGCGGATTTTCATTAGCTTTCCATTGCTATATTTCGTTTTCTGATAAATGAAACATAACCATGCATAAATTAGCGTTAACTAAAAAAATAACATCATCTATCGGGATAACTACACGATGGGTGATGTTATTTATTTAGTTAACGCTAATTTTGCATGGTTCTAATGCATTTATCAGAAAATGAAATATAGCAATGGAAAGGTAATTAAATTCCGCTTCTATTGATATGTTGCATGTAAAAGGTCTTCACGCAAAATATCAAATTGCGATGAGTTTAAGTGAATATAAGTTCATGCATATTTCTTCAGAGTCTCATAATGGAATTTCTTTAGTGTATTTTACAGTTTTTTATTTGATAATATTATAGAACAAACATTCACGAAGATAACAGTGTATCATTTATACTGATATGCCATAGTTTACTGCATTCATGGAACACTTTTTTACTTGCCGATACGATTGTTGATGTTATTTTTTTAGTTAACGCTAATTTAGGCATGGTGGTAATTAATTGATCAGAAAACTAAATATATCAATGGAAAGCCAATGCAAATCCGCTTCTTTCTATCGCTAGCATCTAAAATGTTTTCTCGCAAAATATTAAATGGCGAAGAGTTTAAGTATATATTGAGGTCATGCATATTTCTTCACTCTCTCATAATGGCATTTCTTTAGTGTATTTTACTGTTTTTTTATTTGATAATATTATAGAACAAACAGTTACGAAGATAACGGTATATCATATATACTGATAAACCTTAGGAAGGGAAATAGGGGTGATGTTCTAAATGGCAGGAATCGCAAAACTGGCCTCCACTGGTCATGGGCGGGTTGGCGCGGGGCAACGAGTAGCCAATCCAGTATAGAGTAGTCTTTGCTTCAGCATAAGTGAACGACCATTGCAATGAATCGTTATGCTGCGCTACACCAAAAATTCTCAAGAAGTTCCGACGAAATACATCAATCATAATTGAGCGACTTCCCATCAAAGCCTGAAGCAAACATCATATCACTGGCTAATGAATCAGGTTGCAATTGTGACCTTACAAAAGAAATCTTTTCATTTCCTGAGGTAACATTACTGTTTTGCATAATATCCTCACATTGTTGCAGAAAAGACAAAGCAGAGTGCGTCTTATCCTCACCTGAGAGCCTAGTTATCGAAGGATCCTGATGTAACAATTTAATGGTTGGAACAGTTGTAGAAGACATGTTGGCAATAGGAGTGGTAATAGTAGTAGTAGTGGTAGAAGCAGGAGTAGTAGTGGTAGAAATGGTAGTGTTAGGCTGTGCTGCGACAGCAATAGGTTCTATAGGTGGCGACATGTGTAGAGAATATTGCTTACCATCTCTCAATGTCATAACCCCTACATTTGACAACAAAAATAAATAGCAGATATGTTATACACTGCAAAAACACCACGCATTAACACAAACGCTCCTTATGTCCACTCAACACAAGTGACAACACAAGTTACAGCTAACACAAGCTGAAATGCACTCATAAAAAAAAATTATGGCTTAAACGTGACATTTCTCATGACCCAGTAAAACATAACAGTTAAAAAGAGGATTTTCCCCTATTTTTATCAAAGAAAACGTGCGCGAATGAAAACACTATGTTATGAATTTCAAGGCAAACTCATCCAAATACTTATAAGTAGAAATAAATACTACTAACACTTCACACTACGCACTTTACACTAATCACAGAAAAAAAATACCTCACTCACTACTTTGACTTTACCCACTAGAATATGTTTGTTTTGTTTGTGTACACTGACAAAAATATTGTGTTACAACGTGAAATAATTTCTTACCTTACTGGCAACACACAAACTGGTAACTCACTTCGAGACTGGCAACTCAACACACAGCCGTGCGCAGCGCTCGACCAACCAGAGCTCGACGCCTTCAAAGCGCGCGAAAAACATAGATGCCGGACCCAATGACACACCAGGAAACCTGTGACGTATTTTCTAGCCACTCACAACTCACAACAACCGTGACGTCACTGAACCAACGAATCACACGCCAACATTTCTCTGACGTCACTACATGTAGGCGCGAAACGCGCTCTCCTTCCCCAAATCACAAAATAAAATAAAAATAAAAACTCACTCGCACCTGTAACACTTCCTACAGCTTAAACTGCTTAAGAGTACTCACGTACAGTAGATAAAAGAGCTTATCAGGCAGTGAAGGACACTGTAAAACCCGCAGGGATGAGGGAAACCCCTGGAAGGATGAGACTCCGCGCTGCAGACGACAATCCCACGAGGCGTCCTGCAGGATGCCGGTAATCCTGGCTTTGCACCCTTGCTGGTGCGACTTGAAGATAGCGTAGAGGAATAACCCACTTGAAGACGTGTAGAGGACGTAGCGTAAGATATAATCCCCCTGTAGTCGTGGAGAGAAGCGAAGCGACGTTACACAACTTCAGCTTATAACGGCCATTTTCAAGTCACTGCTGTCAGCGTCTCTTACAGTCCGTAGACAGCTTAACCGAGGCAAGGCAGAAGACAACACTGGAAACACTGCTCACTGTCTCTAAACCACACCAACACTTTAGGCATCAGCAGCCTTTCAAAAAGTGAGGGACAAGGTGGCTGGGCCAGCCATGAGCGGCATGGAAACTCCGCCACGCCGGTTAGCCGTGATATTTCCTCCTGTAGGAGGCTGTCGGAGGCTTGGGTTCTTTTTACGCTGCCACCAGGTGTTACGGTTCTCCCCTGGACTTCCCGCAGAGAGCTTCTACGAGAGGTGTCACTCCGGCCGCGCCATTTTGATTTCATGGACGGCAGCGATCCTAGCGGCAGAGGGGCCTCTGACAGTAGCTCGTGCAGAACGAAGGGGAATCTCATCTCCTTTTGGTGATGATGGGGTGATAATGGAAGGTGGGAGAGAGGGAAGGAAGGAAGGAGATATGAGAGAAGGAAAGGAGGAATAAGGAGTAAGGAAGAAATTGGAGGGATGAAGAGTCAGAAGAGGAACTGACGAGGAAAAAAATAAGGAATCAAAGAAGGGAAGGAATTCCTCCACTCACGCGTTACCCATCTTCCCCCACCCATTCACTCACCCATTACCCCACACGCGTTACTCATCTTCCCCATTACTTCCTTACCCACTCACTCACCCATCACCCCACACCCATTCACTCACCCATTACCCATCACCCCACACCCATTCACTCACCCATCACCCCCACCCATTCACTCACCCATTACCCATCACCCCGGACCCATTCACTCAACCATTACCCATCACACCACACCCATCCAGAATTAGGTTAGGATAAGAACAAGAGAACATACGTAATTTAAAAGGCAAAACCAACAACAGAGGAATGGCTACATGTGTGGCAATCAGCATTAAAGAACACAGTCACCGATTTCCTCTCACTCACTATATATATATATATATATATATATATATATATATATATTATATTATAATATATATATATATATATATATATATAATTATATATATATATATATTATATATATAATAATATATATATATATATATATATATATATATATACTCTGTTGTTTTTTACGACGTGAAAAATCCTGACCTCTTGCTACTTACTGACTGATATTTGATGCCAGGAGAAGGGAATACTACGCTTCTTCTAAATTTCAGTTGTATTCTATCATAGTTAACCATAATGTCAGGCAAACATGGACATCATTCTAAGCATGAGACCTTAAAATAGAAGGGAATTTTCGCATCGTAAAAAAAAAAAAAAAAAAAAAAAAAAGACTATATTCTCCCTAACTCACCCATCACCCATTCACTCACTTACCATCGTTGTGCCAGTTAAGATTTACCTATTACCCATCACCCATCATCCCCCACCCATCACCCATCACCCCCCACCCATTCACTCACCCCTTCCATTACTCATCACCCCCACCCATCACCCCCCACCCATCACCCATCACCCCCCACCCATACTTTTGATACAAAGTTATATTCTTTCTGTACAGGAAATTGTATTGATCACAAACTTTAACTACACACCATGTTTTATTGATGAATTTCAAATTCACAAAATAAAATTTTTGACATTTAATGTATTCATTAGTTTATTTCACACATCTTGCACAATAACAAGATCAAAAAGTGCAATGTTCCATGTGTGTGGGGTGTGGGGTGATGGGTAATGGGTGAGTGAATGGGTGTGGTGTGATGGGTAATGGTTGAGTGAATGGGTCCGGGGTGATGGGTAATGGGTGAATGAATGGGTGTGGTGTGATGGGTAATGGGTGAGTGAATGGGTGTGGTGTGATGGGTAATGGTTGAGTGAATGGGTCCGGGGTGATGGGTAATGGTTGAGTGAATGGGTCCGGGGTGATGGGTAATGGGTGAATGAATGGGTGTGGTGTGATGGGTAATGGGTGAGTGAATGGGTGTGGGGTGATGGGTGAGTGAATGGGTCCGGGGTGATGGGTAATGGGTGGGGGTGATGGGTGAGTGAATGGTGTGGGGTGATGGGTAATGGGTGAGTGAATGGGTGTGGGGTGATGGGTAATGGGTGAGTGAGTGGGTGGGGGAAGATGGGTAACGCGTGTGGGGTAATGGGTGAGTGAATGGGTGGGGGAAGATGGGTAACGCGTGAGTGGAGGAATTCCTTCCCTTCTTTGATTCCTTATTTCTTTCCTCGTCAGTTCCTCTTCTGACTCTTCATCCCTCCAATTTCTTCCTTACTCCTTATTCCTCCTTTCCTTCTCTCATGTCTCCTTCCTTCCCTCTCTCCCTACTTCCAGTATCACCCCATCATCACCAAAAGGAGATGAGATTCCCCCTCGTTCTGCACGAGCGAATGTCAGAGGCCCCTCTGCCGCTAGGATCGCTGCCGTCCATGAAATCAAAATGGCGCGCCATGTTAAATCACCCGAGTGACACCTCTCGTAGAAGCTCTCTGCTTCCCGTATCTTTAGGTAGGAGGGAAATAAACGCAAGAGTACAGTTTGCCCTTTAATCCAAGGAGAGACACAGGACTATGACCAAACGTGGTCAAGGCCCACCGTACAGTACACTACCGCCTGGCGGGAACTCTCGCCACGCCAAGAGTTACCGATTAGGGTTTACTATAGGGTTTACATGTTCCTTATAAGAAGATTCTTATAGATAGATTTTATAGGTTAGGTCAGTGATTCCCAACCGGGGTTCCGCCGACCATCACCAGGGGTTCCGCGAGAAACCGTAAAATAATTATGTGCTATTACAAAATGACAGTGATCTTAATTCATAATTCATAATTCCTACTCAACAACACGTCACAAACACTTCCCAGACACCAACATACTCGTACGTGTCAGTCAGTACAATGTATATAGTAATGGGAGCAAATAATATGCATAGAATTAAGAAAAATTACTGTTATTGCCGGTGCGGGATACGCCCTTCATTCCTACTCCGCAAGTTTGGCGACACAGGGGTTGGGTAGGAGGGTGACGCAACCCCGTACGAATATCATACGTGTCACGAGCCCCAGCCCAGCCGTTCACACATCTTCAGTCAGTTTTGAGCAGCGCAACCGAGTGAAACGTTGTGTTAATTATTCTCACCAGTTAATATTAGTTTGATACGGATTTTAAAGACTGAAGCATGTTCAAATATTTGAAAAGAAGGCATGTCAGTGGAGAGGAGGACAGTGACGAAGAATCACAAATACCACAGCCAAGTACGAGTAAAGGAAAAGTGAGTGATGTTAAAAAAATCGCCTTTACAATGATAGTTATCTGGCCATTGGCTTTACATGGACTGGAGAAGAAAACTGTCCCACTTCCTTTGTGAATTGTTTGTGGGGAAAAACCCCTCAACCGCANTGGGCTGGACTTGTCGGGGGGAAAGAGAACCCCTTTAATGAAATTGAGGGTGCTGTGGAATTATTCAATGTGTGGTGCAAGAGATTTACCCCCAAAAGGGGCCATCATTTTGTAAGGAAAAATGTGGTGTTACTATAAACTGATGTTTAAAATTTTGGAGTTAGGGGAAAGGGCATAGAGGAAGGGTCACAGTGCCCATCACCTCTAGTGTGAAACCTTGAACACTCTGAAGAGTGGCCGTAGAAGAAAACAAGGGAAAATTAATATAACTTTTTTTAATTTACATAAGCACACTCACTGAGAATATTACATGAACACCTGTGTCCACCCCAAGAGCAATAGAACTGTCTCGAGTGAAACACGAATTGCATCAAAGAAAGACAACCCAGCAATAATAGAAGGGGCTATGAGCTGCTGGTCTGTGACTTTGTGTCAGAAACTAATCTGGTTTCTTTGATCCCGGCGCGAATCTTCCCCGACTGATGATAGCCGTACGCATTACCCACTGTCATCGTCTGAGAACCCTTCAGTCTCAGAATCAAAAAGCATTCCTCTTGTGAATGATTTCCACGCTCGTGAATTACACACCACTTCGGAGGAGGGCGAAACTGCCATACGAGGCTGCTGGGGCCCTTTGCGGTGGTGCAAACCGAGGTGGTTTGAGGTCGAGGAGGCAAGTATTTCTCTGCTGAACAACCGCATATTGCTCCCTTTATGAGCAGATTTTATCTCTTCTTTTTCTGATCAATAATTACACTGGGAACAATTTGAAAAAAAAATTGTTGAGTTAGATTTTTGAGCTTATTTAGACAAAAATTGGCATGCTGATTCCAATCTGTAGTCATTTTTTTTTCTAGCACGTCAAGTTTTTTCTCCACGCTTACCCTCCAGATAAGCAAAATTCCACTTGTGAGCTGTAGTAAAACTTGCCAGTGATTACGATTTGATCATCGAGAGCTATGGGGCAACTTGTTTGTGCAGTTACAATTGAGACAGTGCGGTGAGAGGTGTGTGCAGCTCCCAATAGGTCAGTTACTATCAATATCTGCAAACAGAAAGCTAGGATAGTAGGAATTAGGAGGATTTGTTAGGGCTTTTCTCTTAACCTTGTAACAACATACCATTGTAATTTCTATTTCGTTTTATGCGGGTTTTTTTGTTTTCAAAGCTTGTAACTTTTTCCAGCTTAGTGTTTTATTTACATAGGTATATATTTTTTTTGTTTCAGATCATGTCTGCTCCTGCTACGTCTCGTCGTAAATGCCTAAACAACCCTGACTCCTTCTGCTATATATGTGGTAGTTTCACCATTCCAAGTCAGAGGGCAAGCATCAGCGTATTGTAAAACAAGCATATTTCGCATATTTTAAAGTGAAACTCGGTGATCAAGACAAGCTATGGGGCCCCTCACAAAGTGTGCAAGCAGTGTGTCGAGAGATTACGGATGTGGAACCAAAGGAACCGTGAAAAGTTGGCATTGGTATCCCCATGGTTTGGCGAGAGCAAAAGATCATTCCACGGGACTGTTACTTTTGTTTAGTGAAAACATCGGGATTTAACAAGAAAAATAAAAGTAAAATAGAATATCCTAATCTACCGTCAGCTTTTAAGACCAATGCCTCATTCAGCTGAAATTCCAGTGCCATTTTTCGAAAAACTACCTCCTCTAGAAGATCTGAGTGATTTTAAAGACGCAGTGACAGCAATGATGCAGATTTTGACATTCACGAGGATTCAGTTCGTAGGGGATTTGATCAGCACGAGTTGAATGATTAGCACGTGATTTGGGCCTACCCAAAAAAAGCTTCAGAAATACTAGCATCAAGACGAACAGAAAAACATACTTGAACAAGGAGTGAAGGTATCATACTTTCGAACCAGAGAAAGTACATTTCTGCAGTACTTTCGAAGTGCCAGGGGTTTTTTGTTTTTGCCATAACATTCCTGGTTTACTGAAGGAATTAGGGCTTTCAATCTACAATCCAAATGAAGGGCAAATTGTTTTGATAGCTCAAGGCGGAGCTTGAAGTGTGTCCTTCTACACAATGGCAATTTGTTTGGCGCAGTCCCTATTGGGCATTCGGTCTGTCTTCGTGAAAAATATGGAGATGTAAAGAGAGTCATTGAGTTATTGCAATATGACAAACACAATTGGATCATCTGTGTTGACCTTAAAATGGTGTTTTTCCTTCTTGGTCAACAACGTGGATACACCAAAGTATCCCTGCTTTCTCTGTATGGTGGATAGCAAAAGCTCGAGAGAAGCATTGGGTTCAGACGAATTGGCCTCCGAGATCTGATCTTAAACCTTTGGAGATCCTAAAAAGTGTTTCATGAGCCACTTGCTGACAGGAAAAAAATAATATTCCACCTCTGCACATAAAAAAGGTCTCATGAAAAAAATTTGTAAAAGCATTGTAACTGATGGCGACTGTTTGAAGTACATCATCTTGGCATTTCCTGGGCTGTCAATTGAAAAAATCAAGGCCGGTGTTTTGATGGTCCCAAATTCGACAGCTCATCAAAGATGAACATTTCAACGGTACTATGTCAGACCTTGAAAAAAAAGCTTGGCTATCATTCAAAGACGTCGTCAAGAACTTTCTTGGAAATACACGTGCAAGTAATTTCACAGAAATTGTTCAAAACTTTTTGGAGAGCTACAAAGCGCTTGGTTGCAACATGAGTATTTAAATACATTTTTTGCATAGCCATCTTGCCAACTTTCCGGAAAATCTTGGTGCTGTTAGCGACGAGCAAGGTGAACGATTCTCACCAAGATTTGAAGGTTATGGAAGAACGTTACCAGGGTAGATGGATGTGCATATGATGGCTGACTATTGTTGGGGCATCAAACGCGATAGTCCCCAAGTTGACCCCTCCCGACAAAGCTACAAACGTAAATTTTTACCTTAACCTGCACCCCAATTATAGCCTTATCCTTTCTAAAAACATGATAATGTTAAATAAACATTTTATTCATGCCTATTTCTTTCATTTTTCATTGTATGTTTAACATTTGCAACTTTTTATAAAATAAACACTGTTACTGTTATGTACAGTATTTTTCCCTATTTTTTTTAAAAAAACGAAATCCTACAGTTCAAAAACCTTACGTGAAGAAAAACTGAGATCAGTTTTGGATTCGCCCCCAAAAATTACTTATACAAGTTCACCTACCAACAAAAAAATCCCCAGTGTTTCAAATGACCTTGCTTTCCGCAATATAACACGCTTTGGTGCCGTGACTGGAAAAACCTGGGGGTGGAGGAAAGGTTTGGGGGAGGAGGAGGTAAGGATGAAGGAATTGAGGTTCCTGACACCGGTGCAACCGACAGTATGTGGAAATGGGCTTTTTAGGGATTAGTAGCCGCTTATAATTTATAGAAAAATCAGAAGGTTATCACCTGGCTTAAAATCAAGAGATGAAGCGATACGACGCCTCTTGTGGAGTCAAAAAGGTGATGTAATACTGAAAAACTAGAATGATTTAAATCTCTCCAATGACCAAAATTTACCCTTTCAAACCAGGGAAGAAAGATTTAAGGCTTCCATTTACCTTCTGAGGGCAATATTAGCAGGCACCGTGCCTGACCTCTCAACCTGCCATCACTACCCCGCTGTGTGGTCAATGCCTCAGCATAAGTGAACGACCATTGCCCAAAGATCGTTATTGCTGCGCTAAAACCAAAAATTCTCAGGAAGTTCCGACGAAATACGTCATAATCATTATTGAGCGACTTCCCATCAAAGCATGAAGCAAACATCATATCACTGGCTAATGAACCAGGTTGAAATTGTGACCTTACCAAAGAAATCTTCTCATTTCCTGAGGTAACATTACTGTTTTGCATAATATCCTCACATTGTTGCAGAAAAGACAGAGCAGAATGAGTCTCATCCTCACCTGAGAACCTAGTTATCGAAGGATCCTGATGTAACAATTTAATGGTTGGAACAGTGGAAGTCATGTTGGCAAGTGTAGTAGTGGTAGTAGTAGGAGTAGTAGTGGTAGAAATGGTAGTGTTAGGCTGTGTTGCGACAGCAATAGGTTCTATCGGTGGTGACATGTGTAGAGAATACTGTTTACCATTTTTCAATGTCATTGACAATAATAAAAAAAAATTAACATAGATGACATAAGAAACCCAGCAAACACAAAGACGGAGGGCCTCCGGAGGCTCTCCGTATGTCATACCGGCGGCCCGACGGAAGTGTACGACGTAGGGCCGCTGGGGATTTGCTCAGAGGCTCACCGGCGGGCCGCTCCCAGCGGCCCGCCGTAGGGCATATGACCATTTGCCGCTGTTATATTAACTGATTGAGGAATATTTATGGTTATACTTTCTAAGTATATTGCAGATATAGTAATGTTTTAAGGGGTGTTGCACAACCCATTAGCCGATTAATAGACTAATGGGCTGTTCAACACTTATAAAAACATTACGATATCTGCAATATACTTAGAAAGTATAACCATAAATATTCCTGTCGTTATCCAGTAATACGATGAAAAGGAGATCATAATTGCTACGGACATTGTTTATTTCATAAGTACAAAAACATTTTCGTTATTGGGTTTACATGCTGGTGTACGTGGAACACTGTACAGCCATGTAGAAGGATATTGATTGCGGCGAACAACATAACAACATCCACCCGCTTGTGCGTTTTCCAAGTAACTGATTTCACTGAGTCACTGACACAACGCTGCCGAGAAATTCCTAAAAATCGTGTCGTACTGCAATCATTTATATTATTCAGTCTATTTCGACATAATGAAGGAGCGAAAACATGTTATAACTAAGTTCTCATTATGTTATCGACTGGTTAAGGGTGATAATTTAGGCCTTTTGTGGGTTTTTAACCCTTTGTAATGGCTATCGTACGTCTGGCAGTTTAGTGCATTGATAGCTGCGTAATGATTTCAAATAATATTCTATTCTAAATCATGATATTATCCATGTTAATTCTCCATCATCTACATATTCCTTATTAGGTGTACCGTTGAGTATTGATATGTGTTGATAATATGTTGGAAATGATTGAAATAAGGGAAAATATGACCTTGTGTTATCCCGTAATCTTTGCTCGGATAACACTGGTCGACAAAAAAAAATCGAAGATATGGTTCTGGATTAAATGAAGCTGATTATAGGTAAATCGACCCTGCTGAACTCGAATCTGATGTTCAATTAACTCTATCACGTCCAGTTTTTGAGAACAGACGCAATTCATGAAAAAATATGGGTAAAATCAGCAGAAATAGGTTTCACCAATGTTTTCATTTTAAACTCTTAATCTTTTCTTTTCTCAAGCCTATTTAAGGCAGTGCAGTGTTTTTGAGTCAGTGTGGTTTGTGCAGTGAGCAGGGGAGGGTGTGCGCGCTGCGTATTGGCGAGGGGTTAGCAGGCTGGTAGTAATTTTACCTACTGATCGACGCTATGACATGTTTAAACATTTTATTTTTCTTGCAGTATGATGTGTTTGATTTAGTGAGTCCTAATTTAGTTGGTTTACTNGGCAATCCCAAAAAAAAATTGTTTGCTTGATTAGCAAACGGAAAGCCACTTGGGTACCGATGTTAAAAAAACCAAAAAGGATTTTGAACCTTACCTTTGAGAGTGCCGTAGAAGGTACCAAGGGAAATTATATAATTGTTAAATTTAATAAGCCACTCACTGAAATATACATGAACACCTGTGTCCACCCCAAGACAATGAACTGTCTCGAGTGAAACACTGAATTGTCATCAAGAAAGACAAGCGCAATAATAGAAGGGGCTATGACGCTTGCCTGTGACTTTGTGTCAAAACTAACTGGTTTCTTTATCCGGCGCGAATCTTCCCCGACTGATATAGCCTAGCATTACCCACTTCATCGCTGAGAACCCTTCAGTCTCAGAATCAAAAGCATTCTCTTGTGAATGATTTCCACGCTCGGTAATTACCACCATTTTCGGAGGAGGGCGAAACTGCTACGAGGCTGCTGTGGCCTTGCAGTGGTAAAAAAACCGAGGTGGTTAGGTCGAGGGGGCAAGTAAATTGTCTTTTGCTGAACAACCTGCAAAATTGCTCCTTTATGAGCAACTTTATCTCCTTTTTTTCTGATAGAAATAATTATCAGAATGCCTTGCTTTCCGCAATAGTAACACGCTTTGGTGCACGAGTAGACTGAGAAAACCTGGGGGTGGAGGAGGTGGTGGGGGAGGAGGTAAGGATGAAGGAAGTTGAGGTTTCCCCTTGAAAACCGGTGCAACCGACTCAGTATGTGGAAATGGACTTTTAGGCATCTCACGTAGCCGCTTAGTAATTTTTATAGAAAATCTAGAATTATCACCTGGCTTAAAATCAAGAGATGAAGCGATACGCGCTCTTGTGGAGTCAAAAAGGTGATGTAATACTGAAATTCTAGAATGAGTTTAAATCTCTCCACTGACAATTGCCCATTTTCAAACCGGGAAAGCAGGATTTAAGGCTTCCATTACTTCTGGGGCCAATATTAGCAGCACGGCCTGACCTCTCAACCTGCCTCACTACCCAGCTGTGTGATCAATGCCTCAGCATAAGTGAACGACCATTGCAATGAATCTTTTATGCTGCGCTACACCCAAAATTCTCAGGGAAATTCCGACGAAAAACGTCATAATCATTATTGAGCGACTTCCCATCAAAGCATGAAGCAACATCTATCACTGGCTATGAACCCGGTTGAAATTGTGACCTTACCAAAGAAATCTTCTCATTTCCTGAGGTAACATTACTGTTTTGCATAATATCCTCACATTGTTGCAGAAAAAACAGAGCAGAATGAGTCTCATCCTCACCTGAGAACCTAGTTATCGAAGGATCCTGAGTAACAATTTAATGTGTTGGAACAGTGGGAAATCATGTTGAAGTGTAGTAGTTTGGGAGTAAATAGGTAGTAGTATGGTAGAAAAGGTAGTGTTGGCTGTGTTTTCGACAGCAATAGGTTCTATCGGTGGTGACATGTGTAGAGAATACTGTTTTACCATTTTCTCAATGTCATTGACAATAATAAAAAAAATTAAAAATAGATACATAAGAAACCCAGCAAAAACAAAGACGGAGGGCCCCCGGAGGCTCTCCGTATGTCAACCGCGGCCCGACGGAAGTGTACGACGTAGGGCCGCTGGGGATTTGCTCAGAGGCTCACCGGCGGGCCGCTCCCAGCGGCCCGCCGTAGGGCATATGACCCTTTGCCGCTGTTATATTAACTGATTGAGGAAATTTATGGTTATACTTTCTAAGTATATTGCAGATATAGTAATGTTTTAAGGGGTGTTGCACAACCCATTAGCCGATTAATAGACTAATGGGCTGTTCAACACTTATAAAAACATTACGATATCTGCAATATACTTAGAAAGTATAACCATAAATATTCCTGTCGTTATCCAGTAATACGATGAAAAGGAGATCATAATTGCTACGGACATTGTTTATTTCATAAGTACAAAAACATTTTCGTTATTGGGTTTACATGCTGGTGTACGTGGAACACTGTACAGCCATGTAGAAGGATATTGATTGCGGCGAACAACATAACAACATCCACCCGCTTGTGCGTTTTCCAAGTAACTGATTTCACTGAGTCACTGACACAACGCTGCCGAGGAATTCCTAAAAATCGTGTCGTACTGCAATCATTTATATTATTCAGTCTATTTCGACATAATGAAGGAGCGAAAACATGTTATAACTAAGTTCTAATTATGTTATCGACTGGTTAAGGGTGATAATTTAGGCCTTTGTGGGTTTTTAACCCTTTGTAATGGCTTTCGTACGTCTGGCAGTTTAGTGCATTGATAGCTGCGTAATGATTTCAAATAATATTCTATTCTAAATCATGATATTATCCATGTTAATTCTCCATCATCTACATATTCCTTATTAGGTGTACCGTTGAGTATTAATATGTGTTGATAATATGTTGGAAATGATTGAAATAAGGGAAAATATGACCTTGTGTTATCCTGTAATCTTTGCTCGGATAACACTGGTCGACAAAAAAAAATCGAAGATATGGTTCTGGATTAAATGAAGCTGATTATAGGTAAATCGACCCTGCTGAACTCGAATCTGATGTTCAATTAACTCTATCACGTCCAGTTTTTGAGAACCAGACGCAATTCATGAAAAAATATGGGTAAAATCAGCAGAAATAGGTTTCACCAATGTTTTCCTTTTAAACTCTTAATCTTTTCTTTTCTCAAGCCTATTTAGGGCAGTGCAGTGTTTTTGAGTCAGTGTGGTTTGTGCAGTGAGCAGGGGAGGGTGTGCGCGCTGCGTAGGCGAGGGGTTAGCAGCTGTGTAGTACATTTTTACCTACTGATCGTACAGCTATTGACATATGTTTAAACATTTTATTTTTCTTTGCAGATATGATGTGTTTGATTTAGTGGAGTCCTAATTTTAGTTGGTTTACCGTATATAGTACCTTGTACCGGGCTGTGATGGAGCGCCGTAACTGTGTGAATGCATCGGACAGTTTTTTGTTTACATATGTGGAATTTTTACCCTGACAGTCTGAAGAAACCTCTTACAAAGAATGTTAAAGCAGCTATCTGCATTACTTCAAGTGCCGTATAGATGATCAAGATAAGAAGTGGGCCCCTCACGTAGCATGCAACCCCTGTGTGAACCACTTGAATGAATGGATGCGTGGCAAACGGCCATCAGGCATGGCATTCGGCATCCCAATGGTTTGGCGTGAACAAAAGGATCACAGTACTGACTGCTACTTCTGCTCACTAACATTAAAGGATATTCAGTAAAAACGCGAGCTAAAATCAGGTATCCTGACGTACCTTCTGCCATCAGCCTGTGCCACATGGTCCTGATCTCCCAGTTCCAAATGTTCCAATTGCAAGTGCTATAAGTGAATCAGATTCGAACGAGGAGGATAATCCCATGGATACAGACTTTCAAGAAATGGCAGGCAACAGAGAGCCCAATTCATCAGTCAGGAAATGCTACATGACCTTGCTAGGGACCTAGATCTACCCAAGGAGAAAAGTGAAGTCCTTGGATCTCGTCTCAAGGATGGAATTTGCAACAAGAAGGAGTTCTCATCACCACGTTTCGTCGTAGACATAAAGAACTTTCAAGCTTCTTCAAAGATGGAACACAAGCTCTGTTACTGCTTTGATGTTGAACACACTCATGGAACAACTTTGTGAGTCTCACACTTATGATAAGAGTGAGTGGCGGCTGTTCATAGATTCAGGAAAAAACACGCTAAAGGCCGTTCTTCTGCATAAAGGAAATAAGCTTCCGAGTGTTCCAATTGCGCATGGCCATGAAATGAGTGAAACTTATGAAACTATGAAGACTTTGTTATCTGCTGTTAAATATGAAGAACATCAGTGGAATCTGTGTGGGGACCTGAAGGTAATCTCCTTGCTTCTAGGACTCCAGTTAGGCTACACTAAGCACATGTGTTTTCTTTGTTTGTGGGACTCTAGAGCGGACAGCAAACATTACAAACAAAAGAATGGCCAGCACGACCGAAAGACTCACCTGCAGGTTCAACTGTATGTACAAACCTCTTGTTGACAGTGAAAAAGTGTACTTACCTCCATTGCATCTGAAACTTGGGTTAATGAAAAATTTTGTGAAGGCCATGGATCAAAATGGTGTTGGCTTTCAGTATTTGTTAGCAAAGTTTGAACGCACTGTATCTGAAGCCAAAGTAAAGGCAGGTGTTTTCAATGGCCCTTAAATTCGTCAACTACTCAATGATGATGACTTTGTAAAGAGCCTAACTGCCCTGGAAAAAGCTGCTTGGAAGAGCTTTTTGGCTGTTATAAAGAACTACCTAGGTAATGTTCGAGCATCGAATTATGAGGAACTTGTAAATGACATGTTGAAGAGTTACCATGCGCTTGGGGCTCGGATGTCACTCAAAATCCACTTTTTCCATTCACATCTTGATTTCTTCCTAACGAATCTTGGCGCGGTCAGTGATGAGCAGGGGGAACGTTTCCACCAGGACATTGCCACCATTGAAACCCGATACCAAGGACGATTCAGTCCCAACATGATAGGGGACTGTTGCTGGACGCTACAACGTGAAAGTAGCTGCTCCTACAAATGAAAGAGCAAACTACAGAAACACTTCTGATGTACTATGGAGCAGGGTGAGTACTTTTGTGTGTTAGGTATAGTTTTGATCATATGTATATTTAATACCAATCTGAGATCTTGACTGTTCTTCTGAAGAACAGTCTAGATCTGACTGTTCTTCGAACTAGCGCATCTTTCTCTCAAAAAAAATCTCGAAGTTGTGTTCCAAATACAGATATATATATATATATATATATATATATATATATATTATATATATATAATATATAGATATATATATATATATATATATATAGTATTATATATATATATATATATATATAATATATATATTATATATTACATATATATATATATATAATATATGTATAATATATATATATATATTATATATATATATATATATATTATATATATAATATATATATATATATATAAAGTCAAAATTTACTATGATCTGGCATATTTTCGGATATTTCCAAGATGTGGCACATTTTCGGATATATTTGGAACATAATTTAAGTATATTTTTTACCAGATATGTACATTAGGTCCTAATAAAGCCGCAGGCACCACCATAATTTAATTACGAGTAATATATATTAACGTAGGGGGATTGTTTCGATTAATTATATAATTATATATACGATAATAATTATAATAGCTATTAAAATTTAAAATGCCGATATTTCAAAAACTATACGTGCTAGAGAAAAAGCAATGCCATTTTTGAAATCAGCAGCGAAAATGCTTTCCAACCCACATACAATGAACTCAGAACCATTTTTGGTGTCGACCAGTGTAATCAAATGTTATTTTTATGTGATACCAGCTGCACACATAGACTAACTGATAACCTTTTTCCATGTAAACTCCTTCCTATGTACGTATCTCATCTTTATTTCTATGTATCTCTCGGTGTTCCTGATTAAGCTGGAAATATTTGAAATAAACTGAAATATGATAATTTCTATAAACTATTATAAAAACTTTTATAACAATTTTCAATAGCTTGAACAGGCCTAATGATAGTGATGGTACCGATATTGAGATACTATGTATATTACTGTGTTAATATATATAATATGAAATGAATATTTCCCACTTACAAATACGTACCAGCGGGCCTCCGGAGGATTGACGTCAAGTTGCCGCTGCTTGTCACTACTGATGTAATACTACAGCAAGATAATCATATAACATGTTTAAAAATGTTTACACATAAAAATATTCAATTCTTGAAATTCTGTACATTAATTTTCAACATAGTAAATTATCCCGTCTGAAAATACACCAGCGGGCCTTCGAAGGGCTGACGGAGGTAAATTTGCCGCCGGCGGCCGCCGTTCGCCGCTCTACAGCCTACGTAGGCCCGCCGGTGATGGTTAGCTGGGAAACTTATACCGAAGTCAGCTCAACACAAGTGACTCAAACCCGATTAACTCAACCCGAATAACAGCTTACACAGGTAGAAACTACAATCATATATGAACCTACACATATTTTATGCAAAATACTTATAGGGAGCTTGTGCATTAACAAAAAAAAAATGGTGTAATGTGACACTTTTGTAACACAGATACCCTTGATGGTTAAATAGAAGTGTGTCCCCTAATTTGAATCAAAGAAAACGTGCTCGAAGAAAAACTGCTACACTACACTGGCTAACTGAGCCAACAAACTTATAAATAGAAGAAACAAAAATTTGCACCACACTTCACTGTACACTAATCACAGGAAATACTCTCTTACTACACACAACTGTTACCTACTAAACATGTCTGTGTTGTTTGTGTTTCACTCAACAAAATATTATGTCACAACGTGTAAGAAATCCTTACCTCACCGCAGCATTGCAACACAATTACAGCACTCTTAAGAGAATGGCAACTCAACACATAGCTGTGTGCAGCGCTCGACTAATCAGGGCGCGACGCCGTCACAGTCCGCGAAAACAAAGATGCCGGACCCAATGAAAAACCAGGAAACCTGTCATGTATTTTCCAGCCACTCACATCTCACAACAGCCGTGACGTTCACTGAACCAACGAATCAGACGCCAGGATTTCCCTGACGTCACCACATCTAGGTGCCAAACGCGCTCCTTCCCCAGAATCACATAAGAGAAAAAAAAAATGTACACTGGCCACTTCTAACACTTCCTACTGCCTATAAACTGGTTACAGTACTCACAGTAGCGAAGGCACTTATCTGGCAGTGAAGTACACTTAGGGATGAGGAAAACCGTAGGGGTGAGAGGAGCCTTATGGGTGAGGGAATCCGACACGAGACTCCTGCAGCGTCAGTCGATCAGCCCACTAGACTTCCTGTGGGATGACGGTAGAGTCCTTGCTGTGCACCCTTGCTGGTGCAACGTGAAGATAACGTAGAGTATAATCCACCTGTAGACGTGAAGAGACAGCAAGGCGTAATAGTCCCCTGGAGTCGTGCAGATAATCCAACACGACAGCACTCAACGCCTCACAACACGGCCATTTCTCAAGTCACTGCTGTCGTCGTCGCTTATAGTCCTTAGACAGCTTAACCGAGGCAGAAGACAACACTGGTAACACTGTACACTGTCTCTAAGCCACACCACAACACTTTAGGCATAAGCAAACCTTTCAAAAAGTGCGGGAACAAGGTGGCGGAGCAGCAGGGCGCTGCAGAGAGCGGCAAAACAGCTCTATGCCGGCTTCTTGATATTTTCTCCTGTAGGAGCACTTGGATTCGTATACCGCTGCCACCATGTATACTGCCCGCCTCTTCTAGGACTTCCCAATGTCTCCCTCAACGGGAAGAAAACTTAGCTGTTCTTATTATGGGTTAATCCTTAGAAGAGACACGAGCTATGCCCTTTGAGTCGGCCACAACCCAGGATAGACTGAGTCCTCCCGGTAACCTCCACCTACTCTACGTTTACCGGTTAGGCTTTTTAACATGGGTTTACATTGTCCCTTTTAAGAAGGTTCTTATAGATAGATTTTATACAGTCTAGGCAATACATAGGTAGATTCCTTACATATGTGCTTTCTCACCCCCGCACAAGTTAATGTGGATAGATTTTTACCACAAGTTTAGAAAAATTTCCCCACTAAAAAATCATTAGTAGGTTTTTGATCCATAAGCTACAGGTAGAATCAGTAGTAAAATTGCGTAATAAATTTGAAATAATAATTAATGCAAAAAATAATAATTACTATGATAACCGCAATTATATAATGTGAGTATATTTCTCAGGGGCATTCAAGCCCTTTTTGTTAAATATAAAAGGACCATAGGTCATCACAAATAAGAAAAGTACATTTTACAAAGAAATATTATATTATATATATATATTTTTATAAATATTACTATATATATTATTTTATATATATATATATATATAATTATACAATAATATATATATATATATATATTATATTTTTATATTATATATTTTTTCTTTGTAAAATGTACTTTTCTTATTTGTGATGACCTATGTCCTATTATATTTAACAATAAGGCTTGAATGCACCTGAGAATAGTACTCACATTATATAATTGCGGTTATCATAGTAATTATTATATTTGCATTAATTATTATTTCAATTTTATTACGCAATTTACTATGATTCTACCTGTAGCTTATGGATCAAAAACCTACTAATGATTTTTTTAGTGGGGAAATTTTCTAAACTCTGGGGTGAAAATCTATCCACATTAACTTGTGCTGGGGTGAGAAAGCACATATGTAAGGAATCTACCTATGTATTGCCTAGACTGTATAAAATCTATCTATAAGACCTTCTTAAAAGGGACATATGAAAACCCCCATTTTTAAAAAGCCTAACCGGTAAACGTAGAGTAGGTGGAGGTTCCCGGGGAGGACTCAGTCTATCCTGGGTTGTGGCCGACTCAAGGTCATAGCTCGTGTCTCTTCTAAGGATTAAACCCATAAAAGAACAGCTAAGTTTTCTTCCCCTGTTGAGGGAGACATTGGAAGCCCCTAGAAGAGGCGGGCAGTATACATGGTGGCAGCGGTATACGAAAACCAAGTGCTCTACAGGAGAAAATATCAAGAAGCCGGCATAGAGCTGTTTTTCCGCTCTCTGCAGCGCCCTGCTGCTCCGCCACCTTGTTCCCGCACTTTTTGAAAGGTTTGCTTATGCCTAAAGTGTTGTGGTGTGGCTTAGAGACAGTGTCAGTGTTTTCCAGTGTTGTCTTCTGCCTCGGTTAAGCTGTCTAAGGACTATAAGCGACGACGACAGCAGTGACTTGAGAAATGGCCGTGTTGTGAGGCGTTGAGGCTGTGTTTTGGGTTTCGAAACCCCCAGGGGTTTATTTGTGCTTTCCTTTAAAGGTGGATTTCTTACACTTTTTGACAAAGGGTGAAGAAACCCACCCCACCCCAAAAAGGGGGGGGTTTAGTAGTGGGGAGTTGTGGATTTAAAAGGGCTTTCCCCCCCTGGTTTTTTTAAAGTGTCCCATGAGTGTGTTGCATTTTTTGTCCTTTATTAGAAGTGTTGAAGTGGCCAGTGGTACATTTTTTTTTTTCTTTTGATTCTGGGAACCTTCCCAAATTTACCAAAAGGGTTGTTTTTTTTTTTTTGGGGTGTAAAATTACATTTCCTTTTTTTCTTTTTTTTTTTTTAGGGACGGCTCCCCCTATAGTATGCAAATATGTGTTGAGTTTTTTTTTCCCTTAAAGGGGTAATTGGTTGAATTTGGGGTTTTGGGGGGGATTTTTACACTTGTAAAAATTTTTTTTAGAAAAACCAAAAAAACCGCGTTTAGTAGGTAAGGGGAAGGGACCGGATTATTCGTGGGGTTGAAATTTGTTTTCCTTATTTATAATTTTTTTTGGCATTAAATTAAGGGAATTTTTTCGAAGTTTTTTTGTTAAAATTAAAAACCCCTTTATTTTTCCCTTCTGTGTTACAAAAGTGTACAACACCTTTTTTTTTTTTAACCAAGCCCCTTAAGTATTTAAAAAAGTGGGAAATTTTTATTCTACTTTATTTTTTCTTAAACGGGTTTTATACTTTAGTATTTTAAATTTTCCCCGAAAACCATCCCCCCTATCTTGGCCCGGGCGAACCCCCCGGGGGAAATTTTTATAAGGGGTTTTTTTAAAAAATTTATGGGGAAATTAATTTTCAGTTTTTTCTTTTTAAATTTTCAGGAAACCCCTTTAAAAAATTAGTTTTTGGAAAATTTACTTTTAAAAATTTACGTAATCTGGGGCCCTTACGAAAATTTTAATGGGGAAAAAATTTTTATTTTTATTTTTAAAATTTTGTATTCAAAATGGCCACTTTTTGGGGCCGAAGTTTTGAAAAGTTTAAAAATTTTTAAAGTTTATAAAAATTATATAGTTATTTAAAATTTTTTTAATGAACACCCCCAAAATTTTTAAAATTCGAAATTTAAAGGGTTTTCCTGGGTTTTTTAGCTATGTTTTACCCTTTAAAAAAAAACTTTTAAATTATGGTTTTAAAAAATTTTCAAAACATTTTTGGAAAAATTTTCCGAAAAAGGGGTCCTAGAAATTTTAAACTTTTAAAAATATATTAATTATTAAAATATATAAATTAATTTAAATTTAAATTATATATAATATTTAATTAAATATTTTTTTATAATAATTAATATCTAAAAAATATAATTAATTATTTAAATATATAATTAATTAATATAAATATAAATAATATTTTTTTATATAATATATATATATATATATAATATAAAATATATATATAATATATATATTATTATATTCTGTATTTTGGAACACAACTTCGAGATTTTTTTTGAGAGAAAGATGCGTATTCAAGAACAGTCGATCTGCGTTCCAAAAGAAACAGTCAAATCTAAATTTGGTATTAAATTACATATGAAAAAAACTATACCTAACACAAAAGTACTCCCCCTGCCCCCAAGTACATCAAAGGTTTTCTGTATTTTGCTCTTTCTTGGGAGCAGTACTTTCACTTTTGTAGCGTCCGAACAGTCCCCTTCATTTTGGGGAACGATCGCCCCTTGGTATCGGGTTTCTGGGGGCAATGTCCGGTGGAAAGTTCCCCTGCTCATCATGCCGCCCAAAGATTGTTGGGGAAAAAATCAGATTAATGGAAAAAGTGGATTTTGGGTTGACATCCGACCCCCAAGCGCATGGAAACTCTTCACATTTCATTTAAATTCCTCTAATTTGCCGAACTTACCTGGGTATTTTCTTTATAACGCCAAAAAGCTTTTTCCAAGCAGTTTTTCCAGGCAGTTAGGCTCTTTCAAAGTCATCATCTTGAGTATTTGACAAATTTAAAAGGGCCAAAAAACACCTGTTTTTACTTTGGGTTAAATACAGTGCGTTCAACTTTGCTAACAAATACTGAAAGCCACACTTTTTTGACCCATGGCCTTCAAAAATTTTTTCATTAACCCAAGTTTCAATGCAATGGAGGAAGTACCTTTTTCACTTCAAAAAGAGGTTTTACATACAGTTAAACCCTGCCAGGTGAGTCTTTCGGTCGTCGGGCCATCCTTTTGTTTGAATTTTTGCTGCCCCGCTCTAGAGCCCAAAAAAAAGAAAAAAATGTGCTATTAGCCTAACTGGAGTCCGAAGCAAGGAGTTTCCCTTAGGCCCCCACACGTTTCCCATGATGTTTTCTATTTAACAGCAGATAACAAAGTTTTCAAGTTTTTTAATTTTCCCCTTTTTCCTGGCCATGCGAAATTTGGAAACTGGGAAAGCTTATTCCTTTATGCAAAGAACGCCTTTAGCGTGTTTTTTTCCAAACTATGAACAGCCGCCACTAAATCTTTATAATGTGAGACCCCAAAAGTTGTTCCATGAGTGTGTCAACTAAAAGCAGAAACAGAGCTTGTTTCCATCTTGAAGAAGCTGAAGTTTTTTATGTCTACGACGAACGGTGGTGGGGAAACTTTTTCTTTTTTGCAAATTCCATTCCTTAAACGAGACCCAAGGACTTCATTTTCCCCTTTGGGGTAGATCTAGGTCCCTACAAGGTTGTAGCTTTTCTGACTGTTTAATTTGGGCTCTCTGTTGCCTGCCTTTCTTGAAAGTCTGTATCCATGGGATTATCCTCCTCTTTTCAATCTATTAAATATAGCACTTGCAATTGGAACATTTGGAACTGGGAATCAGGGACCAGGGCACGGGCCTGATGGCAGAAGGTACTCGGGATACCTGTTTTTAGCTCGCGTTTTTACGATACCCTTTAAGTTATGGGGGCAAAGTAGCAGTCTACTGTGACTTTTGTTACCCCAAAACCTTTGGGACCCAAATGCCATGCCTGATGGCCTTTTCCACGCACCATTATTCAAGGGGGTTCCCAACGGGGGTTGCATGCTCGTGGGGGCCCCACTTTTATCTTGATATCTATAGGCCTTTGAAGTAATGCAGATAAGCTGCTTTAACATTCTTTGAAAGAGGTTTCTTCAGATGTCGGGGGAAAAAAATTCCCCACATTGTAAAAAAAAACTGTCCGATGCTTTCCACATTTTACGGCGCTCCATCACAGCCCGGTAAAAGGGTACTATTACGGAAAAAACCCAACTAAATTAGGACCCCACTAAATCAAAACATCATATCTGCAAAAAAAAATAAAATTTTAAAACATATTAAATAGCTGACGTCTGGGTAAAAATGTACTACACAGCCTGTAACCCCTCGCCAATACCAGCGCGCACACCCCCCCCTGTCACTGCACAAACCACACTGCCCTCAAAACACTGACTCCCCTAAATAGGCTTGAGAAAAAAAGTTTAAGAGTTTAAAAAAAAAACTTGGTGAAAAACCTATTTTCTGTGATTTTCCCCATTTTTTTTTTCATAAATTGCGCTGGTTTCAAAAAGGGACGTGATAAGTTAAATTAAAACCATTTTTGATTTCACAGGGTCGATTTCCTAAATCGCTTCATTTAATCCAGCCATATCTTCGTTTTTTTTTGTCAACCATTTATCCGAGCAAAGATTGGGGATAACACAAGGTAAATTTTTTCCCCTTTTTTTTAATATTTCCCAAACATATTATCACACTTTAATCCCAAAACGGTACCCTAAAAAGGGAATATGTAGATGATGGAAATTAACTGGTAATTCATGATTTAAAAATAAATATTATTTAAATTTACGCAGCTATAAAGCCTAAACTGCCAGACGTACAAAAACCCATTACAAAAGGGTTAAAAACCCCACAAAGGCCCAAAATTACCCCCTTTAAACCCATCGAACAAAATTAGAACTTATTTAAACTTTTTCGCCCCTTATTATGTCAAATAGACTAAATAATAAAAATGATTGCGTACACACATTTTTGGGAAATTTTCCTGGGCAGCTTTGTGTCGGGACTCAGTGAAATCAGTTATTTGGGAAAAACCACAAGGGGGGGATGTTGTTATTTTTTGTTCGCCGCAATCAAACCCTTTTACAGGGTGTACAGTTTTCCCGACCCCAGCTTTTAAAACCCAATAAAAAATGTTTTTGTATTTATGAATAACAATCTAGAAAATTATATTCCTTTTCATCGTATTACTGGATAACGAAGGAATTTTATGGTTATACTTCAAATATATTGCGATATGAAATGTTTTTATAAGTGTTAACAGCCCTTAGTCTATTATCGGCAAAGGGGTTTGGCAACCCCCCCTTAAAACATTACTATATCTGCAATATACTTAGAAGTAAAAACCAAAAATATTCCTCAACAGTTAAAATAAAAGGGAATTCGCCCCGGGGGGCCGTGGGAGCGGCCCGCCCGGGGCCCTCAAACCCCCGCCCCTCCCCCCCCCCGGGGGGATACATACGGGGAGCCCGGGCCTCCGTCTTTGTGTTTGCTGGGTTTTTTTTATCTATGTTAATTTTTTTTTTATTATTTTCATGAATGAAAAATTACCTACTTCACAGTACCCCGTGAAACCATCTTCCCAACAAACCCCCCACTACCATTTTTTTTTATAACTACTCCACTCACAACTCCTTCCAACATATTTTTCCAACCTTAAATTGTTTTTGGTTTCCTTTGTAATGGCTCATGGGTTTCTTTCCCTTGTTTTTTGCAAAAAGTAGGTTTAAAAAAAATTTCCCCGGAAGAAAATTTCTTTTGGGCCAATTTTCCGTTATTTGAGTTTGCTTCATGCTTGTGGGAATAGTATAATTTCGATTTCCGGGGGTTTGGTTTTGGTCGACTAAGTTCATTGAAGGTTGTTTACAGCGGGATTGGGCCCCCCCCGTGGGAGTAGGCCGTTTTAAGGTCAGGGGGCTAATTTGCCCGGGAAGAAAATTAAAATTTTTCCCCCGGTTTAAAAATTCAAATTTCAGTAAATTTAAAATCCAGAATTTTGTATTCACCCTTTTTACCCTGGGTTTGTTTCTTTTATTTTTAAAACCCGTGAAACCTTTAAATTTTTTTAAAAAAAATAAAACGGTACGTGAGGGCCTAAAATCCTTCCCCTCTATCTTCCCTTCAAACCCCCCTTTTTCATCCTTTCCCCCCCCCCACCCCTCCTCCACCCCCCGGGTTTTCTAGTTTTGGCAAAAGAGGTTATTTGCAAAGCAGGCATTCGTTTTTTCCAGAAAAAAAGGGGTTAAAAAAACCCCGGGGGACAAATTTCAGGGCAGCAAAAACTCTTGCCTCCCGCCTCCCAGGTTTTCCCACCGGGGAACACCCAGAAGTTTGCCCCCCTGAAGGGTTTAAAGACTGGGAAAACACACAAGGGAAGTTTTTGATTTGAACAAAAGGGGGTTTCGACAAAAGGGGAAGACGGGTTCATAGCAAAATTGCGCCGGGTCGAACCCCCTTATTTTGCCAAAAAAACGGGTCTACCCCCCCTTTTTTCCGTTTTCTTATCAATTTGTTTTATAACATTTTATTTCTTTCCGGGTTTTTTTTTGTAATTTCAAGGGTGTTTGAAAATTAAAAAAATTTATTTTTCCCTTTTATTTTAAAACCCCCTTTAAAGTTCAATTTTCCCTAATGTGGGCCTTGGCCCCCTCTTGCCCTTCCCCAATAAAAATTTTAAACAACAGTTTATTAAACCCTTTTTCCCAATTTGGGCCTTTTTAAACTTGTTTTAAAATTTAAAATTCCCAGCACCTGAATTTCATTCAAGGTTCCTTTTCCCCCTGACGTGCCCCTTGCTTTTAACCATTTTTCAAAAAATGAGGCCGTTTCCCTTAGGCCCGACTGCTTCTGGGGGGCAAATTCATCCCCCGACCGGGCCTTTGCATGGGGGCCAAAACCCCACATTTGGGGGGGGTTAAGGGGGGGGGTTGAGCCCCCGGGCCGGGCCTGGTTTATCCCCCGGGAAAAATAAAACCTTTTTTTCCATGAGGGGCCCGCCCCCTCCCCGACCTTTGACCACATCACAAGGGGGCCCAACGATGAAACCCTTTCCGGCGTCCCCTTTTGAAACCTGCCGCGTACAGGGTGTTTTTTATGGGGGAATAGGAGTAAACTACTCCTTTGTGTTAAATGATACGCCTTCTTTGATCAAGTAAAAAAGAGTTTTCAACTGTTGGGAAGGGTTTTTTCAAATTTATTTTTAACCACCTTTGTTTTTTTTTTAAAAAAGGGGGTTAATTGGCCCGGATTTTTTAAAAAATTCCCCAATTTTAAATGTTTCACATTACATCCCGGGGGTTTAGGATTTTTCTCTATTGGGAAGGTAAAAAAAAAAAAAAAAAAAAAAAGAAAAAAAAAAAAAAAAAAAAAAAAAAAAAAAAAAAAAAAAAAAGAAAAAACCCCAAAAAAAAAAAAAAAAAAAAAAAAAAAAAAAAAAATTTTTTTTAAAAAAAAGGGGAAAAAAAAAAAAAAAAAAAAAAAAAAAATTTTTTAAGGGAAAAAATAATACATTGGTTAAAATTTATTTGGGTTGAATTTCCCCCCCCTACCCCAAACCAAAAAAGGGGTTTTTTTGTCTTAACTCCCCCTTTAAGGGTATGCTTTCTTTTTTTAGTCCCAAATTTTAAAAAACTTCCTTTACTTAAGGGCCCCCAAAAAAATTTTAAATTTTTTAAAAAAAATTTCCCAAAATTTTCACCTACACCAAGGGCTTTTTCTTGTGCCTTCCCATTGGCTTGGGGAGCTTTTAAACAGGTTTTTAAGGGAAACCCCCCCCCCTTTTTATTCCAAAAGGTTTATTAACGGCTCTTTAAATCCCCTTTAACTTTCTGTTTGGGGGTTTAAAAACCTTGGAATTTTGGCCCTTGTTTAAGTCTTGATGCCCCTTTTTAAAAGGGAAAAAAAATCCAAGGTTTGCCGGTGGTTTTACTATTCAGAATTTTCTATTATCAAATTTCCTTTTTAAAAAAAAAGTTAAGCACTTAGAAATTCCGGTCATCAACACTTCAAATTTTTTTTCAAACTTTTAAGAACTCAAACTTGTGGAAAAAAGTTTTCGAAATTTAATAATTTTATTGTAAAATTTTTCCCTTTTCCCCTTTTTAATTTTTTAGGGGTTTAAATTTTTCTTTTGTTTAATGGGGAAAAACTTTTTAAAATATTTTTTTCCTAAGTCTTTGGGAAAAAACTTTAAAACTATTGCATCCTCAAAATCCCGGGGAAAAAATTGTCCCCCTCCGTTAATTTTTGGAAGGTTTCCCAAGGAAAAATTTTTCAAGTCTTTATTTCAAAAAACCCGGGGAAAACGGGCGCTCCATTTTTAAACCCTTCCTGTCGTCCTTAAAAATTTTTTTGGCCCCCTGAAATCAAGGACCCTTTCTTATGTTAGCCAAAATTTTTTTTTTGTTTTTTTTTTTTTTTTTTCCCCCCCCCCGGTATTTTAAACCCCCCAAATTTTTATAATTTTTAAATTTTTCTCCCTTAAAAATTTTTTTTTTTCCAAAAAAATTTTTTTAAAACCCCAATTTAAATTTTTTCCCTTTATCTTTTCATTTTTTAAAAACCTTATTTCCCCCGAAATGGCAGTTAAAACTTAAGAAGATTTTTAGTTTTTTTGGGTTTTTTTTGGGGGGTTTTCCCCGTTTAAAGTTTGAAAACCTTAGGCTCCCTTTGAAAGGGGAAAATTTTTTCTTCAAAAACCCCCCCTTTTTGGGTTTTTTAACAATTTTTTAAGGGCTTTGAAAAATTTGGTTTTTTTAGTGGCTTAAGCAATAATTTAAAAAATTTTAAAAAACCCCCCAAAAAAAAAGAAACAAAAAAAAATTTTTAAGGCCCTTTTTTTTAAAATCTTAAAAATTTTTAAGGTTTTCTGGTAATTTCCTTTTTGGTTTAAAATTTCTCCCAAACCCATTTTTTAAAATTTAGAATTTTTTTTTGGGGAAAAAATTTTTTTTAATCTTTTTTATTTTTTCCCCCAAATTATTTTTTTTTAACCTAAAATTAAAAATTTTTTTCCCCCCCAAAAATTTTTTTATGGGAAAAGTAAATTTTTTAAAATTTTTGGGGTTTTGGAAAAAAGTTTTTTTGGGGGGGGAATTTAAAAACCCCATTAAGAATTTAAAAATTTTTTTAAAAAGGGGAAATATTAGGAACCAAAATAGTAGGGAAATATTTTCAAAAAAATTTTAAAAAAAAAAACCCCCTTTTTTAAAAAAAAGGGGGGTTTGGGGGCGTTGGGGGCAGGGGGTTTTTTTTTTATAAACCTTGAAATTTTTTTCCCCTTCTGGGGGATTAAAATTTTTTGTTTTAAAAAAAAATTTTTTTGGGAATTTTAAATATTAAGTGTGAGGATTTTGTGTGATGAAACGTGTTTCTCCTGAACGCCAAAAATAAGTTGTCTTCAAAATGTTCAGGACCTTATTTAGTCACCAGTAAATTGCATGGAAATAAATACATACTTCTTGATCAAACTCATAATACTACAGAAGTAGTACACGTAGATAGGCTAAAGAGAGTCAAAGTGACCTCTCCTGCACTGACCAAGTCTTCTCCTTAGGTCAACATGCCTTAATTTGTTTTCTCACATGTCCTTATCATTAGTATTGTGAATGTAAACTCTAGTATTATTAGCATTAGGGTAGTATTGCATTCTTATTAGTATCTTATTATTTGGTTTACATTTCATGTTATATTTTTAGTATGACTACATTAGTATGTATTTTCTTAGTATTTCATAAAAAAAAATTATGTATTGATGAACAATCTTGGTTCCACATACCAGGCAGGATGTGATGTGTTTAGTAATCGCTCTGTGTGACCTACGCGATAAGTGAACTTTCCAAAGTGTATGTAATGACTGTGAGGACACAGTGAGGTGTGGCCGAGCGATGTGCTGGGGTGAGAAAGCACATATGTAAGGAATCTACCTATGTATTGCCTAGACTGTATAAAACCTATCTATAAGAACCTTCTTAAAAGGGACATATGTAAACCCTATGTTAAAAAGCCTAACCGGTAACCGTAGAGTAGGTGGAGGTTACCGGGAGGAATCAGTGGCCCGTACCGAGAGTCATGACGGTAGGTGGTAGAACGACGAACGGCAGACCTTCGCTTACCATAAGACGGATAAATAACCCTGTAATTTTGGAACGAAGAGCAGGGACGCAGTTGGCGGTCAAGGTTGGAGACACGGGTATCCCCGTGTCTTCACTCAACCTTCGATGAATTTTTATTACATTCCTAATCTGGAGGGATTAAGAGATATGTTAAAAAAAAAATTGCCAATATGTATTTAAGTATAAGTATAAGATTATTAGGTATTACATATGCGGCAATAAGTGATTTTAGTGACAATACTGAAGGAGGTTCAGGGTAACGGGGCGGCTATTGCTTTAGCCGCCGCCGCCATCAAGATCGCTGCCAGAACCCGCCAGCACATTCCTCGTACCGCATATGTTCACATGAGCGGTAAGAGAAACTTACGTATACACGCCTCTACTGTTAATTAACTTCATTAAATATATATATCATCAACTTCATAGCCGATCGCAACGTTTCTGTTGATGTTTGTGATGAGTATAAGGGCAAATTCGCATTATACACTATTTTAGTCGTACTGCTGGCTCCGCAGTTTGAAGCAACATTGTTACCAATACATTGCCGCAGGCGTGAAATTTCAACCAACCTCCAGTGTCGACTCTCGGTAAAGATACGAAGGTTTTCCGTTCGTCGCTACCTCGCTGTTCGTCGCTCTACCGCCTACAACTCTCGGTACGGGCCAGTCTGTCCTGGGTTGTGGCCGTCTCAAGGTCATAGCTCGTGTCTCTTCTAAGGATTAAACCCATAATAAGAACAGTTTAGTTTTCTTCACCTGTTGAGGGAGACATTGGGAAGTCCTAGAAGAGGCGGGCAGTATAAACTGACGATAACACTGAGGCACAGGAAGGTGTTGAATCTGATTTTGAAAAAAGTAATGAGAGTCCTCGTGTTTTGCGTAGTGGTTCGCAACACTTCAGACGTTCATCTGCATCGTCTAACCTTTCTTACCTCAACCCCATTAACAAGCATGTCTCCTCCTACCGGAGCAGGTAGCCCGGAGCAGGTAGTAGTAGTTATGTTCCTTCAAATACTCAACCACAGGCAGCTGGAGCGATTAAGTTATTCCTACCAACGCATCTGTCAGGCCCTTTCGGGAGTTGATGTAATTACACAGCAACGCGAGTATATTGCCATGTGCGAGGACGTAATGGCTAATTCATTTATTACTGATGCGAGTGCAAAAATTTTGCCCCGAAGTTTCTCCAAGGATGAACCCGCAGTAAGTATCTTACTTTATACTGTTATAAAGGATATATACTGTTATCTTCGGAAAGTTTGTTCTATAAAGATTGCACATAAAACACCAATAAAACACATTAAATAAAGGTCATTATGAGACTAAGACATATGGAGGAACTTAACCTGCACTTAAAACTCGTTCGTGATAGGAAAACTGGTGGGACAGCTTAAGAGTATGGAAGATAATCAATAGAAGCAGAATCTGTTATTAGCATTCCATTAGCTTATATTTCACAGTTTTCTAGAGAACATTACAGTAGTTACCAAGCAAAAAACAATTAGCCGTCTTATAACGAAATAAATCGCCGCGAAGGCCCCGCTACCTTCTCCTCTCTCTTCTACATCCTCTATCTCTCTCTCTCCTCTCCTCTCCTCTCTCCTCTCTCTCTCTTCTCTCTCCTTCCTCTCTCCTCTCTGTCTCTATCTCTCTCTCTCTTCTCTCTCTCATCTCTCTCTATTGGTCTCTCTCTTGTCTCTCTCTGTCTCCTCTGTCTCTCTACTGTCTCTCTATCTCGTCTCTCTCTCGTCCTCCTCTCTCTCATCACTCTTCTTCTCTCTTTCTCTCTCTCTCGCTCTCTCTCTCTCTCTGATCTCTAGTCTCTCTCTCTACTCTCTCTCTCTCTCTGCTCTCTTCGCCTTCTCATCTCCACTCTCCCTCTCACCCTCTCCCTCTCCCTCTCCCTCTACCCTGTCTCATCGTACTCTTGTCTCTCTCTCTCGCCTCTCCCTGTTCTCCTTCTCCCTCTCCCATCTCCCGTCCCCTATTACTCGTCCCTCTCCACCGCTCTCCAGATCTCTTCTCTCTCTCTCTCTAGCTCTCTCACTGCTCTCTCTCTCTATCTCTCTTCCTCTCTCTCTACCTCTCTTCTCTCTCTCCGCGAAAAGATCAGAGAGAGTGAGAGAGAGAGTGATGTGTTATGAGTAGAAAGAGCTGAAGTGATTGTGAGAGGAGTAGATGTAACCAAAAAAATTTTATCTACTTAAGAGGAAAAAGTATTTTGGTAAATCTCTCGCTCTCTCTTCTCTCTCTCTCTAGTCGTTGCTAGACGTCTCTCTCTGTCTCCTCTCTCTTCTACTCTCTCTCTCTCTCTCTCTCTCTCTCTCTCTCTCTCTCTCTCTCTTTCTAATAATCTCATATCTCTCTTTCACGGAGAGAGAAGAGAGAAGAAGCGAGAGAGAGGAGGGAGAGAGAGAGAGATGAACGAGAGAGAGACACGAGGACGAGAGAGTCTCGGACTGAGACGGAGAGAGAGAGAGAGAGGATGAGAGATTGTACGAGCGGGGGCCTTCGTTGCGGCGATTTATTTAGGTTGAGAGCGCTAATAGTGTGGTATGCAATGTTTTCCCGTAGGATTTTTGGCTAAAATAGATTTTTTTGACCCAGTTTGGCTTCTGATAGGTATTAGAGAGTAACAGAAACAAGATGGGGTCCCAATTTGTAAGACCCCTCACCCCCTATTCTGGGGGTCTTCCTACACTTTTGGCCACACCCCCAGGATTGGTCTCTGCGTAACCACTAAGCAACAAGATTCAAACATTTCCAGTTTTGTTACAGACACGTGAACTAACTGATTCCCCTACTAGAAATTGCTGATGCTGATGTCAGGGTCTGATATCTAAATTTCTCTATCACTCCAGAATTGGTTATAACCGAAACCTCTTATTTTTCGTTGTTTTTCTACAGCCCGCTTCTACTTGACGAAAGCCGTCTAAGCTACTTTTCCTATGCACACGTTTATGTCTACGGATACTTAAATAATGTTAACAGGGTTGTTCTTTCCTCCTTTATTCTGGCTAGACAGACAGTGGAGTTCCACTGGCGGATAGTTACCACGCCCTGCGCCCAACCATCCACCCAAAGCGCCGTTAGATTAGCGATACGTCCGATTTGGCGACTACTGTCAAAATCGGAACCGTAAAATCAATCCGTTTCATCAATGTCCATATTTGAAATGTCCTCCCGAAGTAGCGTTTTGCGCAATCACTGCCATAGCAATTCACAGAGAGGAATACAGGGCAGGCCACATATTCTTCAAGCAGCTACACCATATTCCCTTGCATCTACTTTGCAGCCACATTATTGACTGAGTTCAATACAGCTTGTGGGGCAGGCATGTGGGGCAAAGACATGTCCAAGTGGAAGACATACCCGCCTTGTATTTATTTTATG
>JACEEZ010018430.1:281563-330645 GCA_016584305.1 Chionoecetes opilio | reverse complement strand
GGGGGCTTCGCGGGTCTGTAACGAAAGCTGTACAAGATGCGCCCATAAATCAAGTTGTCGCTACTCTATTATTCAAGGTACTCTAGGTTGGACTAGTGTGGGGAGAACTGGCGCATGCGCACTACAGTCAGCGGGGAAGACGACCAGGAGCTTTTCGTGCTGCTGATAAGACATGAAACACCATGATGGCCGACCATAAGACTAAAGTAATTTCACGAAAAATTACAATATTCGCAATTTGCTGAAACAACATTTTGGGAAATGAATGTACCGTCAACACCACTATAGTGGCCACTGCACTAATGTCACCAGGCGCCATATATTACGAATTTTAGCATCACTACAGACTTGTATGTGTCACTGAAGACATGTACCGTAGCTATAGTGTTATGTAGATAATGTAAACTACGTACTGTGCACGTGGTGTGATCTGTAGTGATGCTAAAACTCGTAATATATGCCCCACTGCGACATTAGTGCAGTGGCGACTATAGATAGTGTTATTATGAGTAAATTAAATGAAATTTCAGCATTCATTTTTTCATAGTCATCCCTGCAACTTGACTTCCCATTGAGAAGTCAAGTAAATAAAACGCGCGCTTTTTAAAAATGTGTGCATTTCTGCCCGGAGGACCGCCCACTCGATACCCCAGCCAATAGGAACGACGAATGGGACGGGGCCAGTCTCGATGTATTTTCGCGAGCATCAGTCCAGCCTGGAACGGTATAGATTGGACTGGACCAGGGTGGTGAACGTCGCGAAAACGCGCTATTACTCAAGGTCGGGACATACCTCAGAGCTACACCCCACCCTGGCTGACCGACCTCCTAGACGCAACACCCGCCTTCCAACCTTGATGCTGGTTCCCTTCGAGGAAGAATCTTCTGCTTCAACGTTAATATACTTAGGTGAGATTAAACATGCAGATGAGCTGACACTCCACTGAAATAACATTAATTACATCACTTGTTGCACATTAATTTGCTAGTGATTAATTCATTTCACATTTTATTGATTAATTATATCCATGTGGAGAGAAATAAGACATATTGCATGAGGCAGTTCTAAATTATTTTATATAATCTCATCAATACTAATTTTGCTATTACTTCATTTTTAGTAATTTTTAGTATATTAAAATAATATATATATATATATATATATATATATATATATATATATATATATATATATAATAATATAAGCGAAAGTGTGTCTGTCTGTGTGTGTGTGTGGTATAGGTTCCGCCCACCGTGGCGCAAACACCTCATTTGGCACATTTTTGGAATCAGGTTGACCAGGGGAAGGTCATAAGCCCACTTATGAGATGATCCTATCACTTTTTTTTTTTTTTTTTTTTTAGCAGCCTATTAGCGAGAATTGTGAAAACAAAAGTGGGTTGCGAGAATTGAGGAAGCCTTGATGTAGGGTGATGGGTAAATGGGTGAGTGAATGGGTGGGGTGATGGGTAATGGGTGTGGGGTGATGGGTGAGTGAATGGGTGGGGGGTGATGGGTTGGGGGTGATGGTGATGGGTGAGGGAATAGGTGGTGGGTGATGGTAATGGGTGAGTGAATGGGTGTGTGGTGATGGGTAATGGGTGGGAGGTGATGGGTAATGGGTGAGTGAATGGGTGGGGGGTGATGGGTAATGGGTGAGGGAATAGGTGGGGGGTGATGGGTAATGGGTGAGTGAATGGGTGGGGGGTGATGGGTAATGGGTGAGTGAATGGGTGGGGGGTGATGGGTAATGGGTGAGTGAATGGGTGGGGGGTGATGGGTAATGGGTGAGTGAATGGGTGGGGGGTGATGGGTAATGGGTGAGTGAATGGGTGAGGGGAATACATACATTTCTACATCCATGATTTCAGGAAAGTTAGAAGGGGCTATCTGGAGAGTCCATGTTTGGTGGGCCGAAGGCCCACCAAACACAGGTGGTGGGCCTACGGCCCACCAATAGCCCTCCGCAGGAGCTAGCCAAAAAGTCCGCCCGGAGTGCGGCTTTGCGGCTAGTATATATATAAATCTCAAAATTTGTCTGTGTGTCTGTATGTTCGTTATAGACTCAGCTACAGATGGCCAAAACCCCATATGCCGCACATATTTGGAATCCCCATGACCCAGCGGAGAGCATAGGCTAAGTTTTGATGGGCGTGGCCGACCCTGGTGGGCTTGGCCAGCAAAAACAACCTAAAAACGGCTGTGGCTGCTAAACCGTGCGAGATACAGACTTGACACTGTAGTCCAAAATTGTTGGCCGTGATCGACTTGGGGGGATGGAAGATGTTTTGAGAGGCGTGTCCGACCCCGGTGGGCGTGGCAAGCAAAAACAACCTAAAAACAGCTGTAGCGGTTAAACCGTGCGAGACCCGGGTCCCCGTCCCTCTGGCTGGGTAATGCTAAGAGGTATCAACATAACACAACATAGCCGCAGGCCCCCCATTGGGCCGCAAGCCCACAGTGGGCCGCAGGCCCACAGCCCTCCGCAGGAGCTAGGAGAAAGGTGCCCGGATTTTCTGCTAGTATATATATATATATATATATATATATATATAGATATATATATATATATATATATATATATATATATATATATTATATATATATATATATATATATATCTTTTCTCTCTGTAAAATGTACTTTTCTTATTTGTGATAACCAATACATTCAACGATAAGGCTTGGATGCACCTGAGAAATAGTACTCGTATTATACAGGGTGTAACAAGTGTTTCTTCAAATATTGATACAGGTAAAAGAGCATTTTATTCTAAGCATAAAATCTTCTATACACATAGGCTTTTTGAAGCTTCCTTTAGACGTGAGATGAAGAGAGAGAAATTACCGCGGCCAGTAATTTCCAGTGGCAGGCGACGTATGAAGGTAAACCGTGTGTACTCGCAGTTGCCACTCCGTGAAATTTTGAATGATTTAATCTTTATGTTTACTAGTAATAGAACATTACGTTATCTTATAACGATACAATTGGTATTAATGGACATGTTATTTACCAAATAAGCAGTACATGAAAACAGCAGGGCTGTAATAAACAATACTGTAAAAGGCTAAGTGGCATCGTGTTGGGGCGGAGGAGGATGTAACACGTGACAGCTGGCGAGGACGCCTCGCAGCCTATTATAGTTCCTCCTTCCTCCCCAAATCCAACACGATGCCACTTAGCCTTTTACAGTATTGTTTATTACAGCTCTGCTGTTTTCATGTACTGCTTATTTAGTAAATAACATGTCCATTAATACCAATTGTGTTGTAATAAGATAATGTAATGCTCTATTACTAGTAAAAATTATGATTAAATCATGCAAAATTTCACCGAGAGGCAACTGCGAGTACACACTGCACCCATCCATACGTCGCCTGCCATTGTGAAATTACTGGCCGCACTAATTTTTCCAACTTCATCTCACGTCTAAAAGAAGCTTCAAAAAGCATATGGGTATAGAATGTTTTCTGCTTAGAATAACATGCTCTTCCTCCTGTATCAATATTTGCAGAAACTCGTGTTACACCCTGTATAATTGCGGTAATCATAATAATTATTATAGTTGCATTAATTATTATTTTAATTTTATTACGCAATTTACTACTGATTCTACCTGTAGCTTACGGATCAAAAATCTACTAATGATCTTTTAACTGAGGAAATTGCTAAACTCTGTGGTGAAAATCAATCCACATTAACTGACGATAACACTGAGGCACAGGAAAGTGTTGAATCTGATTTTGAGGAAAGTAGTGATAGCCGTCGTGTTTTGCGTAGCGGTTCGCAACACTTCAGGCTTTCATCTGCATCTTTTAACCCTTTCTTACCTCAACCCCCACTAACAAACATGTCTCCTCCGACCGGAGCAGGTAGCCCCGAAGCAGGTAGTAGTAGTTATGTTCCTTCAAATCCTCAACCACAAGCAGCTGGAGCGATTAAGTTATTACCTACCAGTGCGTCTGTCAGACCCTTTTCGGGAGTTGATGTAGATTACACAGCCCGAGAGTATATTGCCATGTGCGAAGACGTAATGGCTAATTCATTTATTACTGATGGGAGTGACAAAATTTCATTTGTTCGCTCACGTTTACAGCCAGGTTCAGTGCTGCACACCTCATGCAAGCCAGTGCTTTTACGGAACCCGAAGCGAACAAAGATTACCAAACCTTTCGTTCTAATTTTCTAGAATCCTTTGGGAGTAACGCAAAGCATAGTTTAGTGAAAGGAGTGAATTTAGCTGTTGAGACTTTGCTAAGCAGTGCTGCTACCACTGATTTGTTAGATGCACAGGTGGAAGCAAACCAGATTTCGATAGATTTCATCCAGTATTTGCAGGAGAATGGCTGGACACAGGGAGATTACATTTCCCTTAGTAACAATCGCAAATTCTTTGAATTCTTTGCATACATAATGTTGCTAAGAGGTATCTTCCGGAAAAACTCTTGTCTTTTAATTATAGTCCCGAAGAAGTACTGCATGATTTTGTATTGAAATTAAAAACCAAGATAGAAGATAAAGATGGTAACATACGAACAACTGTGTCATCCGTAGCCAGTACTCAGCCTGATGTAGCCGGTAGGGATATAGATGCATCTTATACCACAGTTGCGGCCATCCCTAGTTCTCAACAAAGGCCTATCTTTACATGCCATTATTGTCAACAAGAAGGACACACTGCAAATAGGTGTTTTATTAAAGCTAAGGAACGTCAACGCCAAAGAAAACTTGAAGCCGCCTCAAGGCAATTACCTGCTTCAAGAAACTCAGACGGAAACAGAACCTCTACTGGTACACATGATCGCGCACGATCGACGACTGCTAACCGTAATCCCGCAAGACAGGGAAATGCTGGTTCTGGAAACACTGCTGTTCCCCGCGGTGCGGCACAAAATACTTCCTCCTGTGTTATCCATTAGCGTCACGGACACTTTATGGATAATTGCTATGCAGTTTCAAATTTAAAGACTCGAATGCTTCAGTACCGTAATAACACTCAGTCGGGGGAAGCCGCACGCCCAGAACAAACCAGATCAGACTAGTAGATACAACTGGTATAATTGATAATACTGCAACTCGGTTGAATGATAGAAAAATTCTCTCATCTTTAATTGCCGCTTGCAGTCAAGCCAATATTTTGGCTCTACCAACCAGATTAGGATCCGTGAGAGCATCGTTCGCGGTGGACATAGGCGCAGCTGTTAACGTGCTATCCGAGAAGGCTTACCTTGCACTAAAACGCGCGTCCCGTGGCAGCCGCTGGCTTCTTAACCCAAACGATCTCAATCTAATGAGAGTTACTAGCGATCCTCTTAATATATTAGGAGTTGTTCGTCTGCCCGTTTGGTTGGGAAAAGGTACGCCTACTATTCGTTTGAACTTTTACGTGGCTTCTAATTTTACGTTGCCCTCGGACGGATTATTGGGTTTAGCGTCTTTGAGAGCGAGCGAACCGGATGATAATACATCCAGATACCAATACCATAAGGTTTTTAGGGAAAAATTTCAAAGCGATGGATCAACCCATTTGCTTAACTTCCCAAAATAAGGTAGTTCCTTGTAATGCACCGACCGAACCTAGTGTTCAGGTTTCTACTGATGAATTAATAAATGGAACACCTCGTAAGTCTGAAACGAATTCGCGTGTAGACTCTGCTAATACCCTGCCTACAAATTCGTATCATCAAACAACGGTAACTGACCCTAGGGAAATGTGTAAAATCGTAAAGGCCACGGTAATTGGTAATCATGTAATTCCCTATCGTACGGCAATGCACATTCCCGTATCAGCCCCAAATACCACCGTGGGTTGTGACATCTGTATAGAAGGCCCCAGTAAAGTGAACATACTAACAGTGGAAGCAACCCTAAGTGAAATTCGTGAAGGAAATAAAGCCGTCGCTCTTGTTGTTAATGCGACTGGCGGTCCTGTCAAACTTCGACAAGGTGTATATTTAAGCCGTGCGTTAGCTTTTGACAAACAGGTAGTGCCAAAACCTTTGGACTTACCTACGGGTTTTGTCAGTTTGGTAACTCCGTCGTCCAGCAACTCAAATTTGGCTCAAGCACAAACGCTTGACTCACTTGTCACTATTGTGGATTATCCCGAGTACAAGGCTTCATTGTTAGAAGTGCTTAAGCGGTACCGTGATGTTATAGCATTGCCCGGAGAACCGTTAGGTTCAACTGATAAAACTAACCACCACATTAAGCTTAAACCTGGAACACATCCTGTGTATATTCCAGCTTATCGTCTACCTCACAGTCAAAGACTAATTGTTGATGAGCAAATTAAAGATATGTTGCATCAGGGTGTTATCCAAAATTCCCGTTCACCGTGGAACTCGCCTCTATTCATCGTTCCTAAAAAGGACGGACAGTTTAGACCTGTAATTGATTTCAGGCGAGTAAATGAAGTCACGGAGGATGATAGATATCCTTTACCTGTCCTAAAAGACTTGTTAATGTCATTAGGACCTGGTAACACTATGTTCAGTAGCCTTGATTTGGTTAGTGACTACTGGCAGGTGCCGATGGCTCCTGCATCTAGGGAAATTACTGCCTTTAGCACTCCTATAGTGGACACTACGAGTGGCTCAGAATGCCATTTGGTTTAAAGTATGCCCCTATTACTTTTCAAAGAATGATTAATAATTTATTTTCCGATATGCTAGGCAAAAATGTCTATGTTATGTTTTTTTTTTTTTTTTTTACATCATAAGGAACTGGCCAAGGGCACAACAAAAATGGGTAACACAAAGCCCGCTTAGTTGCCAGTCCCTATAAAGAAGACAGTAAGAGAATAACATAAAAAAGAGGGTGAGCCAATTTAGTTCGGGAGGTGTCTTGTTACTCTTCTTTTGAAAAGATGTAAGTCATAGGAAAGTGGAAAAATAGAAACAGGAAGAGAGTTCCAGAGTTTACCAGTGAAAGGGATGAAATAGTAAAGATACTGATTAACTTTTGCATTAGGAAGATGGACAGAATAGGGATGAGAATGAGTAGAAAGTCTTGTGCAGCGAAGCCGCGGGAGGGGGGGGAGGTATGCAGTTAGCAAGTTCAGAAGAGCAGTAAGCATGAAAATAACGGTAGAAGAGAGCAAGAGAAGCAACATTGCGGCGGTGATTTAAAGATTGAAGACAGTCAGTCAGAGGAGAGGAGTTGATGAGACGAAAAGCTTTTGACTCAACCCTGTTTAGGAGAGCTGTATGAGTGGATCCTCCCCAAACATGTGAGACATACTCCATACATGGGCGGATAAGGCCCCTGTAGAGAGCAAGCAATTGGGAGGGAGAAAAAAAAGGACGCAGACGCCACAGGACACCTAGCTTCCTAGAAGCTGTTTTAGCAAGAGATGAGATGTGAGATTTCCAGTTCAGATTTTTAGTAAAGGATAGTCCTAGAATGTTCATTGTAGAAGAAGGAGACAGTTGAGTGTCATTGAAGAAGAAGGGATAGTTATCTGGAAGGTTTTGTCGAGTAGATAGTGAAGAAATTGGGTTTTTGAGGCATTTAACAAAACAAGGTTTGCTTTGCCCCAATCAGAAATTATAGAAAGATCAGAAGTTAGGCGCTCGGTGGCATCTCTCCGTGAATCACTTAGTTCCTGTTGAGTTGGACGTCTAATAAACGACGTTGAAAAATGCAGGGTAGAATCATCAGCGTAGGAGTGGATAGGGCTTTGAGTTAGACTTAGAAGATCATTAATGAATAATAGAAAGAGAGTGGGTGATAGGACAGAACCCTGGGGAACACCACTATTGATAGACTTAGGAGAAGAAAAATGTCCGTCTACAGTAGCTGCAATAGAACGGCTTGAAAGGAAACTTAAGATGAAGGTACAGAGAGAAGGATAGAAACCGAATGAGGGTAGTTTGGAAATTAAAGATTTGTGCCAGACTCTATCAAAAGCTTTTGATATGTCAAGGGCAACAGCAAAAGTTTCACCGAAACCCCTAAAGGAGGATGACCAAGATTCAGTTAGGAAAGCTAGAAGATCGCCAGTAGATCGCCCTTTACGGAAACCGTACTGACGATCAGATAGAAGATTGTGAGCAGATAGATGCTTAAGAATCTTCTTATTAAGTATAGATTCAAAAACTTTAGAAAGGCAGGAAGTCAAAGCTATAGGACGGTAGTTTGAAGGATTAGAACGGTCACCCTTCTTAGGAACAGGTTGGATGTGAGCAAACTTCCAGCAAGAAGGAAAGGTGGAAGTAGATAGACAAAGACGGAAAAGTTTGACCAGGCAAGGTGCAAGCACAGAAGCACAGTTTTTGAGAACAATAGGAGGGACTCCGTCAGGACCGTAAGCCTTCCGAGGATCTAGGCCAGAAAGGGCAAAGAAAACATCATTCCGAAGGATCTTAATGACAGGCATAATATAGTCAGAGGGTTAAGGAGAAGGAGGAACAAGCCCTTCATCAACCGGAGTGGAATTTTTAGAAAAGGTTTGAGCGAAGAGTTCATCTTTAGAAGTAGATGAGACAGCTGTGGAGCCATCTGGGTGAAGCATAGGAGGGAAAGATGAAGAAGAAAAATTGTTAGAGATGTTATTATCTAAATGCCAGAAGTCACGAGAGGAATTTGATTCAGAAAGATTGACATTTTCTATGAATGAAAGAGTTTTTGGTAAGTTGAAGTAAAGATTTGGCATGATTACGGGCAGAAATATAAAGGGCATGAGTATCAGGTGATGGATGCTTACGGTGCCGTTTGTGAGCCACCTCTCTATCTCGGACAGCATGAGAACAAACAGAGTTAAACCAAGGCTGACGGGCTTTAGGATTAGAGAAAGTGTGTGGAATGTATGCCTCCATGCCAGAGACTATGACCTCAGTTATGCGCTCTGCACAAAGAGATGGGTCTCTGACATGTAAGCAGTAATCATTCCATGGAAAATCAGAGTAGTACTGCCTTAGGTCTTCCCACTTAGCTGAGTTGAAGTGCCAGAAGCACCTCCGCTTTGGTGGGTCCCGAGACGGTACCGGAGCGTTAGGACAGGTTACAGAAATAAGATTGTGATCGGAGGAATCCAACGGAGAGAATAGTTTCACAGAGTAAGCAGAAGGGTTAGTAATTAGGAAAAGATCAAGAATGTTGGGCGTGTCTCCAAGGCGGTCAGGAATACGGGTAGGGTGCTGCACCAGCTGCTCTAGGTCTTGGAGGATAGAAAAGTTGTAGGCTTGTTCACCAGGTTGGTCAGTGAAAGAAGATGATAGCCAAAGCTGGTGGTGAACATTGAAGTCCCCAAGAATGGAATTTTCAGCTAAAGGAAAATGAGATGAGATGTGCTCTACTTTTGATGTTAAATACTCGAAGAATTTTACATAGTCAGAGGAGTTAGGTGAGAGATATACAGCACAGATACATTTAGCAAAAGAGTGATATTGAAGTCGAAGCCAGATGGTAGAACATTCGGAAGATTCAAGGCCGTGGGCACGAGAGCAAGTGATGTCATTGCGCACATATACGCAACAGCCAGCTTTGGATTTAAAATGAGAATAGAGACAGTAAGAGGAGACAGAAAAAGGTCTGCTGTCAGTGCTCACAGACAACTGAGTTTCGGTGAGGAAAAGAAGATGAGGTTTACCTTACCTTACCTTGATGATCTTATAATTTGCAGCAAAGACTCGGAGTCTCATTTTGCTAATTTAGAAGCAATACTCCTGAAGTTGAAAGATGCTGGACTCAAGGCTAAACTGATTAAATGTGAATTCCTTAAGTCTAAAATCGCCTTTTTAGGCCATGTGGTAGATGGTGATGGACTTTATACAATGTCAGATAAAATAACTGCAGTTACAAATTTCCCGCGACCTCAGAATATAGACAATGTCCGTTCTTTCATTGGGTTGTGTGGTTACTATAGATCATTTATATCCAATTTTGCAGCGGTTGCATCTCCTTAACAACCTTTAACAAAGGACGTGCACTTTAATTGACGCGTAATAAATCTTTAAACTAAAGTCGCCCTAACTACGGCCCCTGTCTTGTGGCATTCCCGACTTAAGGTTCCTTTGTCTTACACGGATGCCTCTCTTAGGCTGGTGCTGTATTGATGCAGACTACGCACGCGAAAATCGCGCTGTTGCGTTACGAGTAAACTTACTTCCGGCAGAGTCTAATTACTCATACTCACTGAATCATCGCGTTGTCTGGCTCTACATTTTTGGAATTATATCTGTTATGTATACCGATTACTGTCAGCACTGTCACTGATTTTTAAAGGAAAAATTTTCAGGAAGACTCGCGCTTGGTTTTGACTACAGGAATTCAACCCAAACTTTTAGTACTTGCCAGGTCGAGCATGTTGTGGCTGATGCCTTCTAGAAATGTACATGTTGGGACTATTTGACGGACAAAATTAAACCCCTGTATTAAATTTTTTTTTTACTAATGAACTACTGTTGTCCAACGTCAACATGACATGACGTGTGGAGTAAAGTGATATATGCTCTGATCGGGTACCAGTCAACATTACCTAAATGCCCCATTCCTTTTTCACAATTTTCTTATCACAAAATCGGTCCTTTGTAGATTTTGGCAAATAGCGGACCCAGGTGAGCAATTTGTGATACCTGAGTCATTTGCCCTTTTTGTACTGCAATAGTTCTTTGAGGGCTGTTAAAGCCGTCACCCGGGAAAGGAGCGTACTCTTTCGCGGCCCACACTATTATTTTTTGGCCAAAAAGCGGTTGATATTTGACGCATATGTACTAAGTGCGTAAAATGTGCTGTGCTAAGGGTACGTGCCAAACCACACCAATTTTGGGAATATCCAACTCCTGAGCGCCTTGGGACATTGTTGCTATTGATCTATTAAAAGCTTCCTTCTAGTCGTAAAGGTCCTAATACCTGTTATATGTGTTGCCCTTCCCTAAAGGATGTGTTTTGGCCCCGTGATGGATAAAATTGCCAATGATTGCACACCATTGCTCCCCCATTATTTTTGTCCAGACTCAAAACTCCGGTTTTAATGTTACAATGGCGCGAATTAAAAATGCGCTTCTTCTTAATGAAATTGTGGCCCAGTTCCATCAAACAAACTTACGGAACTATCAACCCTGCCGGTTTTACCTAACGTTTTAGTTGAGCGGGGAAAAGGAAAGTCCAAGCTTGCGCCCGTTGTGGGCTTCTGATAGTTGGAAGATTTTTTTCCCCATTTCTGCGCGTTATTTCAATTTTGTGAGTGACAGTCCAAACTCTTTTTTAATATTTTGTTTGGTTGGAAACTACTTCCTATGATTCAGTCCCTAAAAACCTTGAACAATTTGATGAATGTTAAATGCCAATTAAAGTTTTCTCAAATTAATCGAGCAAAAGATAAATTAACTCCAAGCTCTATGACTTGCAACAAACACCCTCTACCCTCAATCCGGTTGTATTGTCAATTCATTTTCCGGAAGGAAAAATTGAGGCTTTGAAGTATGAAAAGCGTATTTTGGCCCCTACAGAGCTAGTGCACAAAGCATAGGATGAAAGATCGCCACCCAGGGCAACCCTGGTATACGGCAACCATAACCAAACCCATCTGGTTAACATACCAGCTACACAAGATAAACTGAAAAGAAACATACGCGGGGCAACGCCCGTGCCATCTGACCGGGCCGGCTGTCCGCCCCGGCTCGGACCCAAACTAACCATCCCAAAAATCATCCCGGGGAGGGTTTTGAAAACTTGGCGGGGGAAGGAAGGGTGCAGGCCGAAGGCCGTGCACTAGCTCTGTCAGGACCCAAAATAGGCTTTTGATTACTTCAAAGCTCATTTTGGGTTTCCCTTAGAGCTATGCCTAAGCTACCTCCCACTTGGGAACGGGGCAGAAGCCCTCGACCCCCGCGGGGAGGCAAAAGGGAGCAACTGCACAAGAACAAACGAAACCACTATATACTCCCCAATCAAGCGGAGACGTCCATGGGGAGCCCGGCGTCCACCACCCCAGCCCCTCCGACGGAGGGTCCCAGGAAACCACAGGGAATCCACGATGGAGTGGGCAGGTACGAGCCACGAAGCACGAGGCCGTACTCCCTGTCCCCCCTTCCCTACCCTCTCCAAGGAATGGGGGGCGGAGGAGGCCAAGACGCAGCAACACCCCGGACGTCATGGGCGCGGGGGCGTGACCCCGGATCCGCCAAATCGATGACGCCCCGGACCGGCCGGCAACCCCCTGGTGGTGAGGGGACGACCAGTGACAGGACGCGAACGGGAAACTTCAGTCCCCACGCCCAGGGCTCGGAAGCATCCAGGTAACCCGAGCGCCGAAACCGGGCACAAGGGGTTTGGGGGGCGGCGTCCCCAGCAGCCCAAGCCGAACGACGACCGTTGGAGACGGTGGTCCCTGCCGCTCGTTCTTACCCAGAAACCTTGGGCGAGAGGAGAGGGAGACAGCGACCGTCCCCCGAAAAGGGTTCGTCCACTGGGGGAAACGGGTCGCGCCCTCAGCTGAGAAGCCCGAAACCCCCGTAGCCGGGTCACCAGGAAACAAGGCCTTCCTGAAGGAGGCGGGTCCGGCACGTCCGCCCCCCCAAACTGGTCGCCCCCGGCAGGAAACCCGGAGACCTTCTCCGGGACCAGAAGGACCAGGGACGACGGGGAGGGGGGTTTTGGTGGAACAAACTCCTCTTCAACAGGTCACAGAACGCCGGTCCGGACCAAACCCCACCGTATTTGAGGGGGTCAGCCAGGGCCGCCAAGTTGAGTGGAGAGAGTACGGAGGACCTCCCACGGTCGGGGGCCCAGGAAGAGGGGAAATTCCAGGACAAAGATTCAAGACGCGCGGAGGCCTTGAGTTTGAGGAACACTAAAAAGGCCTTCCAGTGAACTGATACTTTCTCGTAGGGGAAACGGGCAAGAGCCGCCACATGCCCCCTCCACTACCGCTTTCCGAGCCCGTCCGACGGAAGAGGTACGGAGAAATCCAGCGTGTAGCTTCAAGGGGAAAGAAACTGGCCGGGAGCTCCTCCAAAAAAGGGCGGGGGCCCCTAGGGGAAAACCGGGGGACCCAGGCCTTCAGTTCGGAGAACCACGGTTGGGGGGCCCAGAGAGGGCCACCATGGTCCCCCCTTCCCCTGTGGAACGCGTTTGTTGATACCTTCAGGGGGAACACTGGTGCAGGAGCGGAAACGGGAAAACCTGGCGCCACCCTTTTCCCAAAGTCTTCCGTGAGGGCGTCCGGGCCCCCGCAGCTGTCCGTCGCCCCCCCTCGCCCCAAAAAGGGCCTGTAATTTGGGGTCAGAGCGGGCGGGACCGCAAAGAGGTCCCCACCTCCGAGTGCCCCCCCCAGCCGGGCCCGGGGGGACCAAGCCAGGAGACCCCCACGCCCAAAGCGCTCCGGGTGAAGCTGCCACTCTAACCGACGAGCCCCGGAAGCGAGACAGTGCGTCGGCCCCACTTTTCTCCACTCCCGGCAGGAACCTGGCAGCCAGATGAAGGTGGAAACGGGCCGCCAGCCGAAGATCTGCTCCGAAAGGGACAACAAAGGCGGATCTGGAATTCCCTTGGGGGGCGGACAGTGGACCGCGACCATGTTGTCCATCTCGAAGCAGAGAGCCGTCCCATCTGGGATCGGTTTCGATCGGAGGAAGAAAAGGGACCAGCAGCTCCTTGACGTTGATGTGAGGCTGCGCTCCACCCCGGACCACCCGCCGAAAACCCGGGCCGGCCGTCGGAGGATTGGTACCCCCCCCGACGTCCGACGCATCCGCCCATCACGAAGACCGTAGGGGCGGAGGCAGCCACCCCGTCCACGCGGAGCAAACCGCCCCTCCACCACCACTCGTCCAGTAGTGTAGGCCAGCGGAGGACGGCCGACAATTCGCGGGCCGCACCGGACGCTTTGTTCCCACCCGACAGGCGAGGGAGACAAGACGCCCAGGGGTACTTCTGCGGCGAGTTGAGCGAGCCGAGAAGAACTCCAATGCCTCCTTGCAAAACGGGACACCAGGCCCGGAAAGGCGTTGATGAGCTTGCCGCATTTTCCCCCGAGATTCGGACCGCAGCTGAACGGGAGTCCCATTGCATGCCCAGCCAATATTGCGGGGAGAGGGGGTAAGGACGGACTTTCCCTTGTTGACTAGGAACCCCATCTCCCCCGCACCGCCAAAGCTCGGTCCAGCATGCGAACCGCTTCCTCCTGAACGGGGCGGACACCACCAATCGTCCAAATACATGAGGAAATTTGACCCCTGCAGACACCATCCGCTGAGCCACCACCTTGGTGACCGCGTAAAAACCCTCGGAGCGATGGAGAGGCCGAAGGGCGTCTGGTAAAACTGCCACGTTTTCCGACCCCACCTGGAAGGCCAGGAAGCCCCGGAAAACCGAGGATGAATGAAGACATGCCAGTGGCGTCCTTGAGATCGAGGGACGCCATCCAGTCCCCTTGCCTCAGCCGAAGGCGGACCTGGGCCAAGGTCAGCATACGGAACCGGTGGTTGCGCACAAATCCGTTTAGGCGGCTGAGGTCCAAGATAAGCCGCCCCTTCGAAGAGTCTTTTTTTTGGGTACGATGAAAATACGGGAAAGGAGACCTTTCCCCCCCGCCTTCTCCACTAACCCGGGGGAGTGCATGTCCCCCACGTGGGCGGCGAGCACTGTGGAGACCGGCGTCCAAGAAGGAGGTCGCCGAAGGGGCGGTAGGGGCAATCCAGGGCCAAGAAAGACCGTTTTCGAACCACCCTGGCGGCCCAACCTCTCTGCGGCCAGGCTGCCCGAAACCCGGACAGGGGGCCCTGGGAAGGGAGGCTCAGAAGCGGAGCGACCCCCTTTGGGGGAAGGCTTGTGGACAGTAGCGGGCCCCCGAGCGAAAGGCCCGAGACCCAGAGCCCCTGAACCCGGAAGGCCCCCCCCCGACTGGGACACGAGGATCCTGGGGCCATCCACACGGGGGTTAGCACTCCTGGACTGCCCCTCCCGACGAGAAGAGCCCCGACGAACACTGCTGGACCCCCTCCCGGAACCCCCCGGCCGAGACCGGGCTTTGGGGGGCCCGGAGTAGACACCAGAGTGACGGTTTGGGGGGGATTGAAGCGAGGACACTGCTGCAAGGAGGGCTCCGACAAGACCTCCGAATCGAAGGGACTAATCCGGAGAATCTGCTGTCGAGTCAGCTCCGGCAGGCCCCGAAAGCCTCGCGCCGAAGAGCCAAGCGGGCAGTGGACGGCCCTGTCAATGGCAGGGCGGACCGTCGGGGGGAGGGAGGCGCCGAATGCATCACAGGCGGTCGACAAAGCCCACAGACATCTGACCGGGAGGCCGGGGAGAGAGAAGAGTGATCCACGGCGAGGGGGGAGAGCCACTCCGCCAGCTGACTGAAGAAGGCAACAGAAGAGGTCAACACGGAAAGGGGTGTTGCCGCTCCTGAAAGTCTCGGCGAAAAAGCTCCTCCTTCACCGGTTTGGGGCCCGCCACGGGAGGTCCTTGGCAGAAAATCGGGACACCCGGAGGAAAACAGCCATCACACGTGGAAAAGCCACCAGAGGCCGGGGGAGCCGGGATCGGGGCCCAGGACGGAGAAGGACCCCGGTTCACACTGGTGGTACCCGCTCTTCCCCCACTTCGGCAGGGTTCATGGGCCGGCCTTCATCCAGGCACCGGTCTTGGCCCCCGAGAGAAGCCACCTGGCATCCTGGCTTCCCTCCACGCACGGGAAGCCCTCCCTGACCAAACTAGGCTCAGCCAGTAAGGAGGCCCGAGCATCCAAAGCGGCCGCCGAAGAAACCGCAGGCTGCTTCGAGGGAGCGTTCAGGCGAGAGAAAGGAATCCGGCGGTAGAGGAAGGACCTCCTGTCCCCCGTCCACCTGGGAGCGACGCACCTCCAAGTCCGGAACTGGGCCCCAGGAGCAGTCCTCCAGACGACCGATGGCACAAGCCGCCCGTCAACCGTCCCCACCCAAACAATCGACGGTGGCATTGGTGCCCAGGTAAACAGGACGGAGGAAGAAGAGGGGGTCCCAAGGCATCCTCCGCACGGGACGAGGGAAGTGCACCTAGAAGGCACCTCAGAAAAAGGCGGGGGAAGGGCCCGGCGGGCAAGAAGTCAGGGGGGAAGTCCCCCGAACCGTCGTCGCTTGGGCACGGGTAGGGCAGCATCCTCTTCCCCGTCGGAGCACACCAGGGAGTCATCCTCGACTACCACAGAAATCGAAGGAGGCACCGGTGAGAGGGAAGCAGGCGATTGGGACCTGCGACGCCCCTGTGTCGGAGAATGGGACCCAGAAGTTAAGTGGCCCTCCATTCTTGCCATGAAGGAGTTCACTGAAGACATCCAAGCCGACAACCCCGGAGGCACAGGAGGTGAGGGTGGGGAAGGCCCAGGAGACGCCTGACCAGCCGTAGGAGCCACAGACCCACCGGCAAGTCCTCGACCTGGGATCGCGGTCATGGTGAGGGACTGAGGAACCGCCAATTTTGCTCCACCGTCAGCAAAGATCGACGCCGAGCTCATGGAAGCAGAGGCAGGGGGGCGGGGGGTGCGAGACGAGGAGGAGATGGACGACTTGGCGAGGCCCAGCCGAGAACCCAGAGACCCGGGCCGCCCAGGACAGACGGGAAATGCTGCGTTGGCGAGACTTTAAAGCCTTCGCCCACCACTCCTTGAGGTCAGCATAGGCCTCGCCAGTAAAGCAGGGCACACCCCCCTCCGGAGGATGAGCCGCAGCCATCCACAGCATACCGGGCAATCGGCGGGGACGAAAAAGGTCCGACAGAAGGCACGGGGCGTGCGAGGAGCAGAACTGGTGGCCTCGGACCTAAAAGACACCGAGCAGCCCTGGGCCTCACAGTTGATCCGCTGGAAAAAGGGTAAAACAGTGAGGGGGAAAAGGGGCTAGACGCAACACGAAACGCCCCCAAAACCCCCACCTGCATCGCCACACGCACTGCCCCGACCCCCAGGTAAGTGGGATGGTCGGGGGAGGGGGGGGGGTCGACGTGGCAGCCAGGGACCGCTCAACTCCCCTACCCGGCCATGGGAGGGTCCGGGGGGGGGAACGGGGAAAGGGTTTGGGGACCAGCAAGAGCGACGTAACCATCCGCCCATCTCAGCGCACAAAGTGCAGGCCAGGGCTGGCAGACCAGGTACCACCAAAACCCCCCGCACGAGCCCATGGGAGGGTCCCCGGGCGGGGGGGGGGGGCGTGGCTGTGAGAACTTTCGTAACCATCCGCCCATCTCAGCTTACACGTGGCAGACCAGGTACCACCAAAACCCCCCCCACCGGCCTTTTGGGGGGGTCCGAGCGGGGGGGGGCGTGGCTGGGAGAACTCGTAACCATCCGCCCATCTCAGCTTACACGTGGCAGACCAGGAACCACCAAACCCTCCGCACCGGCCTATGGGGGTCCGGCGGGGGTGGGGCGTGGCTGGGAAAATACGTAACCATCCGCCCATCTTTAGCTTACACGTGGCAGACCAGGGGTCAGGCCAGGGACGCCCTGGCGGGGAAATAATGCCCAGGGGAGAAAGGGTGAAAGCCGCGCCCTTGGGGCGTAGCTTTAACACCACAGACCACAGACACCAGCCGAAAATATTTAAGACACAGCTGGCCCCGGCCAGGGATAAAGAATAACTACACTCATCCCGTAAAAACCCTTTCAGAAGGATTACGAAGCATGAATGGGTAAAAAATTCACAACACACCCACGTAAACACGAAAAAACAGCAGGTTTCTTACCATATGGCCTGAAAAGAAACAACACGTGTTACAGGAGACGCAGCAGGTGTTGACGTTATGAAGGCAAAAAAGAGAATGATGGCTCCGAGCCGGCTGGCGGACAGCCGGCCTCGGTCAGATGGGACGGCGTTGCCCCGACGTATGTTTCTTTTTTCAGTTTATCTATGTTAGCCTGGTTATGTGTAACCAGATTTGGTATTGGTTGCCTGTATACCCAGGGTTTGCCCTGGGTGGCGATCTTTCCTATCCTATAGCTTAGTGCACTAGCTCTAAGGGGACCTAAAATAGCTCCTAAATTTGTAGGTCCGCGCCTGGTAGTTAAGCAACTCCATGGAAATAAGTTTGATATTTTGGATCCGTGGTTAAATACATTAGAAGTCATTCACAGTGATCGACTTAAACGGACCCATGCCAAGCCTGATTTATGCTTAGTAGAAACTGCTAAACTTAGCGATGCTACGCGGCTTGAAACTAACAAATCTAATGCTCCTACTGACCAACCAACTCATGCTTATAATTTAAGCCCGCGTAATTGATTGCTTGTCTTTTCATTGCCTTTCTTGGACAACTTTCGTGCATGTTATTTGGTATAGGAATAAATGCATGAGCTCTGGAAGAACTTAGGTAAAGGTACTTTCAACTAATCTTCCTTTATTGATAACCTCATCCATTTAAATTGCATTAACAAGCAGAGCTTTAATCAAGCTTTTACTGTGTTAGAACAAGCACTCCCTGCTTTGACTAATACGGTTAATTTTCTTGCAAGAACTAACAAACATTACTAACAAATATGGTTGACGCAGCGCGTGGAAGAGGAACTGCTTCACTCTTTCCTTGTATTGATTTTTATGCATGCCTAGGAAGTAGCAAAGTGAAATTGCAAGTTGACATCATTATTTTAAATGGTATTCAACACTATTACCCTCTCCTTGAATCAGTGCTAACGTCAGATATCGTTGTTAAACATGTTCTTTTCCAGTCGAACATGTGTTTGAAGTTCACAAAGTAAAAATAATAATAATAGTAAAAACATAAATAAAGGAAATGGTTCATAATGGAAATATTTTTTTTTCAATTGTGGGAATGGTAATTTTAATCATAATGGAATAATTTTTAATTTCCTTTTTCAGTGAACGAATCTGTTATGATACTGAATCAACCAAGTACTGTGGTGTTGATTAATAATAAATACAACCAGTATTCTACTGGAAGCATGTCTGATTTGGATAGGTGCCGTACAGAATATTTGAACCTGTATTTTTGCCCTGTATCTCTCTTTGCCTTCTTACCTATAGGTGACGGTATTTGTGATGTGGTGCTAACTCAGGCAAATGCTTCTCAGGCCTTATCGTTATGTCCTTACACCCACTTGATTTCACGACCATTCTTTCACAAAAGTTTCTTCGGACGTCACTATTTCTTCTTTACATAAACATTCTATGTGTCTGTAATGAGTGTAGTATGTCCCGACGGTGCAGTGTATCAGAAAGTTTCTGGTCATTTCGCAATTCTTATGGCTCGCTATTTGCGCTCTGACTATTTGAATACCTTTCCTGAAAAACTGCACGAAGGATTTGTAGCAAATTTTTTTTTTTTTTTTTTTTTACATTTGGGCCTATAGCGCCTGTAGGCAGTAGTGACCCAGGACTCGGATGGTAGGCTCTGGAGGTTCACTTGAGGGCTCTGATGGTTGGTCCTCGCCCGTGGTGGCGCAGGCAGGATTCTTATAGTGACGCCTGTGTGTTTAGAGGCTCATGCCGCCCCCCTGTGTCCTCCGATGCACTCGCAATCGAAGGTAGAGTTGATGGGCAGGGCATGTGGGTGTTCTTAGGCCACTCGACGATGCAGAAAGGTTTTGGTTTTCTTCGGGGATCGAACTCGGGTCACCGAGAACGCCAGTCGGAGACCTTAACCACTCCGCTACAGCCTCCCCAAAGCTTGAAGTATATACATTTCTCAAGCATTAAATATGTCACTAATACCATTTCTGAGCTTGCATTCTCTAATTTCTCAGAATTGGAAGCAGCCGAACAGGACTCTTTACCTGCCTACCTTAACCCAGCTGTTCATTTTTCTTCCATGATTATGCCAATCATAATCATCATCATCATAGTAATTCCACTTTGCCATGTTGTTAGGAAGGCCTATCTTTGTATGTTCTCCCGAAGGGCAAAATCCGACAAAATCAGGTAAATACATAATTGTAACATGGTTAGGTACATGGCTCTAGGACGGCTACTATGAGACTATTTGAACATTTTATTATATCGTGTTTCACAAGGCCGATATATGTTCTGTAATTTAGAATAATAATTATAAAACCACCTTGTGTTGTGCTTAGCTCCCCGCTCGGCTACTCCTACACTCTTACCAAACAGTAAGTGTATGTTAGTGACACCTATGGAGCTAACATTCGGGCCAACTCTTGATATATATATATATATATATAGATGACCTGAACGAGATGTTTCCACCATACCTCGCAGGAAATGTGTGTGTGTGTGTGTGTGTGTGTGTGTGTGTGTGTGTGTGTGTGTGTGTGTGTGTGTGTGTGTGTGTGTGTGTGTGTACTCCGTAGTGTAGAGTTAGTACGCTCGGGTCACAACCGAGAAGTCCCGGGTACGATCCCCGGGCGGAGCAGAAACAGATGGCTTGTTTCCTTAAAACCCGAGCCCCTGTCCACTCAGCAGTGAATGGGTACCAGGTGTTAGCCGGGGTTTGTGACCCGCCTCCCGGGGTGGTGGCTTCGGCCAACACTAAGAACTAAGGATGAATGATAAGAATGTTGATATGGAGACGGGGCCATACGAGCGTTGCTCTGGCCTTCTAAAATACAACTAGATGAATACAACTAGATGAATACAGCTAGATGAATACAAGGAATACAACTAGATGAACACAAACCAAACACACACACACACACACACACACACACACACACACACACACACACACACACACCACACACACACACACACACACACACACCACACACACACACACCACACAACACACACACACACACACACACACACACACACACACACACACACACACACACACAATAATAATTACAATTGCGTACTAATATTACTTCTAGTATTATCATTACTATCATAATTTTTGTTAGAATGATTATCATTATCACTATAATCATCATTATCAATACTATTGCTTACCATCATAGATATTTACGCAAAAGAATAACTCGAACCAACACTCTTTCCGTCCTTCCCTCCCTGATACATAAGGTGTCTCCTTGATCATGATTCTTACTATTTTCCAAACTAAATTACGTTGATAAATTCATTGTCTATTTCATCTTCTAAAGACTACTGTATACTGGACTTGTTACTCGTGCCCCGCGCCAACCCTCTCATGACGAGTGGAGGCCGATCGGCAGGGTAAAAAGTTTTTCGAACATCACTCTCATTTCCCTTCCTATGGTTTATCAGTATAAATGATATACTGTTATCTTCGTAAATGTTTGTTCTATAATATTATCAAATAAAAAACAGTAAAATACACAAAAAAAATGTCATTATGAGCGAGTGAAGATATATGCATGAACTTAATATTCACTTAAACTCTTCGCCATTTAATATTTTGCTAGAAAACGTTTTACATGAAACATATCAATAGAAGCGGAGTTTTATTAGCTTTCCATTGATATATTTCATTTTCTGATAAATGAATTAGCACCATGCATAAATTAGCGTTAACAAATAAATAACATCATCAATCGGATCGGCTAGTAAAAAAGTGTTCCATGAATAAAGTTGACTATGGTTTATCAGAATAAATGATACACTGTTATCTTCGTAAATGTTTGTTCTATAATATTATCATATAAAAAACAGAAAAATACACTAAAGAATAACCATTATGAGACTCTGAGAACATGAACTTAATATTCACTTAACTCTTCGCTATTTAATATTTTGCGAGAAACCTTTTTACATGAAACATATCATAGGGAACATAGGGACATTTTATTAGCTTTCCATTGATATATTTAGTTTTCTAATAAGTGAATTAGCAACATGCATAAGTTAGCGTTAACTAAAGAAATAGCATCATCAATCGGGTAATTTTCCCGATTAATGAGGTTATTTATTTAGTTAACGCTAATTTATGCATTACGCTAATTCATTTATCAGAAAACGAAATATATCAATGGAAAGCTAATACCTTATTGATATAACCCCTTCTATTGATATGTTTCACGTAAAAAGTTTTCTCGCAAAATATTGAATGGTGAAGAATTTAAGTGAATATTAAGTTAATGCATATTTCTTCAGAGTCTCATAATGGTACTTCTTTAGTGTATTTTTCTGTTTTTTATTTGATAATATTATAGAACAAACATTTACAAAGATAACAGCATAATCATTTAGTCTTTGCATCTTCCATCAACATATTTGCTGAGATAGTGTGGTCGCCTCTCTCTCTCTCTCTCTCTCTCTCCTCTCTCCTCTCTCTCTCTCTCTCTCTCTCTCTCTCTCTCTCTCTCTCTCTCTCTCTCTCTCTCTCTCTCTCTCTCTCTCTCTCTCTCTCTCTCTCTCTCTCTCTCTCTCTCTCTCTCTCTCTCTCTCTCTCTCTCTCTCTCTCCTCTCTCTCTCTCTCTCTCTCTCCTCTCTCTCTCTCTCTCTCTCTCTCTCTCTTCTCTCTCTCTCTCTCTCTCTCTCTCTCTCTCTCTTCTCTCTCTCCTCTCTCTCTCTCTCTCTCTCTCTCTCTCTCTCTCTCTCTCTCTTTCTCTCTCTTACTATGACGGGGGTGTAAACCCGCCCTACCCACGAGTTGGGGTGGGCGTGGGATGGCTCTCCCTCACCTTTACAGCCACCTTGGGTGAGGTGACTGCGACACCTGCGACACACCCACCCTTTGTGGCTTCTCTTCAGGGCCCTCCGGGGACCACGGGGTATTGCGCGAGACACACGCGGCGGGGCTAGGGGCAACTCTACAACGCTGCGACGTCCTGCAAAACACCTGCCCCTGTGGCTTCTCCTGGGTTTCCCCTGGGACCTCGGGGCATTACGAGACACACGCGGCGGGGCTAGGGGCAACTCTACAACGCTGCGACGTCCTGCAAAACACCTGCCCCTGTGGCTTCTCCTGGGTTTCCCCTGGGACCCCGGGGCATTACGAGGCACACGCAGCGGGGCTTTAGGACCCCTTGAGTATCACAGGTCTACCAGCAGGCTACGCGGCAGATGGTGATGTATTAATTATACAGTGCATGACAGGGCGGGCATTTAAGGATGCCCCCGGGGGACCTGTAGTAAGCCAGGGACCTCGGGGGGGACAGGGAGAGTCGCCCCCCCGGCAATGCCGGGGCTTTTACCAGCCTGGGGAGGCAAGCTCTCCGTATCTCCGACGCCACGGGCACTGCCCCGTTTAACGTAAGTACACAAGTACATGGAGATATGCCCAACCTGGCACCCTACAGGTAGGGGTGCCGGGGATTAAGTGTTATGCCACGTCAGCGACCGATTGGATATAACCGTAGAGGGTGGGAGGTCCGCTAACAAGAGCATCACCCCCCGTTGAGCCCCCTCTCCCCCATAGTGGGGCTTAACAATAATAGTTGTAATTCAATAGTAATAGTAATGCAAGTTATTATATATGTTAGAAGTGATTACTGACTGACAATAGTGTTCCTGATCTGTCCTGAGTTTTCCTACCACCTTTTATATTCATTTGTCTTACATTTTTCAATATATATATATATATATATATATTTTTTTTTTCTTTTTTTTTTCTGGAAATATACAAATATTTTATCGTAAGTATAGCATGATTTCTATATTCGTAACGAATACAAAAGAAGATTTAAGTCTATGGTTTCAAATGAATAAAGATTTTGCAAGTCTATGGTTTTTTAAAGATATTTTAAAAGGTAGATTTTTATAAACTAGAAAAAACATGAGTATATCTTTGAAAAAAGTAAGCTGATTTCGATGATACATGACAATTTTTTTTCATTTATTCAAAGGCTGGTATGTATATATGTATATACTCGTATACGCATCATAGTTAATTGCCATATTGCACATTAATCAGTATTTCATTTTGTAACAGCTGTACAGCACCGGATTGAACTGCACATAATTAACTGGTTCCTGCCCCCAGCGATGTCCTCTCACTCCTGATTGTAGTGCCACTGCTATATATTTATATTTTTTCAATCAGGTGTTGTGTAAAAAGAACCACTTAGTTTACAGGCTGATTTATAGTTGGTACAAAGTGGCAAGGGTAGCGATTGTTTATCACAAAGTACCAAATACCAAGTAAACCCACTTCGTATACGAACAGGAAAATCTGGCAACTCCGGTCAAATAGTGACGTCACTGGAACGCTTTCTCCTCAAGGCTGCTTCGAGAGAGAGAGAGAGAGAGAGAGAGAGAGAGAGAGAGAGAGAGAGAGAGAGAGAGAGAGAGAGAGAGAGAGAGAGAGAGAGAGAGAGAGAGAGAGAGAGAGAAGAGAGAGAGAGAGAGAGAGAGCGTTCCAGTGACGTCACTATTTGACCGGAGCTGCCAGATTTTCCTGTTCGTATACGAAGTGGGTTTACTCTGTATATGGTACTCTGGTTTATCAAGTTACGAAATATTTGACACGTCACACGCACACACCCGCAACACCCTGTTTAGTCTTGTTGGGTACACACAATGTTGAGGCAGGAGAACTGTGCTGACACGACGATACTGCAGCCGGACGGTCACAAATCAATCAATCAATCATTGGGGGCATACGCAGGGGGGCGCGTCGCCTCGCCCACCCTACAACGCCACTCCCGGGGGTCACCACGCGCGAGTCCCCATGCAGGCTCCCTTCCCATACTAAGTAACTATCGACAGGAAAAATCAACTTGCTCCAGCCACGAGCCTTGTGGGCGGCCCTTGGCCTCCTCCACACCGGATTGTCTCTTACAGATACAACCAGATGGGAAGGATTGGTTTCAGGGTAGCGTGCCACATGCCCATATAGCCGAAGTTGGCGCTGACGGACTATGCAGGTAGTAGACCTCAATTCAGTCTCACGGTGCAATCGCTGATTTGACACGTAATCATCCCAGCGATACCCCATGATTCTGCGAATACACTGATTACTAAAGGTATCGATTAGCTTCTTCAAGTCGCTATTTAATGTCCATGTCTCACAACCATAGAATAAGACAGGGATCATAAGCGACTTGAAGATCCGGATCTTTGTCCTCCTGTACAGGTACCAACAACGCCAAATACTCGTGCTGAGCGAGTCTATAGCACCGTGGGCTATAAGAAATAAAGAAAATAAGGAAGCTACAAAAGGCCGCGAGGCCTACACGTGGTAGTTCCTGTAACTGGCTATGCCAATCCACCGTAAGACTTCTTGAAGTGACCCGCCATCAGGAGCCAGGAGCCGGACCCTCAAGTCCCAAAGGCTTTGCCTCCTCGTGCAGCGCCTCAAGAGCCATCACCAGGACCTCCAGCGACTCAGCAAAGATTACTGCATCATCGGCAAAAAACAAGATCAGTGATCTTGGTGTTGCCGAGGGATGCTCCACAATCACTTTGATCTACAACTTTGCCCAATACCCAGTCCATACAAGTGTTGAAAAGTGTTGGGGCAAGGACGCATCCTTGCCTCACTCCTGTATTAACAGGAAAGAAGCTGGATACACCTCCCCCACACTTCACAGCACTCTCAGTCCCAGAGTACAGACCAGTCATCAAACCAATATTCCTTACAGGAATCCCGCGAAGACGCAGAAAATCCCACAGTGACTTACGATGCACTGAGTCAATTGCCTTCTTGAGATCAACATAGGCTGCAAGCATCCCCTGTCGAAACTCACGTCGGCGTTCCACCAGGACACGAAGCGCTAGGATACGGTCCGTTGTTGACTTACCAGGCGTAACCCAGACTGTTGAGGTCTCTGATGCTTCAGCACATGACTGCGGATCTGTGTCAGCAATAGATGGGGAAGCACCTTGCCTGGCACGCTGAGCAGTGTAATACCGCGGTAATTGTTGCAGTCCTGACGGTCCCCTTTCCCTTTCCAGATAGGGACGACCAGCCCCCTTTTCCAGGCAGGAGGAATGGTACCTGATTGCCACACGGCAGTCAGGACAGCATGCAACCCGCGGATCATGGCCTCGCCCCCACCTTTAAGGAGCTCTGCACTGATATTGCAAACACCAGCTGCCTTTCACCCCTCAAATTTGCTACAGCCTCTCTGATTTCGTCAAGAGAGGGTGCGATTTCGTCAATAGGAGGATCGGCATCCACTGCCCGTAATCCAGTGGTATGAAGCTGCTCAATTGGAGGGTCCACCGTGAACAACTGCCCAAAGTACTCAGCCCAACGAGTCATCTGCCCATCCATGTCCGACACGAGGCTCCCATCTGCTGCTTTGATAGCACTCGCCCGAGATGGAGACTTGAAACGGAGATTCTTCAGGGCTCGGTAGGCGAGTCGGAGGTCATTAGTGTTCAAATGGCCCTCAATAGCCTCAACGAGACTCCTGACATACCTCTCCTTGTCTCTCCTCAGGAGGGTTCTAGTCCTGCGTGACAAGAGCCCTGTGCTGGTCATGGTTCCCAGCAAGCCTGGCAGCGCGACTCTTCTCAATAATCTCCAGCGCCTCCGTCGAGACAAAACCACGCCTTGACCTCGGGTGCTACCCAATACACTCCTTGGCAGCTTGGAGAGTTTCAAGTTTGAAGGTATCCCACAGTTCTACAGGGTCCTCGAGGGCACCGAGCACATCAAACTGATTTGGGACTGCCACTGCATACTCATGGGCACATGTCATAAGCACACTTTCTGTAATCCTAAAGCCCGTCAACCTTGGTTTAACTCTGCTTGTTCTCATGCTGTCCAAGATAGAGAGGCGGCTCACAGACGGTACCGTAACCATCCATCTCTTGAAACTCATGCCCATTATATTTCTGCCCGTAATCATGCCAAATCTTTACTTCAACTTACCAAAAACTCCTTCATTCATAGAAAATGTCAAAATCTTTCTGAATCGAATTCTTCTCGTGACTTCTGGCATCTAGCTAATAACATCTCTAACAATTTTTCCAGACTGTGCCACACACAATAGCGTAGACTTGTATGGCAGTCTGCATCACAAACCAGTCAACAACACTCCCTTGGCTGTCATGTCACACTGTCTACATCACCCCCCACCCACCCACACATCCCGTAGCCACACACACACAATAGCGTAGCCTTGTATGGCAGTCTGCATCACAAACCAGTCAACAACACTCCCTTGCCTGTCATGTCACACTGTCTACATCACCCCCCACCCACCCACACATCCCGTAGCCACACACACACAATAGCGTAGCCTTGTATGGCAGTCTGCATCACAAACCAGTCAACAACACTCCCTTGGTTGTCATGTCACACTGTCTACATCACCCCCCACCCACCCACACATCCCGTAGCGCCACACACACAATAGCGTAGCCTTGTATGGCAGTCTGCATCACAAACCAGTCATCACAACACTCCCTTGGCTGTTACACTGTCTGCCTTCCCGCCCGCAGATTTTCCAACTCTATGCTATAGTTAATGTTATTATGTGGTTTCCGAGTAATGACGTTTGGCTGTAGCTCCAAAACTAACCATAGGATTTTCTCGGAAGTACCTTCATTGTGATTCCCACACACATTATGGTTTACCTTCCTTACCAATCCATGTTTTGGAGAAGTGCCAGGTCCTCCTGCTGAACCTCAGGCTCCACTAACATCTGTTCGTCTGTCTCGTATTCTGGCTCAAACATATAGGGTTGGGCTCCCATCACAATCCGAGGTTCGTTTTCCTCATATTCGCGAGTAGCGTCATTTATTTCGGTCTCAGATAGAGCATCGTAATCTATCTATATCTGTCACAGCGACAGATTCACTGTCTGACACCGAAGTACAATCGCTCATCATAGCATTTGCCGACAGGTGTCACACAATGTTGTTTACATTGGAGCTCCGAGTGTGACGTCATCAATATTATTCGTAGCCCTGTTGGAGGGAAGAAAACATTTTTCGCGCGCTTTTTACAAAAGTCGTGTTTTTACGGAAATAAGGCCTGGAAATCAATTATTTTTGATGGATTAGGTGTTTTGAATGTGCATTCAACATAATTAGGCAAAAAAAAAAAGGGTCTGGACGATTACTTTACGCATCTATCTGCTCACAATCTTCTATCTGATTGTCAGTACGGTTTCCGTAAAGGGCGATCTACTAGCGATCTTCTAGCTTTCTTTACTGAATCTTGGTCAATCTCCTTAAGGGGTTTCGGTGAAACTTTTGTTGTTGCCCTTGACATATCAAAAGCTTTTGATAGAGTCCGGCACAAATCTTTGATTTCCAAACTACCCTCATTCGGTTTTTATCCTTCTCTCTGTGCCTTCATCTTAATTTTCCTTTCAAACTGTTATATTGCAGCTATTGTAGACGGACATTGTTTTTCTTCTAAATCTATCAATATTGGTGTTCCCCAGAATTCTGTCCTATCACCCACTCTCTATTATTCATTAATGATCTTTTAAGTCTAACTCAAAGCCTTATCCACTCCTACGCTGATGATTCTACCCTGCATTTTTCAACGTCGTTTATTAGACGTCCAACTCAACAGGAACTAAGTGATTCACGGAGAGATGCCACCGAGCGCCTAACTTATGATTTTAGTATAATTTCTGATTGGGGCAAAGCAAACGTTGTTTTGTTCAATGCCTCAAAAACCCAATTTCTTCACCTATCTACTCGACAAAACCTACCAGATTATTCCCTCTTCTTCAATGACACTCAACTATCTCCTTCCTCTACAATGAACATTTTTGGACTATCCTTTACAAAAAATCTGAACTGGAAATTTCACATCTCATGTCTTGTTAAAACAGCTTTTTTTCTCCCTCCCAGTTGCTTGATCTCTACAGGGGTCTTATCCGCCCATGTATGGAGGGTGTCTCACATGTTTGGGGGGGATCCACTCATACAGCTCTCCTAAACAGGGTTGAGTCAAAAGCTTTTCGTCTCATCAACTTCCCTCCTCTAACGGACTGTCTTCAATCTTTAAATCACCGCCGCAATGTTGCTTCTCTTGCTATCTTTTACAGTTATTTTTATGCTCAATGCTCTTCTGAGCTTGCTAAATGCATGCCTCCCCCCTCCCGCGGCCTCGCTGCAGAAGACTTTCTACTCATTCTCATCCCTATTCTGTCCATCTTCCTAATGCAGGAGTTAATCAGTATCTTTACTCTTTCATCCTTTTCACTGGTAAACTCTGGAACTCTCTTCCTGTTTCTATTTTTCCACCTTCCTACGACTTAAATCTTTTCAAGAGAAGAGTAATAAGACATCTCCCGAACTAAATTGGCCCACCCCCCATTTTTTATTTTCTTAATGTCTTCTCAATAGGAACTGGCAACTAAGTGGGCTTTGTGTTAACTCTTTTTGTTGTGCCTTTGGCCAGTCCTCTGTGATGTATATAAAAAAAAAAAAAAAAAAAAAAAAAAAAAAAAAAAAAAAAAAAAAAAAGAGTAAAGTCTTTCAGCTTCTCAAGATGAAACACAGTATGGTTACCTCATGAGATTCTTCTGGACTTGACATGAATCTTAAGTGTAGCAATAACAAGTCTGTGATCAGCTGCAAAGAACTCAGCACTCCGGTAAACCCTGCAGTTCTGGAGGATCATCCAACGAGTACTAACGAGGATGTGGTCGATCTCCTTAGCTACCCCTCCGACATTACTATACCATGTCCAGCGGTGCAGCTTTGGTCTCTGATACCAAGAACCTGCAATTCTCAAACTTCTGGACCTCGCAAAATTCAGAAGCAGAGAACTGTTAATGTTTCTGGTACCGGAGCCATGGGGACCAACACATAACTCTTAGCCATCTCTCACCGTGGCAGTAGTAGCATCTAGGTGGGTCACAAAGGTCAACACATAATCAAGAATCAGCGAGGGAAGAGATATTGAGCAAAGAATGAATAATGTACACAAGCTGAATAACGATACGACATGGTGCTAGTACAATAAAATAATTATGAAAAGCAATAACGAAACTGAAACGGCAAAGTGCATCTACTACAACAACTACTACTGCTATCATACACTTACTATTTCTGATACTACTACTACTACTACTACTACTACTACTACCACTACCACTACCACTACCACTACCACTACCACTACCACTACCACCACTACCACTACCACTACTACTTCTACTTCTACTTTTACATATATTTCTACTACTACTACTATTACTACTGTTACTACTACTATTCATCATGATCATAATGATTCTAGTATTGTAGTCCTTAAGTATTCTTTTCCATTATGATTTACCTGTTATCGATTTTTTTTAAATCTTTTCCGTGTTTCCTCTTTTCCTCGCCTCCCTTTCTCCAGCGCCTACCACTCTCCTAATTGGGTTCTCTTGTAGTGTCCCTTCTATTCAGATCGTCCCTGAGGCCCATCTGCCCTTCCTCACACCTTTCCTTCCTTCCTTCCTCCACTCGCGGCTCCTGATGATGTCTCATTCTTGTTCGTAAACGCAGCTGAAGTGGAAGAAATAAGAGTAAAGTGTACTATTGATTAGCCGTCTCTTTCTTACCACTTTTTTTTTTTTTTTTTACTGATGCTTCTTTTTGTCTTCCTTCTCTCCACCACCACTACCATCATACACTAAACGTGAAAACATCGCCAGAATGGACTCGACTGTAGACGCTCATCAAAGGAAGAGGAGTTGAGACGCATTGCTTTTGGTTCCGCACAAACTTGAGATATTCTGTGTGAGTGCTGAACGTCCCTCATGAGAACTATGCCTGTTTTTACGTATCTGCATTTCATCCACCGCTCCTCCAGCTCTGCCTGCCTGTCTGTCTTTTTTGTTTTGTATTCGTCTATGACTAATTACAATATCCTTTCGTATCTTATCAGACATAAAAATACCTCAATAAACCTACTCTTAACTTTCTCCGTCACTATAACAAACTTTTCCGTATCACCTTCGTTCACCTTTCTCCCTCAATAAAACACCTGAGCCAGATTCTCGCCTAACCCCACAACTCTCCTCTGAATACAAATCAAGACATCGTATAACATTTGTGCCTACAGTCTGTTCATGTTACGTAAATATCTCAGTCCCTCTGGGTGATCAAGTCTTCCTTTTCATCTACATCCTACATGTTAACTATTTTTCAAACTGCTGAAGAATTAAACCTTCCATAAAAGTACTTTCAATAATATTTATTTAACCAAGTTTCTTCATTCAGCTAAAAATTGTCAGTGCTTTCCACACATGTGTTTGGGGTTGTCACGTCATCCTGTCTCTCGAGTCATCACTAAGGTACAGCACACAGGTAATGTTGAATACCTGAACCAGTCTATAATATGCCAAAAGGGATAGACATGAGGGTGCTTTCAATCGTTCTCTGTCATCGCCTCTATAGTCACTGTGCCGACGGGTTTGTATCTAGAGGAATATAAATAGATAGCAAAGATTCCATTTTATATATTTCTTTATATATTCAATATCTTCAATAAAAGTTAAGAATTTCCCCGTGTTACGATACTGCTTACACGATAACTATGTGTTTGCATGCTAAAAAGTACGTACAATACAATGTCATAACACCTGAAAGTTCCTTCGAATCCTTATATGGTATTGAAATTCAGCAACACCAGTTAGGTTATGAGGAAGTAAATCATCTAAATTCGTAGGTAATAGTGCGTCGGGTGGTGGCGTAGCAGCATAAAAGTGATTCCTGTTTCTGGCCGCTAATACACAACTATTAAGATTTAATTTTGATACAACAGTAAGTTAATGTCCTCACCCATTCACAGCTAATCGATTTTATGTAACTCATGTAATGCCAGCGTGAGCATACATGTCCTGAACCAAACTGTGACTGAGTTCAATGCACGTACGTGGCGGAAAATGTGCCGCACTTTTTATCCTGCAGTGTGTAGAAATAGAACGAACGTTAATGAAAAAACATCTTCCTGGGAATGGCTCACCTTTTACATTTTCCTCCGATCTGGCTGAATAGATTATGAGGGCGTTCTATGGAGTTAAGAGAGGCACATGTAGCCTATCAATTTATTACCCTAAGGACCAATAGTTAGCGGGTCGTGTTGAGTCTTTCATCCTGTTAAGAAATCTGTATCTGAGCGAAGACTTCATCAAAAACCTGTTAGAAAAAGTGAATAAGCCTTTGGTAAAATTTAAGCAATTTTCTACCTGTGGAATACTTATTTACCCACAATTTGCTGCCATATTTTGCAATTTATATATATTTTGGGATTTAATGAGCGTAGGAGCACATTAGATCTCTTTAAGCAGATGTTAAGGCACAGGTGTTAAGACACAGGTGTTAGGGTGCGGACGCCTGTCACTCGTCAGTTACGTTTTTTTCCTCCTCCTCACCTGGTGGTTAGATTAGTCAGCATATGTTGGAAATTGCGCTTATCTGGTTAGTACGTCTGCGTGCAGTGAAGTGACTACCTGATAAGTTCCGAGAAGAACGTTGTTTGCGAAAAAATTGTGCAAATATTGAGATATGATAAACAGTAAACTCTTTGATGGTGTGTGAGCATGTAAATATTCACGATGGTAATGAAGATTTTTGTTTACGCTTGAACATTTTACTATCAGGAAAAAAAGATTAAAGGAAGCAATGCGATGGCACAAGGAGGCAGAAACTGTGTTCATCTTTAAGGCGGCAATGACATCAGTGCGCGAATGTAAAAGTAGAAATTCACATATTGAACACGAGGACTCAGCGGAGTGAGATCTAGCAAGGACGGATTAAAGCAGGGCAGTGAAGGAACACGTGAAGTGGGATTAACAAGGCTTTGAGAGCAGTGTGGCGACGCAATTGGAGGAATTAAAAAGCGTGTAATGTGGTGAATATGCCTAGAAAGTGTAGTCCTTACCTTCAGTGGGCGCTGCGGCTGCTCACCGTGGGCGTGGCTGGCGTGGTGGGCGTGTGGCTCATCTCTCCACTGCTAGGTACAGTTCACTACAAACAACCAGGAATCTGACTGTCTCGATCCAGTGATTCGACTCCACAATTGTTATGAACGAATACATTATCTCGAACATAATTGAGTTCGGGCTCAGTATCCGATTGCGATAACGTTGCTTCGTTTTAACTTGTGCTATTTATATACTTTTTTCCCATGCCGCGAGTAAGGATATACTAACTTTTACATCAGTTCATAATAAATACCCCGGTTATTTTCCTTCTATGTTACGTTCTGCTTCATTGTAATTTTAAGGAATTACTCAGACCAATGAGGGAAGATAAAAAGCCTTGTCTCGGTGCTGTCCCACAGCGGTTTTTTTTCACAGTGGACCAAATTGTTTAACTTTGCTTCAACTTTTATTGTTTGACATTTTTTCTCTAGGCAAAGGCTGCATCATTCCCTCAACGGTGCCGAGGCTTGACTCGTAAGGACAAGTGGAGACAACCGTGAAAATGTAACTTTACTTTTAACATACAGAATAATAATGTTCAAAGAATACTAGGATATTGATGTATGTCTATGGATAGTTATTTAGACTGAATAGATATGTACCACCATTATCACAACCACCACCAATACAAACTACCTCTATTACTACCACTGGATTTTGTAATGACCATTAACATTATAAAATGACCAAAAAACATTGTGAAGGTGAGGCTCGTCAGGGTGACTCAGTAGTTGAGATCTATATTAGCGTGAAGCGTCACTGCCTTCGAACCCCATTCCATGCTGCTTGAGTTCATTCTAAAGTGGCGACAAAAAAATGTAATATCTTTAATAACCTCGCTGTTGGTACGTGCGAATTGTTTATAGATGGGATCCAAGTATCTTATCTTACCACCCGTTAGGCTGGCTCGGTTAGTAGAGCTGTGGGCTCGCGTGTAGCGTCCCTGCATTCGGTCAGCGGTTCGAGACAACCAGGTTCATCCTGGCGTGGTGGCGCTTTGTATAGTCAATAACCTTGTCGTTGGTACTTGCAAAGTGTCTAAATAGGATCAAAGTATCTTATCTTATCTTACCGCGGAGGGACTCAGCCGTAGGTCCATATACACATAAGAGAGAGAGAGAGAGAGAGAGAGAGAGAGAGAGAGAGAGAGAGAGAGAGAGAGAGAGAGAGAGAGAGAGAGAGAGAGTCTTACAAAGCATTCTATCATCGTGTTAAAGTAATCTCTTGTGATTTATCATGTTGAGTCTTGCTGTTTTCCCCTTCTTCATTTTCTCCTCCTTCATCATTTATCCTTGCCGCATAATGACCCACACAATTATCTTTGCTTCAGGAGATAATGGCGTCCCTTAAAGGTTGTTTTCCACAATGAACCAATTATGTGGCATAATGTTCATGATAGACAGCAGGGATGAAAATGAGATCAAGGAATACACGAGAAATATCACCACACACACACACACTCCCTCTCTCTCTCTATCTCTCTCTCTCTCTCTCTCTCTCTCTCTCTCTCTCCTCTCTCTCTCTCTCTCTCTCTCTCTCTCTCTCTCTCTCTCTCTCTCTCTCTCTCTCTCTCTCTCTCTCTCCCTCTCTCTCTCTCTCACACACACACACACACACACGTACACACAACGATCAATACCCCGCGTCCCTCCCATCCCTAACAGGCACCATAATTATCTCAAACTGTCTCACTTATTTATTCATAAGAACATAAGAACATAAGAACATAAGAAAATAAGGAAGCTACAAGAGGCCGCGAGGCCTACACGTGGTAGTTCCTGTCACCTAACACTACCTACATCCACCTTTCATCCCCATCCATGAACCTATCCAGCTCCCCTTTAAAGCTCCCCAATGACTCAGCACTAACTACCTGTCTACTGAGAAAATTCCTTTCATTCACCACCCTATTTGTAAACCCTTTTTTCCCCCTATTTCCTTTTAAACTACGTTTTTTCCAGCTTGAATCCTTTTACTTCTTTTTTCCCCCGGGTTAAAAAAGCCGTAAGAACTTTCCTACCTCTCCTTTTTTAAACCCCTTTATCCATTTAAAAATTTCATCAGATGCCCCTTACTCCGTCTTCGAGTGAGTGAAATTTTAATAACCAAATCTTTCTCAACTAAGTTCCACCCCTTTATCTTTTTTGGTCTTTTTCTCCACTTTTTCTAACAATACTATATCCACCTGAAATTGGAACCAAAACTAAACTGCATATTCTAGTGACCTAAAATAGAGTCAGAAAAACTTTAAAATAACTTCCGACTTATATTTTTAACCTTCTGGTAATAAATTTTAATACTTAACTCTTTTTCTGGTCAATACATTTTTTTTCCGGGTGGGAGGTCTGGGCTCCCCTCACTCCAAGATTTTTTTTCACCTTTGATTTTTTCAGCGATACATTGCTTAGGGTGTATCTATTCCAGGGTTTTTTCTACCAACATTCATAAGCTACTTTTATAATATTAAATTCCTCGCCATTGACTCCCCACCCGTTAAGTTTATCAAAGTCCCCCTGAATTTTTTTTACGCAGATTGATCCATAATCCTAATAAGTTAGTAATCAGCAAACTTGCTGTACCCTGCTAATCCCACTATCCAAGTCGTTGTGTAAATCAAAAATATAAGGGGCCCAAAACGGGCCCTTGGGGGAACTCCACTTCACCAGTCCCTTTCAGTTTTGGGAACCTTTTATTGTAACCCCTTTGTTCCCTTTTACTTAGCCAAGTCTGATCCAATAAAGAACCTTCCCTTTAAACCTCGCCCTAACCTTATTAAGAGCGCTCGGGGTACTTTTCAAACCCTTTTACAAAAGTCCAGAATATTATTCAAAAATCCTTATCATTATCTCCCCGCCCTCTAAACTTTCTATAAAAACCAATCATTGGGAGACATGCCTACCCTTGGTGAATCCATGTTGTGAATCATTGATCAAACTATGTTTCTAAGGCCTCTAATTTTTTTTGCAAAATAGTTTCCCAAAAATTTTACCCACCACTGACGTTAATTTCGGGTGATAATTGATTTGTCCCTGTCCCCTTCAAAATATGGGAACAACATTTCCTTTCCCCCCAAAATAATGGCCACGCCTATCTAAACCGTTTCCTAAAAATGTGCACTAACACTCATAACAACCCCTTGAAATCCTTTTAATACCCTGGGATACACTTATCTGGCCCTGGGTTTTTAAATGTTTTTTTTTTTTCATCCCCTTCCCCCTTTTTCCCCCTATTATCACAAATCTTTGAGTTTCTCCTCTCGTTCCTTTTGAAATCTGTTCATACAGGTATGTCTGTGTACCTCCCCCGAAAAAAAACACTTCAGAAATAATCATTTAGACTCCTACACATATCCTCACCCGTATTTAAGACCTCACTCGCCCTATTTAAACGGCCCAACTAATTTCCCCTTGTCTTTGTTTTAAAACCTGATAAAACCCCTTTTGGGGCCCTTTTCGCTTGTTTTGTACTTTAATCTCATAATTGTTCTTAGCAACTCGAGTTAATTTCTTCACTGTTTCCCCGCCATCACGTTATACTGCTTGTTTACCGATCCTGCCTTGAACCTTAAAAAAAGTTCTTTTTTCCCCAAAGCTGTGTTTTTAACTTTGGGGGTATCCCTTTTGGGTCACTCTTTCTGGACCTTATTTCCCCATAAGGAATTTTTTTTCTGTCCGTCAAATTTTATTCCTTACAAATGAGGTATAACCTCCTCGGTCCGACCTCACTTCCCCTTTAACCTCTCAATTTCCTCCTCACCCTACCTACTTTCTGTTAACCCCTCTAATTTCTCCTCAGCCTCGACCTCACTACCATACTGCCGCGCCAAATTTCCTCCAGGTGCCTTCCCAAACCTTTTTAATTGGCCTTTCCAGCTGTCATCGCCTGTCCCGGGGAAAATTTCTTCTCCCCCCTCCCCCAAACCTTTTTATTAATAACCTCCAGGGTCTTCTAATCCCGCAAATTTGGGCCTTTTGAAATTAGGTATTCGATGCCTATTGCCACTTAATTTTCCAAATTCCATTTTAAACTAAATTGATTCCCAAATGGTCGTATTATCTAAATTCCCCCCGACCTCCACTTTTTTGCTAATGTTTATTTGTCGCAATGATCTAGAAAATTATCTCCTCTATAGGCTCCTTTATTGCTTGATTAGAAAGTTATCCCGGATTAATTAAAAAGTCATCTGCATCGCTGCACTATGATTAAATCCAGTCTGTATTTCCAAATTAAAATCTCCCACCACGCATAACTTATATCTGAGGCCTTGTTTTTCTTTCCCCTTAGGAGCTGAATCCCTTTAATAAGTTTTGGAGGGCCTTCCCCTACACCCCAAAACCCTTTTTTCAGTTCCCTCCGAACCCCTACCATATGACTCATTGCTGTCATCTGTTTTTTTTAACATTGTTAACACAAAACTGCAATCCCTCCTTGCTTAAAGCGCAACTCCTCCCCCTCCTTGTATCTGGGCCTTGTGAAATAACTTTACCCAGCTATCTGGTTCCCGGGTCGAATACCTTTCCTGACTATCCAACCATGTTTTGTTAATGTATTTTATCAAATCCCTACACTATTTATTCCTCTCAGAAACTATTTTTTAAAATACTCCACAGTTGTATAGTAAACCTTCAGCAAAACCTCTTTTTTTTGTCAATTTTTTCCCCTTTATCTTTAACTAAACCCCTCCCCCTCTCTCCTTACGAATCACTTTAGTTTTCCCCGCCTTCTGAAACTCCTCCTGTGTCGCAAGTTTCCTTTACCCCGACCCCCGTGTCTAAACCCCGGTTCTCTATCTTAAATTCATCATTTATCATTCATTTATTCATGACCGACACAAGCTGCACCAGGACGCTAGACTTGGCCGCGAAAGAATGGTGATGACACATCTCTTTTTCTTTCTGTTGTCAAAAGAAAATTGAGTCCCAGGGGTTGTTTGACTTAAATTTGGGTGACAGCCTGACAGGGTGATAAGTAAAAGAAGGAAAAAGCCTATTTGATATGTGTGTGTGTGTGTTTGTGTGTGTATGTGTGTCTGTGTGTGTGTGTGTGTGTGTGTGTGTGTGTGTGTGTGTGTGTGTGTGTGTGTTTGTTTGTGTGTGTGTGTGTGTCTAAAGCCCCTTTCACACATTCTAGAGTAGCGCGTCGAATTGTGGTGACTCGTTACTCGCGAAAACACGTGGGCTCATTCGTAGGTACTCGTGGATAGTCGCCATCAAGTCATATCAAGTAGTGAGGATCGTGGCAGGGTCGCGAGGTGTCTTGGGTATGCGTGCGAGGGGCTGGACATTTTGGACATGTTCAAAATCTGGCCGCACAACGTCACAACTTTTGGATGCGTAGCCGGGTCGTAACTACTAGTATCAACTCGTAGCGACTCGTCATTTATTGTAGCGACTCAATCGCCTATTCGTAGTGACTCAAGTAGTGACGTAGTGACTCATTCGTATATTTTTTTATAGTGACGGGTGCTCCGTAGTGTAGTGGTTAGCACGCTCGGATCACAACCGTGAAGTCCCGAGTTGGATCCACGGGCGGAGCGGAGAAACATGGGCAGTCTCCTTCAAAACACCCGAGCCCCTGTCCACTCACTAGTGAATGGGTGCCGATTGTTAGCTGGGGGTTTGTGACGTACCTGCTTTCCGGGGTGAGGTGCAGATGATCCTGTATCTCACACGAGATAAAAATTTCCCTCCCAGATCAGTCAGGTCAAGCCACCGGCTCGTACAAACTCGTAGCAAACTCTTGCAATGTCTTAGCAACTCGTAAACGACACATAGCAACTTTTAGCGACACTCGTAACTATGCGTACAAACTCTTAGCAAAGTCGTACCAACGCGTACTAATTCGTGATTGGGTACACGAGAAATGACCGATAAAACAGTGTCGGGTGTCAGTGTCGCCTTTTCTCCACGAGTAAACGCCGATTTGGGATTCGGCGCTACTCGGCTTGCTACTCTAGAGTATGTGAAAGGGGTTTAAGACTTTCTGTACGGTAGAGAATAACCACCTTTTTTCTTCTTTTTCTTTTCAGCGCCTTCAGTAGTAGGGAATGAGTTGAAAGTCGATCCATCAACCATTCATGACGCCGCCCATGCCCGCGGTTCTGCCCAACAAGTCGGGGCACACACTCTGCTCCCCCAAATACCTCACACATTGTACGAATTTTATTTGTCTCCCATACAGTATAGCCTCTCTCTCTAAGTATCCTTCCTGAGGCAGAAGAAACGTGGCTTCTTAGAATCTAGAAAATATCATGGACCCTTATTGAAGATCTTTTCATTTGATTCATTTATCTGTTTAGGAAGCTGGCAGCTCGTACACTAACTTTAATTTGATAGTTGTTTATTTCTACTTTTTTTTGGAGACGGGGAGAAGAACAATTTGTATTTTTTCTTCTTTGATTGTGGTCATAACTTATATTGATTTTATTGAAAGAACAATTTGTATTTTTCCTCCATTGACAGTATTCATGTTTTTGTTTACAGAAAGAACAATTTGCATTATTCCTCCTCTAACGGTGTTCATATTTTTGCTTTACAGAAAGAACAGTTTGTATTTTTCTTCCTTTGACGGTGTTCATATTTTTGGTTTACAGAAAGAACAGTTTGTATTTTTCCTCCTATGACGGTGTTCGGATCTACGAGAACAGAGGCTCCAAAAGCGGTAGTGTTGCCAGGAAACCATTTGCCTTAGAGCGAAAAATGTTTCATGAAGTAAGTGGTTGATTTGATATGGAAGAACTTACTCTTGTAGGAAAAACGAATGGTTGTCATAAGAAAATTGGATATTCTTTGGAAATGCAGAACACTCAACAGGTCAACTTTGGCTCTCATAAAATAAAGAAACAATGTGTGTCTAAGTACACGCACTTAAGAGTTATTGAGTTTCAAAGAAAGGTACTTTGTCTGTGTTATTTCAGTATCTTGGAAAAACAAACTTCATCTAAAACTTACTGTGAGCTGTCTGAAAGGAAATTACAATAAATAGTATTTGCATTAAGTATGCAGAGAGTGGTATGTTTGTAGGGCCACTGTTAAGAGCTCATGTAATTAGAGTTTTCTCAAGCAAATCGAAATTTGCTGTACATAATTTATAATTAAAGTAGCCGCTTCAATCTTTAGTTGTATATTTTTTTTCTAAATTGCCGTTTTTCCTCAAGTTGCTTGAAATATATTTGTTCAAGGCATCTGTATCGTGTTTCTAAGTGCTTTCTCGCTAAATATTTCAGAGTTTTTCTTCCCTTCTTACTCTTTTGTCGTGAGTTATTTGGCTATAAAGTGTAACTTAGATTCTGGTCTTTTATGTCAATTTTCTTTTAAGGTTCCTTTAATTTAATGTGTGTGTGTGTGTGTGTGTGTGTGTGTGTGTGTGTGTGTGTGTGTGTGTGTGTGTGTGTGTGTGTGTGTGTGTGTGTGTGTGTGTGTGTGTGTGTGTGTGAATGTGTGAGCATGTGTGTGCGAATGTGTGTTTTGTCCATGGTCTTGTCCACGCGAGTCGGACTCGCGATCGCCAGTTTCACCCTCCCGGAGCGAGCTTGGAGCTCATTATTACCGATATTTGGGTAATGCTGGAACCTCACACACCACATACACCCATCCCCTTGCTCAAAGGGGACAGTAACCGTCCGAATTTATCATTGAAAAATCCCCGGGAGCAGTGAGGATTCGAACCGGCTACCATAGAATGGCAGGCCAGCACACTATCTGCTTGACCATCGGGGCAATGTGTGTGTCATTCACCCGTGGTTTTGTTCACGCGAGTCAGACTCGCGATCGCCAGTTTCACCATGCCGGTGCGAGCTTGGAGCTCATTATTACCGATCTTTGGGTAATGCTGGGACCTCACACACCACACACACCCATCCCCTTGCTCAAGGGGAACAGTAACCGCCCGAATTTCTCAGTGGAAAAATCCCCGTGAAAAGTTTGTCTGTCTGTGTGTGTGTGTGTGTGTGTGTGTGTGTGGTGTGTGTGTGTGTCCATGTGTGGGCATGTGTGTGCGTGTGTATGCATGTGTGTGTATGTAAGTGTGTGTGTGGAGCAGTGACATATTTAACGCCCAGTAATAGGAAATTGGTCCCGGCAAAACGAACTGAATAAAATGCTGCTGACATGAACCCCTGCGGGCCTGGCGTAACCAAATTATCGGGTTTCTCAATGAATGTGTTTGCAGTTGCAGGAGGAAGTTATTCGTTACCTGAAGGGACGTGGGCGACAAGACTTTTCCCAGCGGGACTGCAACGATATTCGGTGAGGAAGCAATGTTTAGTGGCATTGAAACAACATGAAACAAGCGTTGAGTGTTTTGCGCGTGCAATAATATTTGCAAACATTATTTTTAAGATTATCACTCAGAAAAAGGTGGGACGGTCTTTTTTTTATGCATGAAACAATTGTTGGGAATTTATTGCTCTGATGATAATGGTGTTGACAGGTACCGGCTGTTGCCGACGGCGGGGCTGCAAGTGGAGGTAATTTGCAGCAGGTCCTCCACTTCTGCGGCTGAGAGGGTCGTCCTGCTGCTTCCCTTTCACGGCAGTCGCGTCCTGCTCCACACGCAAGTCGACGCGACCCAAGAGCTTGGCATAATTGTACCACTCCAGGGTCGCATTGACGCCCTTAAGATGTTCTTAAGCAATCTCCAAGAGGTGTTACAAGGCAGCGGCCTCCGCGTTGTTCTAACCCTCGTTTATTCTGACGACAAACACACACAAGAAATGGTGGCAGCACTTGAGGCCTTCGGTGGCATTGAAGGTTTACAGACGCAATTTTTCATCCTCAAAGGAGAGTTCTCGCGCTCGAGGGCTCTGAAGGTCGGCGTCGAGAAGGGTGCGAGCGGCGTGGAGATCGTGTTCCTGTGTGACGTGGACATCTTTGTCACGAAAGATTTCCTGCTGCGTTGCCTCGCTTCCCCATCTCAAGGCTATGAGGTGGGCATCATTAAGGATCAGAGTGTGTAGACTTGTGTAGATTTTAACGACCATAATACTTGCCTGATTGAGTGTGGACAACCACGTACCTGCCGGATGATCATACTTGCCTGTGCTTACAATGTTGTACTTACATTTACTAGAACTCTTATTTACCTTCTAACTTTCTAGTGTAACAGGAAATCGTATATTGCGTCTATTACCGATTGCAGGATTGAATCCTCGGATAATAAGGTGTCATGACTGTGTTCCACAGGTATTCTTCCCGGTGTTCTTCTCGCAGCAAAATCCTTTGCTGACGTACTCAGTGAGAGGCATGAAGGTGCCACACACTCCCAATAAGAAACTCGCCGACCACCACGGGTACTGGCGACTGTGGAGCTACGGTTGGTGATATTCTCCTTCGTCTGTGTCTGGAGCAGTTCATGTGGGTGTGTGTGTGTGTGTGTGTGTGTGTGTGTGTGTGGTTATCTTACTATATCTCTCCATGATTAGTTAAGCTACTAGCGATGTTGATAGTATACTTGACATGCTGTATAATATGAGTGGTATGAGTAGCTCGAATGTATACATTTCGTTTGACGGAGTGTCTTCCGTCTTACTTATATAGTTCTGTTTTAGTCTACTCAGTACATCTTGTTTCTTTATCCCTCTTGCATTTATCGTTGAATTTCTTATTATACCCTTTTATCACGTTCTGGTGTTTATGTTCTAATGGCACAGTCAAGGTCAACCGAATGCCATGTGATTCAGGTAAACATTATCACTCTCTTAGTGAAGATTCGTGTACCTTGTTTTTCTGGTTAATGGTTTGGGCCTCGGCCTCTCCCTCTCTTGCCTGTTCAAAGATAAATTTCTTAGTGTTTCGAGGGACGAGCCAGTTAATTTCGGTGTAGTATTTTTTCCCCCCACGGCATAAGGGATGGGCCAAGCTAAGACAAAAAACACATTTCAGACAGCTGGCTTGTTGATGGTCCCCATAAAATAGATACTGAGAGTTTCAAAAGGATTGGTTGGCCTATTTTGTTTTCTATGCATCACTCTGTATATCTTGCAAACTCAGCAATCTGAGTGTACCAGGCTATGGTTGACACACTGGAAATACGCTTTCGGTTCTTGCTAGTTTCAAAACCTGTGATCTTGCTGCTCTTTGAGGTTTATCCTTTATGTCTTCAACTTCGATTCCGCTCATCATAATCTAGAGCTATAACGCTACATGAAAATCGCTTGTAATTTTTGTGATTTAATTGTTTTCCCGGCTACATAACGTGTGGTCGAGTACAGTCAATTGATTACTGTTCCTTATCCATGTATAGCTACATATGTATATGTATATACAGATATGGGAAACTTTCCATTGCTATGTAAGTTTCACAGATAACAATAATAATACAGTTTTCGGTCAACATTATTTGGAAAGGCTTGTTTTCAGTTTTGCCAGTTTTCAGTTTTAAGTTTCAAGCTTTGCCAGCTTTATTTTGTCTTCTTCGCCAGTTCATAAATCCTCCCTGACGTGGAGCGCTTGTTTGGTTTGCGGAAGAATATTATTATATCTACTAATACTGGCGTCATTAAGTATCCTAGGACGTATATATTTTTGTCATAAACTTATTTTCTTATTTTTCAGTTGTGTGCAGTTGTTGCCAGTATTTCCTGTATATTACCAGTTGTTGCCAGTATTTCTTGTATATTACCAGTTGTTGCCAGTATTTCCTGTATATTACCAGTTGTTGCCAGTATTTCCTGTATATTACCAGTTGTTGCCAGTATTTCCTGTATATTACCAGTTGTTGCCAGTATTTCCTGTATATTACCAGTTGTTGCCAGTATTTCCTGTATATTACCAGTTGTTGCCAGTATTTCTTGTATATTACCAGCCAGTTGTTGCCAGTATTTCTTGTATATTACCAGCCAGTTGTTGCCAGTATTTCCTGTATATTACCAGTTGTTGCCAGTATTTCCTGTGTATTACCAGTTGTTGCCAGTATTTCTTGTATATTACCAGCCAGTTGTTGCCAGTATTTCCTGTATATTACCAGTTGTTGCCAGTATTTCCTGTATATTACCAGTTGTTGCCAGTATTTCTTGTATATTACCAGCCAGTTGTTGCCAGTATTTCCTGTATATTGCCAGTTGTTGCCAGTATTTCTTGTATATTACCAGCCAGTTATTGCCAGTATTTCCTGTATATTACCAGTTGTTGCCAGTATTTCTTGTATATTACCAGCCAGTTATTGCCAGTATTTCCTGTATATTACCAGTTGTTGCCAGTATTTCTTGTATATTACCAGCCAGTTATTGCCAGTATTTCCTGTATATTACCAGTTATTGCCAGTATTTCCTGTATATTACCAGTTGTTGCCAGTATTTCTTGTATATTACCAGCCAGTTATTGCCAGTATTTCCTGTATATTACCAGTTATTGCCAGTATTTCCTGTATATTGCCAGTTGTTGCCAGTATTTCTTGTATATTACCAGCCAGTTATTGCCAGTATTTCCTGTATATTACCAGTTGTTGCCAGTATTTCTTGTATATTACCAGTTGTTGCCAGTATTTCCTGTATATTACCAGTTGTTGCCAGTATTTCTTGTATATTTCCAGCCTGTTGTTGCCAGTATTTCCTGTATATTACCAGTTGTTGCCAGTATTTCCTGTATATTACCAGTTGTTGCCAGTATTTCTTGTATATTACCAGTTGTTGCCAGTATTTCCTGTATATTACCAGTTGCTGCCAGTATTTCCTGTATATTACCAGTTGTTGCCAGTATTTCCTATATATTACCAGTTGCTGCCAGTATTTCCTGTATATTTCCAGTTGTTGCCAGTATTTCCTGTATATTACCAGTTGTTGCCAGTATTTCCTGTATATTTCCAGTTGCTGCCAGTATTTCCTATATATTACCAGTTGCTGCCAGTATTTCCTGTATATTACCAGTTGTTGCCAGTATTTCCTGTATATTACCAGCCTGTTGTTGCCAGTATTTCCTGTATATTACCAGTTGTTGCCAGTATTTCCTGTATATTACCAGCCAGTTGTTGCTAGTATTTCCTATATATTACCAGTTGCTGCCAGTATTTCCTGTATATTACCAGCCTGTTGTTGCCAGTATTTCCTATATATTACCAGTTGTTGCCAGTATTTCCTGTATATTACCAGCCTGTTGTTGCCAGTATTTCCTGTATATTACCAGTTGTTGCCAGTATTTCCTGTATATTACCAGCCAGTTGTTGCCAGTATTTCCTATATATTACCAGTTGTTGCCAGTATTTCCTGTATATTACCAGCCTGTTGTTGCCAGTATTTCCTGTATATTACCAGTTGTTGCCAGTATTTCCTGTATATTACCAGTTGTTGCCAGTATTTCCTGTATATTACCAGTTGTTGCCAGTATTTCCTGTATATTACCAGCCAGTTGTTGCCAGTATTTCTTGTATATTACCAGTTGTTGCCAGTATTTCCTGTTGATTTCCAGTTGTCTTGCCGCAGTATTTCCTGTATATTACCAGTTGTTGCCAGTATTTCCTGTATATTACGCCAGTTGTTGCCAGTATTTCTTGTATATTACCAGCCTGTTGTTGCCAGTATTTCCTGTATTTACCAGTTGTTGCCAGTATTCTTGTATTTACCACCGTTTTGCCAGTATTTCTTGTATATTACCAGCCTGTTGTTGCCAGTATTTCTTGTATATTACCAGCCAGTTGTTGCCAGTATTTCTTGTATATTACCAGCCAGTTGTTGCCAGTATTTCTTGTATATTACCAGCCAGTTGTTGCCAGTATTTCCTGTATATTGCCAGTTGTTGCCAGTATTTCTTGTATATTACCAGCCAGTTGTTGCCAGTATTTCCTGTGTGCAGTTGTTGCCAGTATTTCTTGTATATTACCAGCCAGTTGTTGCCAGTATTTCTTGTATATTACCAGCCAGTTGTTGCCAGTATTTCCTGTATATTGCCAGTTGTTGCCAGTATTTCTTGTATATTACCAGCCAGTTGTTGCCAGTATTTCCTGTGTGCAGTTGTTGCCAGTATTTCTTGTATATTACCAGCATCATATTTTTTAAGCTGTGGATTGTGGAAACCTTCTCTTGCTATGTAAAAGTTACTCTTCCTTTTTTTTTTAGATTTCTAGGTGATTGCTTTCCGACATACATTAATTTTCAAAATATAAAAATAATTAATTTGTTTCCGCCATATACAAAATGTCAGTGTGTCCCTAAAGGCCTCCATCCACGGTACGATTGGTCGTACGATCTGATCCGACAGACCTGATCCGATGGATTTCCTACCACCCACTAACGATCCGACCGCACCTGAAGACCAGTTCAGTTGGTGATAGAAACGGTGGAGAGCGGTTCTCATAATGGGTCTATGCAACGAGGATCGAATTACTTTTGATGGAATCTGATACCACAACTAAAGGCGGTGTCACACGGACACTTTTTCCGGCATCTTTTGGTATTTTGCTGCTACCAAAAGATGCCTGTAGTGGTGGCGAACAATTGCGCGTTCGTCACATGGTGTTTCGGCTAAGAGCATCTTCTTGCACGATTCATAAGTCTTGAATTGAAGAATACGATTGAAATTAATACGATTGAAGTCTTCTTGCACGATTCATAATGTTAGTTTTGTCAAAATTGGTTGCTGGTCCCGGAAGATGCCAGTAGAAGATGCTCGTAGCCGAAACGCCGTATGACGAACGCGCATTTTTTTGCCACCACTACGGGCATCTTTTGGTAGCAAAATACCAAAATATGCCGGAAAAAGTGTCCGTGTGACACGGCCTTAAGGAGCGTAAACATCATCCGCGTTCACACCAAATTTCACAGAGGCAGTTATTTTCTTAATATACTTCCGGCACACACTTCTCATAAAGTTTTTTTTTTTTTTACTGTTTCAACATTAGCCTCACTGTCGCTCACTGTCGCTCCTCGAGTTTCTCTACCAATAAGACTATTCTCAACTTCATAAGTTGCATTTTTCTTAAATGTTTCCATTTACTCTTTGCTTTTTATTTCCCACAAACATTCAGTTTCTATATAATTGGATGAATTCCGTCCCAAAGTGCTTCTCATTAAAGAAACAATTCATCTTGGTAGTCCTCTCGCGACGCTGTCAGTGGCGAAACTGACGGCTGGCCTCACGACCAGCATACTCACGGTGCGATCCGGTCTGAACCGGATGATCTGTCGGATCTAAAAACCAAACACTGCTTGGTCGCCATCCGACCAGCTGTCAGTCGGTCGGACAGACCAAAATCACCCCACTCACGATCCAATCTGGTTGGATCCAACCAGATCTGTCCGATGGTCGCACGACCAGATCGCACCGTGGATGGGGGCCTTTAAGGCCTATCCAGACGAGCGGGCCTGATCGGCGGGCATGCCCGTCGTCGGGCACATTTGACGGGCAAACCATCGAATTGCCCGATCCCCCGTTGAGCGAAATCACCGTGTTGTGCCAAAGCCGTCAGACGTAGGGATAAATACAAGGCTTGCCTCCCACTTATCACTTCGTTGTAACACGGTTCACATCAGGAATTTTATATATATATACACACAGCAACAATTATGCTACACAATACTTCTTCGCAGTAGTACTGGGCACCATGTTTATCGTACCGCATTTGACAACCTACTGGCATCGTCGGGCACGCCCGCCCATTCATCGACTCTGCCGTGTGGACAACATTCACGGGCATGCCCGGCACAATTTGTCTGCCGACCGCGCACCGTCACACCCGCTCGTCTGGATAGGCCTAAAAGTAACATCTTAGACTTTCGACAACTTTGATACCTCACTCATCCTTCTACATAACCTTTAATCATTAATTTTATAAGTTATATCTCCCTCTATGCAAATTTAATTTTCACATTGCCTTTTTGACTTGCTTGAAATTAGCAATAAATATTGAATTTCACGTATAGACTGTAGATAAAATTGATATTTTGCTACATTTTAACATCCATTTTGCTTCTTCCACCATTTGTCAGGTCTCTGTACTCATCACAACCACCTCTCCAGACACTTCTAATCCTTAAGCTTTCCAGCAGATTTAACCATCTCATCAGCAACTAAACTTCTGTAATGTTATCTTAGGTGGTCTACATTCTCAGATTTCGTATTTTTCACATCATGTGGTATTCATTTAGTTCTGCATTTTTGTGTTTGCTCCGAAGTCTTCTCTGACATTGACCTAAACGAAAATGTCCTCCTCCTTGTGTATCTTCATTCCTTATTCAATGTCCCTCTATCTTCACAGTGAGGGTACTCTTCATTATATACATTAAATTATTGAATCAAATACCCACCTACAATACCTTGGCTAAGCTCTTGTCATGAGTTCCCCCTAAAAAAACGTCAACTTAGATGAGATGCACAGAGGGGAAGACATCTTACAAATCCGCGATGTCTGTGTGTGTGCGTGTGCGTGTGCGTGTGCGTGTGCGTGTGCGTGTGTGTGTGTGTGTGTGTGTGTGTGTGTGTGTATGTTGATACTGATGATGAATATAATCTTTACATCGTTTTTACCTCTGTGCATTCCTGTCTGCGTATTTGTCTGTGATATTCCGACTTGTTTCATCCCGTCGCTTATTAATATTGCTGTTGCTGTTTAGCTTTCTCCCTCGCCCTCTCTGTAGGAATGGTTTGCCTGTACAAGTCAGACTTCTTCAAGATTAACGGGTTTGATTCTCACTGGACTGGCTGGGGCGGGGAGGACCTTCGTTTCGCTCAACAAGTGTCAGCGAAGGGATATGGTATAACACGGTATGTATCTGGTTATAAGAATACTGTGTGATTTATTGAATGATAAAATGTCATAGTTATATAATGAGCCTGTTATTTAATGTAGCCAAATATAACTTGTTTGAAAAGTTTATACAAAGGTAATAATGATATAGTGAAGAAAAAAACAATTATATAATAAGGTATTTTAGTATTTCATTATTCAAACCTTTGCCCACCATCAATGCCATTAACAAGGCCACTTTTTGCATAGGCTACATTCAGCATTATCTACTGCAAGTGATATTCACCATGATCTTTTACGTCTAACTCAAAGCCCTATCCACTCGTACACTGATGATTCTACCCTGCATTTTTCAACGTCGTTCATTAGACGTCCAACTCAATAGGAACTAAGTGATTCACGGAGAGATGCCACAGAGCGCCTAACTTCTGATTTATCTATAATTTCTGATTGGGGCAATGCAAACCTTGTTTTGTTCAATGCCTAAAAAATCCAATTTTTTCACCTCCACCTTCTTTACTCGACAAAACCTTCCAGACAACTATGCCCTCTTCTTCAACGGCACTCAACTGTCTCCCTGTTCTACAATGAACATTCTAGGACAAGCCTTTACTGAAAATCTGAACTGGAAATCTCACATCTCATCTGTTGCTAAAACAGTTTCTAAGAAGTTAGGTGTCCTGTGGCGTCTGCGTCCATTTTTTGCTCCCTCCCAGTTGCTTGCTCTGTACAGGGGCTTTATCCGCCTATGTATGGAGTA
>JACEEZ010018430.1:259063-276563 GCA_016584305.1 Chionoecetes opilio | reverse complement strand
GGAGGGAGAAAAAAAAGGACGCAGACGCCACAGGACACCTAACTTCTTAGAAGCTGTTTTAGCAAGAGAAGAGATGTGAGATTTCCAGTTCAGATTTTTAGTAAAGGATAGTCCAAGAATGTTCACTGTAGAAGAAGGAGATAGTTGAGTGTCATTGAAGAAGAGGGAATAGTTATCTGGTAGGTTTTGTCGAGTAGATAGGTGAAGAAATTGGGTTTTTGAGGCATTGAACAAAACAAGGTTTGCTTTGCCCCAATCAGAAATTATAGAAAGATCAGAAGTTAGGTGCTCGGTGGCATCTCTCCGTGAATGACTTAGTTCCTGTTGAGTTGGACGTCTAATAAAAGACGTTGAAAAATGCAGGGTAGAATCAGCAGCGTAGGAGTGGATAGGGGTTTGAGTTAGACATAAGAGATCATTAATGAATAATAGAAAGAGAGTGAGTGATAGGATAGAACCTTGGGGAACACCACTATTGATAGATTTAGGAGAAGAACAATGTCTGTCTACAGTAGCTGCAATAGAACGGTTTGAAAGGAAACTTAAGATGAAGGTACAGAGAGAAGGATAGAAACCGCATGAGGGTAGTTTGGAAATTAAAGATTTGTGCCAGACTCTATCAAAAGCTTTTGATATGTCAAGGGCAACAGCAAATGTTTCACCAAAACCCCTAAAGGAGGATGACCAAGATTCAGTTAGGAAAGCTAGAAGATCGCCAGTAGATCGCCCTTTACGGAAACCGTACTGACGATCAGATAGAAGATTGTGAGCAGATAGATGCTTAAGAATCTTCTTATTAAGTATAGATTCAAAAACTTTAGATTGGCAGGAAGTCAAAGCTATAGGACGGTAGTTTGAAGGATTAGAACGGTCACCCTTCTTAGGAACAGGTTGGATGTGAGCAAACTTCCAGCAAGAAGGAAAGGTGGAAGTAGATAGACAAACACGGAAAAGTTTGACCAGGCAGGGTGCAAGCACAGGAGCACAGTTTTTGAGAACAATAGGAGGGACTCCGTCAGGACCGTAAGCCTTCCGAGGATCTAGGCCAGAGAAGGCAAAGAAAACTTCATTACGAAGGATCTTAATGACAGGCATAATATAGTCAGAGGGTGGAGGAGAAGGAGAAACAAGCCCTTCATCAACCAGAGTGGAATTTTCAGCAAAGGTTTGAGCGAAGAGTTCAGCTTTAGAAATATATGAGACAGCTGTGGAACCATCTGGGTGAAGCATAGGAGGGAAAGATGAAGAAGAAAAATTGTTAGAGATGTTATTAGCTAGATGCCAGAAGTCACGAGAGGAATTTGATTCAGAAAGATTTTGACATATCAGGAACACCAACATAACAGCAACAACATAACAATAACATGAATGACAACTACAGCAACATAAACATTACCAATCACTTCCTGCACCTGTTTAATCATCCTTCCGTAGCTGACCTGGATACATGAAAAAGATTGACTTTCACAAACAAATGGTTATTTACAAGCAGTAGGTGGTGTAAGCGTGCAAGGTGACTCATGGATCCAGTTGAGTTGAAATATGAATGAGCGGACCTTCCCTTACGTTGTCTTTGGTTCTCCGTCAGGTCCTTGGATCATGGACTATTCCACCAGTACCACCCGAAGGACTGCAGCCACGCGGGGAAGAAGCAAATTGCCTCATGCTTGCGAGTGAGTACGAAGCATGTTTTGCGTCTAAGGGAGCTTTGGCTACTGAAAAAGTTGTGATCTTTATTTTATAAGATTACACACATGCAGAGATAGGCGAAGAGAAAGGTAGCTTATCAAAGTGAATAAAGAAGATTGGTAAAAGCTAAATCTGTCTAGTTTTTTTACTTTGTCATGCAGGCAGACACAGACAGGTGTTCTAAGGTGATACTGAGTTACGTCTGCCTTACAGCCTCTCTTTGCCAGTCCTTCCTCTAAAATCAGCTCAGGTGGGACCTTCACCTGCTCTAAAAAGTCATTGTGCAATAGATAAGAAAAGAAAGTATAATTGTTTCTGCTCTGATTAATTTTCTTATATACGAATTTCGTAATAAAATATGTTTTTTGGTTTCTTTGTCTCGTTAAAGCACGTTCCCGATTTCTAGTCACGTGCAAGCAGCGTCAGGTAGGACTAGGAACAATCAATTGTTATCTTCTTCGATACTCCCTGCAGATACTCCAGATGTGTGAAACATCTCCGATAAATTGTGTGGTCCCTCCAAAGACAGACACATGGTATAGATGATTGAACTTCCTTTCCAAATGCTGCAATTAATAAAAACATAAACATATTATGCAATACATATTTTGTTTCCCGAAATGCATCACGCTCATATCACTGCCACAGCTTAACCAGTCAGTGTTACTACAACATTCCTCCACACCCACGGATGTAGATTTCATTGGCAGTGACATTCAACTGATGCTTTTTAGGAAGCAAAGTAAATGTTAAGTGATGCATATTATATATATGCAACACTTATTTCCTTTGTATCCCTTGCAACATTTTGTTAGCAATCTTCACGGCACATAACACCATTAAAATCTTTTAAATAAGTTTTAGTTATCGTAAAGTTCATACATTGTCATTGTCATGTCATGCCATGTAAGAGCCCTTACTTTACAACAGAAGGGGAGGGCGAGACGGTGACCGAGTGGTTAGCGTCTTGGAGTGGTGAGCTCGAGGTTGCGAGTTCGAATCTCACCGGGGGCAACTCTTTCGGCCATCTTGAACGTGGTGGCCGGATGATTATAACCTCGTAGTGATGAGCACAAGGTTCAAATTCAACTCCTGCCAGGAGCAACTTTTTCTTCCATCGTCGAGTGGCCGAAGAACATTCTAGCCATCAACCTTACCTTCGCCTTCGACTGCAAGATGCAAGTGTGGCGGAGGGCACCAGGGTCTGCATGAAACTCAAATTGTGCACAGTGTCACTATAAAAATCCAGTTTGCGCCATCACAGGAGAGGACCAACAATCACAGCCCTCAGTAATATGCAGGGTCAACCACTAGCCCTCATGGAAAGATAAAACCTAAGGAAGGAATATAATAGCCTACAGGCGCTATAGGCTCCAACGTAAAAAATAAAAAAAGACGAGGTCCCAACAAATACCATTACAAATTTTCATGTGCAAAATTTATGCTTCGGCCTGTTTGAAGGTACAAAAGTTGATATTCCTGAGCAGAGGTGGTGAGTGAAACTCGACTCCTCAGCAGAGTAACTTTTTATGAGTAGTTTGATATCTTTTTTTTCTATTTGTGGAAGAGTCAATCTACGGCAACAATTGGGCAGAGGTGAAAAAAAGGGAAAGAGAGTCTTTTTGGTACATATTGAGAAGTCAGAGCCGTGCTGAGAAGCGTCACCTTGCGAAATGCCAGCCGGAGGGTTAGAGAGGGACACACAGCTCATCCCCCTACCACTTCCCCCGATGGAACATTAAGTTAGGTAAAAGGATTGAGCTACCACCCTTAACTAAGGTAGCAAATGGCTAGGTCTGCAACGTCCATGTCCTCATTGGGTTAAATGGGAAAGCCAATGCTCAAATAAAGCAAAAACTACATGTGTTCTGCCGTCATATCCTTAATTAAAAACCAGCAAACTTACATGTCGCGAGCCTCTGTTCCTCACATATATGTGAGGAACATATATGTGAGGAACATATATGTGAGGAACAGAGGCTCGCGACATGTAAGTTTGCTGGTTTTTAATTAAGGATATGACGGTAGAACACTTGTAGCTTTTGCTTTATTTGAGCATTGGCTTTCCCATTTGACCCAATGAGGACATGGACGTTGCAGACCTAGCCATTTGCTACCTTAGTTAAGGGTGGTAGCTCAATCCTTTTACCTAACCTAATGTTCCTTATAACCGTACAGGCACACGGTGCGTATTGGGCATCACGTCACGATGCGTTATTGAGCACACGTCATTGGGCGTGCACGCCTAATGACGCTGTGTAGGTTGTGAGGTAAGTCAGAAGCCAAATTCCGAGTTTCCTGAAGACTTTACTAAAGAGCGTAAAAACAATAATTTTAACCATCACCTACAGGCACCCAGGAACTGGCACTGCCCTGCACCGCCAGCGGGCAGCGCGGGACAGACAACGAGCGCTTGCCATGTAATAATATCCTTCTCGCTGATAAGTAACAAACTAAAGCGTTACACGCTAAGGAGAAAATACAGGTAAACATATTATAAGACTACGCAAAGCCAGGGAAATCACTTGTGACATGATAATAACGAGGAAAGTTTGCTGCTCAACCTCAAGCCTCTTGGCGCATGCGTGAATGGATTTATCTTTTTTTAAACAAATGGTATCTATCTATGAGCAGGTGTACTAACTATATAGAACGTGATATATATTATAACTTTACTGAATGTGATGATTTATGGATAACTATTGTAAACTTAATAACAAGAGTACTCGTTAAGGCTCGGTCACACCACTTATTTCTAGCCATGGGGTGGGCAGTTTTCCCAGCTTCGGGCCCTCAAGGACTGGAAAACTGCCCACGCAGCCACTCCCAGCCGTGAACGATTTGTAGCGATTGCCTGCTCCTGGGCATTGAGGATCTATAGTATTGACAGCAAGCCAAGTTAAGAAAATTATGTATCTTTATCCAAGAATAAGGATAATACATCGTAGTGTAATTAGTTGATTCCAATTTTCTGAGATAATCAACGATCAGGAACTATACAATGCTAATTAAATCAACGCTACACACTCGCTTGACTATGGAGTTTCAAGTATAGACAAATAAAAGCCGTCTGTGACTTTGGCTGGCGGAGAGTAAAAATCCATCGAACACTTCCTGCTGCACTGCCCACGCTTCCACTCCCACCTTGCTGTGTTGCGCGGCCACCTCCATGCCCTGAACGTTGCCACCTTTGACAAGTCCCCATCTTGTTGATCATCGCAGCCTTAAGCAACAAAGAAGAGGAAGAAGAAGAAGAAATAGAGCGAACAATATCACGCTCTTGGAAAGTCAGGGAGAGAGAGATACTGGAATGTGAGACACCACGCATACCACAAGAAAAAAATGAGGGGAGCCTTATTCGAGCAGATCTGCAAGGAGCTTGATTAAAGAGGAATTTCCTTCCTTGGCCACTTTGACGACGATTATCTTATTATATATAATATTATAATAGTATGTAATATGTGACAATAAAAAGACACTTGGTTAAAAGTTTAGGAGACAAATAAATATTAAGGAATTTTTCTTCAGCCATGTATTTGCGGAAGCGGTAGGAGAGTGGTTAACGAATGGTCTCCGAGTGGCGTTCTCAGTGACCCGAGTTCGATCCCCGATGAGAACTAAAATCCACTTAAAATCTTTCTGTACTGTCGAGTGGCCTAAGAACACCCACAGGCTGCCCATTAACTTTACCTTCGATTGCGAGTGCAACGGAGGACACAGGGGGGCGGCATGAGCCTCTAATCACAGGCGTCAGTATAAAAATCCTGACTGCGCCCCCACGGGCGAAGGTCTACCATCCGAGCCCTGGAGGTCACTGCCTACGGTGCTATAGGCATACATGTAAAAAAGAAGAAGTCTAGTCATCGATTTTATTATTATCATCATTTGATATCAGATAATCCTCCCATAAATGGTTAAGCTGGGCTTTAGTATATTACCAGCATCGTACTTTTGCAAAAACACACAAAAATCCACAATTAATAAAAGATAGATAAATAAATTATAACATAATAATTTAATTTGTGCTTCACGTCTTCTGCTGGTACCGATGCTGCTCATATTTCACCTATGAGAGTGGTGGTATTTGAAACATATCCAGTATGGAGGAGAATCTTTCTCCAGATAAGTTTTCTGCAGTTGCTTAATATCCTGACGATTTAATATCAGCAGTGCTGATCCAGTCATTGCACAGGATAAAACTGCAGCCTTCTATTGTTTTTTTCTAGTAATTACTTTGTCACAAGCCTAGCCAGTTACTGAATAAGTTGTGTTTGCAATTTTCTTGCATAAACGTATATTTCCTTTTGATTATTGAAGCACTTTTATAATTTGTCGTCATTCCCAGGGATTTCATCAACTCTACGTACTATTCTGATACTCTGACATTGGTTCTTTTTGGTTATTTAAAATTATGTAGCCCGTTGTCATCAGCAAAGAAGAGCTGGCATATATAGCCTATCATGCCACTATTAAAACCTGGTGGAACGCCGACGTGAGTTTCGACCGGGAATGCTTGCAGCCTATGTTGATCTCAAAAAGGCGTTTGACTCAGTGCATCGTGAGTCACTCTGAGATCTTTTGCGACTTCGCGGGATTCTTGCAAGGACTATTGGTTTGATGACTGGTCTGTATTCTGGGACTGAGAGTGCTGTGAAGTGTGGGGGAGGTGTATCCAACTTCTTTCCTGTTAATACAGGAGTGAGGCAAGGGTGCGTCCTTGCCCCATCAATTTTCAACACTTGTATGGACTGGGTATTGGGCAAAGTTGTAGATCAAAGTGCTTGTGGAGCATCCCTCGGCAACACCAAGATCACTGATCTTGTTTTTGCCGATGATGCAGTAATCTTTGCTGAGTTGATGGAGGTCCTGGTGATGGCTCTCGAGGCGCTGCACGAGGAGGCAAAGCCGTTGGGACTTGATGTCTCCTGGCTTAAGACCAAGGTCCAGGTGTTTGGAGGCTTACTAGATGAAACAGTACAGTCTGTTCATGCTTGCGGCGAGACCATTGAGATCTTGGAAAGTTTTACATACCTTGGTAGCGCAGTTCATAATGACGGCGGGTCACGTCAAGAAGGCTTACGGCGGATTGGCATAGCCCACGGTGTTATGGACTCGCTCATCAGGAGTATTTGGCGTTGTCGGTACCTGTGCAGGAGGACAAAGATCCGGATCTTCAAGTCGCTTGTGATCCCTGTCTTACTCTATGGTTGTGAGACATGGACACTAAATAGCGACTTGAAGAGACGAATCGATGCCTTTGGTAATAAGTGTCTTCGCAGAATCATGGGGTATCGCTGGGATGATTACGTGTCAAATCAGCGATTGCACTGTGAGACTGAATCGAGGCCTATTACCTGCATAGTCCGTCAGCGCCAACTCCGGCTATATGGGCATGTGGCACGCTACCCTGAAACCGATCCTTCCCATCGGGTTGTATCTGTAAGAGACAATCCGGCGTGGAGGAGGCCAAGCCCACAAGCACGAGCCCACAAGGCTCGTGGCTGGGGCAAGTTGATGTTTCTTGTCGAGAGCTGCTTGGTATGGGAAAGGAGCCTGCATGGGGACTCGCGCGTGGTGACCCCCGGGAGTGACGTCGTAGGATGGGCGAGGCGACGCGCCCCCCGGCGTATGCCCCCAATTATTGATTGACTATTAAAACCGCTTTTGGTGATACAAATCCTCTTTATTATACTCGCAAAAATATTGAATTATCATTAGAAACATTTGTGGTGACACCAGGTTCAACAGCTTCACAAAACTGTCTTTGGACATTCTGTGGAACTCGTAAAACCCACGAGTATCCTCCGGGAGCATCTCCTTCAGCAGGTTGTTGAATATTGATTTGTTGGTTAATCAATGTCTCGACCATTCTCTTCTTCGTTTAGATTTTTTGTCTTCATGCTGGTGAGCTTATAAACAGGTTGTCAGTGCCATTGCAGTCAAAGCCAATTCCTCGCTTCCACCGTCCATTGTCGTGTTTGATTTGATTTGAGAGGCGGAATATGTCTAGGACTGGGCGTCTGGTTCTGTCAGTGTGACCACTTGCCCTGGGTGTCCAGGCTTAGCTTAGCTCCGGCCCACACAGAACCGCCCAGACAATGGCTAACAGTGTCTATTGTGACCGTTGCTTTATTCATCTGCAAAATTGGTTTTGTGAATATAACTTGTTTACAGTTTTGTATTATCTTTATCGTAATACAGTAGTCTATTACAATCTAGTATGCGTCTCCACTCACCGTTAACACATAGATAGCTTCTTAAACAATATAATTTCATGCAGCAAGTAGAATGGTGTACGTGGAGGAAGACATTTCTCTTCATTCACTGGTCACGACTCAGGTATTTTAGTGTTTACGATAAAGAATAATCCTGTGACTGGTAGAGCACAGTGCTAATGGCAATTGTATTGATGACCAAATGGAAAATAATTATTATTTCAACACTTTTATCAGCTGTAGTGAGTGATAAAGCTTGGATATTCACCTTGAAAATGGTAGTCACAGTCTTAGAGATGGTGACAATTAGAAGTGTGCTGAAGAGACTATCATTACACTCAGTCACTCACATACGTTCATCTTCCGAAAAAACTGCCTACAATGTGTGGCTTGAAGGGTTTAGTCCAGTATTTCCCAACCTGGGGGAAATTTCCCCCTTGGGGGGAAATTTCAGGATTCAAAGGGGGAAATTTATCTTGAGGGACATCTAAATTACTAGCATTTAGTCGGCAGAAAAAATTTAATAGAGTTCAGAGTTCAGCTATTGACTTGTTTTTTCTTTAAGTGTATATAGATATAGAGGATAGTGTCTATATACTTGTTATTAAGCAAATATATGTTGTGTTTTGGCTACTTTTTTCCTTGTCCACTTGAAGGGGGGATATCCGGATGGTTGAACAGAAGGAAGGGGGAAACAACAGAACAAAGGTTGGGAACCACTGGTTTAGTCATTAGTAGACTAGGAATATAATCTCAAAATTTTATATGAGGGGTAACGGTTTGTTACAAGCTGTCACCCATGCTAGGATTGAACCATGACACCTCCTGAGCAATATTAGCCTGAATGACACTTAATATTTTGATTTGGGACCTCACAGTGGGTTATTTTGTGCAAGAGGTCAATCGCGAAATATTTGATTTTATCGAAAATACAAAAATGTCAATAAAATTACCAATAATACAGTTACAAACTTTATTTTGGTGTCAAAATGAGCAGAATAACAAGCCATATTGTAAAAATATTTATTTATGCTATAATAATGAGTATAGACTGGGAATATTATATGAAAAGGGGCCAATCGCGAAATATCGGATTTTCTCGAAAATACAAAAATGTAAATAAAATGGCCAATAATGCAGTTACAAACTTTATTTTGGTGTCAAAATGAGCAGAATAACAAGCCATATTGTACAAATATTGGTTTATGCTATAATAATGAGTAGATTTAATTACTTATTACAAACATAACATACAACTAGGGAAAATTTAAGTAACGCAACAGTGAACGATGGACGAAAAAGGCGCATCATTGCATATATGCAAGTTTACATGTACATGAAATGAAATGAAAGAATGTCGTGTTTAAGTGACTCAGAGTCCGTTTCAATTGCCACACTGTATGGGTTGTGACACACTCCGTTATTACAGGTACATGCAGCTATGCACTTCAAGTTCTTGGCCCTACAAGAGCATCTGGAAGTTGCACAATTTTTGCACTTGCAGCAGACTATGTCTGTGAACTCGTTTGGCAGAGGATCGTCCACACTGATGTGTGGATGTAGTCTCCTCGCAGCATCCTCGTACCATCCACTTCCAATGGGCGACTCGATTTCAGGGATTGGTACATCTGCCTGGAACCACACCTGAGCCTGGTGGTGTGCGCGTTTGATGTGTTGTTCAAGACATTTTCGACTTGGCGGAAGCTTTTCTTGGTCTTTGGTGCCCTTTTGAAACATGCGGTATTGCACATCGTTGATGTTAGTTTCGTCCGAAGCTGGTGAGTAAATGCGGCAGAAGAACTCTTCCAAACTCCGTATGGTGGATTCTGACAGCGTGCCACGTCCGAGGTCATCAAGCAATGCTCCGTGTTGCTGGAATACCTTCCATGTCGTCTTTTCCCCGTGTCCACTTGGTTGACTGACTGTGTCACATCCTGTAACCACATGGTACACCAGGATGTTACGCTGCATGGTCGGTGTCAACTGTATGTCGTGCACAGCCACATAACGCCGTTCCTGCCTTGTTCCAGTTCTCATCCAGAGCTCTCCACTTAATTGTCCCGCGAAGTGTGTGAGCAGTACCAATACGTCGGTGTCCCTGCACGAGACTATGATCCGTTCGTATCCATCCATATAGGCCGCCCTGGCATGCAATATTATACGTGTATCGGCCTCCTCGTGAGATGATTGCAGCTGTTCAACATCAGACCCCTGTGACGATGCTACTTTGGTTTCTTCCTCAAACCCACCTGCAGTGATCAACTCACAAGTGGGTCGGCTCTTTTTTGCCTCCAACATCATTTGATCGCTGAGAAACTTGTTAACATTTGCCTTGTTTTCTGGTAAGTCCATGAACTGCTTCCAGTTGGCAGGGAGTGGAATCTCTCTGCTGTCGATTTTGCGCCGGATAGAACGTACTCGCCCCTCTCTCCTTTTCCGGGTCCCAGACTTGATTGATGTAATACGATATCGATCGAAAACCACATCGACTCTTGAGCAGTGCTCATTGAAATGACTGAACACTGATGCATTGAAGACATCAGCCAGATCTCCAAATGATCTCCCCGTTGGTTTTCCAATGGCTTGTACCAATGCCTGACCATCTTTGATAAAACATGTCTTAACCCGTAAAGCGCGGCTATGCCCATTTGGTCTGTCACTAAGAAAACGCGAGTATGCCCAATTGGCGGCCGCCAAATTAAAAAAGGTGGGCTAATTTTTCGGCCAGTGAAATCTGGCACCTCTACTTTACCTGAGAATGACCCAGGGGTCACACATAGGCTCAGTGACCCAGTGACCAGCATGGAAGGTGAAGGTGCTGACAGGTCTCTCCCTATCGCGGGCAGAGAGATTAGAGAAGAAGACCCTTGCGGCCTGTTTTCTGTGAACGAGCTGTACCATGGATTCCATAAACCTCAACGCTCTTCATCTTGCAAGTACAATCATAGAATAACCACAAGACTTAAGCAAAAAAAATTTTTTTTAGCAGTTGCACAAATATATGACGAATGCATTGATACACATTCAAGTTTGTTTAGCGACTATAAGAATTCTGGCAAAAGTCCCGCGTACACAGAGATATTGTCACACAGGTATCCGCAGTTTACGGGTTAAGCGAAGACTTTGGCAGGACCTCAACAGTTACTCCATCCTCCAAGATCTTCCCGAGCGCAGCTTTATTCGTAGGACATAGGCGTCCTGCCATGTCTGCCAATGACAGTGGTACCGGTGTTAGTTCATGACTCAGAAAACTTTTAAGGTCTATATCACGTCCGGAGTCCTGTGCCACAAGAAGCCACTGGAACAGAAGCCTGTCTGCTTTGATGGTTTGACCCTTTTGACTAGCATCCTTTCTCGTTTCTAGTGTGTACATTGTCGTCAGTGTAGGACTCTGTGACTGTTTCAATTTTACATGAAAGCCGACGTCTTGCTTGCAAATCCGTGATTCCACAAATTCTTTGATCTTTGATTCTCCATGGGTTTCAGCGGTCAGTAAAGCGTTCTTGATGTTTTCAGGGCAAGATCCATTGTCATCAGACAGGTCAACTCGTCGCCTGCGTTGCTCTCACTGTCAAATATTGTGAATCGTGATAACTTTTCCTGTAGCTTTTGAACATCTTCTCTGTCCTTCTTTATTCTATGTCCCTCTTTATTTTTAATATTTTTACAACATGGCTTGTTATTCTGCTCATTTTGACACCAAAAATAAGTTTGTAACTGCAGTATTGGCCATTTTATTGACATTTTTGTATTTTCGAGAAAATCTGATATTTCACGATTGACCTCTGTCACAAAATAACCCACTGTGAAGTCCCAAATCAAATTATCAAGTGTCGTCCAGGCTAATATTGCTCAGGTGTCATGTTTCAATCCTAGCATGGGTGACAGCTTGTAACAAACCGTTACCCCTCATGTGCTTTCTGGGCCCCTTTTCACATAATATTTCTAGTCTATAGTGCATCATGTAAGAAAAGTGTCTCACTGTATGATAATATTAAGTGAGTGTGTGAGTTCTTATCTAACTCTGCTTATCTAATTGCATTTTTGTACATAGGATTGAATCAAGTGCATTGTGTCCGTCTTTCACCACTATCTTATCACATTTATCTTTAAAACTGTGTGTGTGTGTGTGTGTGTGTGTGTGTGTGTGTGTGTGTGTGTGTGTGTGTGTGTGTGTGTGTGTGTGTGTGTGTGTGAATGTGTGAATGTGTGTGTGTGTGTGAATGTGTGAATGTGTGTGTGTGTGTGTGTGTGTGTGTGTGTGTGTGTGTGTGGTGTGTGTGTGTGTGTGTGTGTGTGTGTATGTGTGTGTGTGTGTGTGTGTGTGTGTGTGTGTGTGTGTGTGTGTGTGTGTGTGTGCGTGTACTTTATTTGTGATACCTATTAAACTATTTTCCGTAAACAGGTGCAGGCCACATGCGAGGCGTCCAGCCAAACCTTTGGACTTCTGTACTTCAAGAATAGATACGACACGTCCATGTGGGGTGCGTTAAGAGGCGCGGAAACCCAGGGAAGAGAAACAGATATCCAAAAGGAAGAAGAAATGAAGGATAATAGAACGACAAAAGAGGAAAACGATGAGAGAGAAGATAGGAATTCACTTGATGTCCTTGAAGATCTATATTTCCTCCAGGTTGTGCTTCTGTTTATGATCATCCTGAATATCATGTTGTGTAGCTGTTTGGCGCTCCTGTATATCAGTCGTTAGTACTGCGCCACAAAGAGAGAACCTGATATTGGTCGGTAATGTGGTTTGTCAGGTGTCCTCGGAAAATATCATCTGCTTGAAGTAGAGGAACATTTCTACCCGTCCATTTTCGTTAGTGAGGTGTGATTTCGAATGATGCTAAAGTGGATTGACGCGACACCAACCTTCGCCACATTCACGAACTTGTCTACTTTTTCCGCTAGTTTGAATCAGATTTAGTTAGAGTACCTTGATAACAGAGTAGTGACAACTCGATTTATGGGTGCCATCTTGCTGCCAGGGCCTCTCCGTTAACTCTAGACCCGCGGAAGCTCTCAAGGCATGACCCCGCAGTATATCATGTTATACATGTATAAATGATATACGGTTATCTTCGGAAATGTTTGTTCTATAAGATTATCACAGGAAACACAGTAAAAATATTAAATAAATGTCATTATGAGACTGAAGAAATATGCATGCACTAAAAATTCACTGAAACTCGTCGTCATTTATAATTTTAAGAGACAACGTATTACATGGAACATATCAATAGAAGCTAACTTTTATTAGCTTTCCATTGTTATATTTAGTTTTCTGATAAATGAATTCTTACCATGCATAAATTAGCGTTAATTAAATAAATCGCCGTGCCGCGCGCTCTCTCTCTCTCTCTACATATATATATATATATATATATATATATATATATATATATTATATATATATATATATATATATATATATATATATATATATATATATATATATATATATATATATATAGTTGGTATTCTTAGGTAGATACATCTTGACATTTCAGGGTGACAAAGACACTCGTCATTCTTGGGGTTGTTTATGCGCAACGTTTCGCCAAAAGACACTTGGCATCATCAGGCTAAAATAGTTTAAAAAATTAATATACTATACTGCTAAAAAGCGAACATCTAAAAGAATTTTTTTAAACAATAAAATAATACTATATTATCTGAAAAATAATAAATAATAAATAAAATACAATTTATACTTAACAGACCTTGGTGTGTATGCTGTCTGAGTTGGCAGAGGACTGAATGAACAATAGTTTGCGGGTAACATTTCGGCTCGTGTGTGGCGATCGAAACGAGAGTCGGACAATCGAAACAATGTGATAATTGGATAGTATCCTATCCAAGGCACACTACCCTAGTGACACTAACTTATTAGAATCCATACACATCAAGCATTTGTCCCCTGATCTTAATAACCAAGTCACTTCATACCAATTACATATACTCAAATGATTATCACATTGTTTCGATTGTCCGACTCTCGTTTCGATCGCCACACACGAGCCGAAATGTTACCCGCAAAACTATTGTTCATTCAGTCCTCTGCCAACTCAGACAGCATACACACCAAGGTCTGTTAAGTATAAATTGTATTTTATTTATTATTATTTATTTTTTAGATAATATAGTATTATTTTATTGTTTAAAAAATTCTTTAGATGTTCGCTTTTTTAGCAGTATAGTATATTAATTTTTTAAACTATTTTAGCCTGATGATGCCAAGTGTCTTTTGGCGAAACGTTGCGCATAAACAACCCAAGAATGACGAGTGTCTTTGTCACCCTGAAATGTCAAGATAATAATAAATATAATATATATAATATAATTATATTAATATAAAATATAATATAAGATATAAAGTAGAAAAAGTTTTTTGGTACTCTCTCTCTCTCTCTTTCACTCATATCTCTCACTCATCTCTCTCTCTTCTCTCTCTCTCTTTCACTCATATCTCTCTCTCTCTCTTTCTTTCACTCATTTATATATATATATATATAATATATATATATTATAATTATATATATATATATATATATATATATATATATATATATACTTAATCATATTATCTGTCTCTCTCTCTCCTCTCTCTCTTCTCTCTCTCTCTCTCTCTCCTCTCCATATCTCTCTTTCACTCATACCTATCTCTCTCTCTCTTTCACTCATCTCTCTCTCTCTCACTCATATCTCTCTTTCACATCATATCTCCATCTCTCTTTCAACTCATATATCTCTCTCTCTATATATACCGTATATATATATATATATATGAGTGAGAGAGAGAGAGAGGAGAGAGAGAGAGAGAAGAGAGAGAGAGAGAGAGAGAGAGAGAGAGAGAGAGAGAGAAGGGTACCAAAAAACTTTTTCTACATCATATAATATATATATAATATATATATATAAGTAGAAAAAGTTTTTTGGTAACTCTCTCTCTCTCTCTCTCTCTCTCTCTCTCTCTCTCTCTCTCTCTCTCTCTCCTCTCCTCTCTCTCTCTTTTTCCTCTATTTTTCATAATATATATATATATATATATATATATATATATTATATATATATATATATTATATATATATATATATACGGTATATATATATATGGAGAGATGAGAGAGAGAGAGAGAGAGAGAGAGAGAGAGAGAGAGAGAGAGAGAGAGAGAGAGAGAGAGAGAAAAGAGAGAGAGAGAGAGAGAGAAGAGAGAGAGAGAGCGGCGCGGCGATTTAATTAGTTAACGCTAATTTATGCATGGTGCTAATTCACTTATCAGAAAACGAAATATATCAATGGAAAGCTAATCAAATTATTTTTCTATTGATATGTTCCATATTATAAGTCGTCTCACAACGTTTTAAATGATATCGAGTTTCAGTGAATTTTAAGTTCATGCATATTTCTTCAGTCACATAATTGCATTTATTTAATGTGTTTTACTGTGTTTTATGTTATAATCTTATATAACAAACATTTTCGAAGATAACAGTATATCATTTATACATGTATAACATGATATACTTGCGGGGTCATGCCTTGAGAACTTCCGCGGGTCTAGAGTGAACGGAGAGACCCTGGCAGCAAGATGGCGCCCAGTAGCGTTTAACATAGGGCCTATGTATGGCGGTACCCTGTTTATCAAGAAATCCTAGATTTAGTAAGTGTTAAGTAATATCGTATTTTTATGATAATATACATGATAACAATAGTGATAATAAAAGTAATAATGATAATGATAATAATGATAACAATAATAACAATACAAAAAGAATCAATAATAGCATAATTATGCTAGTAATAACGATGATAAAAGTTATAATCATAATGATAATAATATTATAAAAAAATATAACAATGATGTAAGCAAAAATAGTAAAAACAATTATATTACTACAAATAAAACTCTGTATATACATTTTTGTACCATTGAACGCGGTCTCATTAAATCTCTGCTTGTGTGGAAAATATTGATTTCTTCACTCCAAGAAGGGAGGATGTGGGGAGCGACAAGCCGCCGACAAGCTTCAGACCAGTCACACGTGTTTCGATTCCTTTGAAGACTTGATTCAACGTTTCGAAGAATGTCAATTGATATTCTAAAAGGAAATTGGAGTCTAGAAAACTCAAAAGGAAAATGCTTAACCATAAATTTTGTTTTGCAGTAAAATTTTATAATTTCGTGAATAAAAGTCAGAGATGATATTGCGGTAGAAATGAAAGGATTTGGTCAATTAATTTGGTATACTATAAAGACCAAGAACAATACGTAGGTACCGTAAGTACAAGGCAGCTTAACGTCGCGCCGAGACGGAGCCGTGGGTTCACTCGTTGGTGATTCAGACACGACTAACGGACTCGGTGTCGTGTGAGCAGCAGTCTGTTTACGAGGTGCAGTCCACCTTTGTTTATTAACAAAAGAAAACGGGAACTGCGTACGCGTTGAGGGGCATATTTATTAATATTGACTTGTTGATCAACAAAGGCATGTCCAGGCGTCCTACGACAACAAACCCGTCTTTATTTATCAGCAAAAAGGGGGGGGGGGGCACGAAGTGGAACACTCGCCGACGTGCGCGAGAATCCTATTGACGACAGTTATAGGTAGGGTTTTGAGCATATATTTATATATGAGGCATTCAATTTCGTACATAAATGTCCTTGTGAGCAGGAGATGGGGCCTTAACCAACCGTGTTTTAAAGAATGCAATCTGCCCCACACATGTATCATATTTATCTGATACACATCAAAATAATATTTCTTTTTAATTAGCAAGATGCTGTATTCCGTAAATTTACTCATGATTCACTGCAAACAGACTATATAATGGTCCTTACATCAGAATCAAAAGCAGAGGCATATCGATTCATGAATTTTTTCCTTTGAAAGAATAAAAACAGTAACACCCCCCTTNCCCCCCCACCGCCGGCGCCCCCAACGAGTTGTTGCGTACTTCCACGAGCACAGAACGCGTCCAGCATCACGGCGCGTGGCTCCAGGGCCCCCTTCCTCCACTGAAAGGGTGAACCGTCGGAAAAAATGGGTGTTTCTTGGGGTGTGTGTAGGGTGTGTGTGTGGGGTGTGGGGGTTGTGTGTGTGGTGGGTGTGTGTGTGGTGTGTGTGTGTGTGTTGTGTGGTTGTTGTGTGTGGTGTGTGTGTGTGTTTGTGTGTGTGTTTATGTGGGTTGGGTGCCCGCCGGCGGTGGTTTTGCTTGGGGTGTGGTTGTGTGTGGTTTTTGGGTTGTGTGTGTGTGGGTTGTGTGTTGTGGTGTGGTGGGTGTTGTGTGGTGTGTGTGTTGTGTGTGTGTGTGGGGGTTGTGTGTGTGTGTGTGGCCTTTCCCCATGTAGGGTAACCCCCCTCGGGGACAAAACCGTGAGTGTTCGCCCCCGTTGTGGTGGTGTGTATGGTTGTGATTTTGTTGTGTGCTGTTTGTGTGTGTGGTGTGTGTGTGTGGTGTGTGGGGGGTGTGTGTGTGTGGTTTTGTGTGTGTGGTGTTGTTGGCCTTCCCCACTGTGGGGTTGAACCGCCCTCGGGGACAAAACCCGGATTCTTCTGTGACTGTGTGTGTGTGTTATGTATTTTTTATGTTGTG
>JACEEZ010018430.1:246563-254063 GCA_016584305.1 Chionoecetes opilio | reverse complement strand
TGAGGGACAGCGGCCGTGAAAATGTTCCACATCCTGGAGACGCGGCCCACAAAGGTGCGTTGGTGCTGGCTGGCACGGGAACGCGGCACCTCCACTGCATCACCACTGGTAAGCACCGTTTTTCGTGCTTCGCGTGGCGACTCTCGGAGGCTGTCGTAACCCAGCCAGGTGTGGCACTCCCTGCACCTGTGATTTGTGGAATACCACAAGCGCCGCGACATCCCTGCGGTGTTTCCAGTGAGTCGAGAGGACTCACCGGCTTCGAACAGGGCTGGTGGGTCTTGGGGGTCTGCAGCATCCACCAGTCGCAGGACTCGACGCTGGATGCTTCCATCTCCGAGTGTGCGAGGCTGCACACGACATCCAGGAGAGGGCGGCGTACTCTAAGTAAGGGCCCCTATCTGGCCTTATAGAGCAAGAGCTTCCCTCCCCTGTCGAGGAATCTGGCTACCCTTCGCAGGGCAGAGACCCTGTGAGAGGCCTTTTTTGCAATGTGTTTGATGTGGCCGTCAAACTTTAGCTCTCGGTCCACCCTACTCCCAAAAACCTTGACGGCTTCCTGGAGTGGGAGAGGAATGCCACCAAACCGCAGCCTCCCTTCCACTGCTGGCCCGCAGCGGGGGACCGAGAAACCACCATTCCCTTTGTTTTCTTCTCCGAGGCAAAGTTCACCTGCCAACGTGTACCCCACTCCTGTATAAACACTCAGCTGCTGATTGACCTCATCAGCAGCACGCCCACTGTCATGTCGCGGGCAGAACAGGAGAGGGGTACAGTCATCAGCGTAAGCCGAGACTGCTGGCAGCTGCTGGAGAAGATCGTCCACGTAGATGTTCTACAGGACTGGCCCCAGCACAGAGCCCTGTGGGGATGATGCTTCCCACTGGCAGGGACTCAGAGCCTGCCCGTAACGTCCTCTCTGTCTCTCTCTCTCTCTCTCTCTCTCTCTCCTCTCCTCTCTCTCATCCTCTCTTCTCTCGTCTCTCTCTCTCTCTCTCTCTCTCTCTCTCTCTCTCTCTCTCTCTCTCTCTCTCTCTCTCTCTCTCTCTCTCTCTCTTTCTCCCTCTCCCTCTCTCTCTCTCTCTCTCTCTCTCTGCCCGTCAGGGTGGGCAAGGTTGGTAGAGACGTGAGCTCGCAATGTGCAGCGTCTCTGTGCATTCGGTCAGCGGTTCGAGTCCGCCTAGTTCGTGCTGACGTGGCGGCGCTTTGTATAGTCAATAACCTTGTAGTTGGTACTTGCAAAGTGTCTAGATAGGATAAAAATCTTATCTTATCTTCTCTCTCTCTCTCTCTCTCTCTCTCTCTCGCTCTCTCTCTCTCTCTCTCTCTCGTCTCTTCTCTCTCTCTCTCTCTCTCTCTCTCTCTCTCTCTCTTTCTCTCTAACACACACACACACATACACACACACACACAAACACACACACACACACACACACACACACACACACACACACACACACACACACACACACAGACACACACACGCACGTACGCACGTGTGTGTGCGCTCCATCCTCAAGAACAAGACAGTAAATATATAAAATCCAATTAACTGTGAGTCGATAATAAAAAAAAAAAAGGAAAATCGCCGATACTTGGACTACTGGTGACAGTGATTGCACTCCCACGGGCGCCTGGCGGCGTCAGCGCCCCTGCAAGTCGCCCTTCGTGTGATGCAAAGGTTCCTTGGTTCCAGGTGGAGGCGGCAGATGTCCCTCGTGGTTCCAGTGTCGTGTGAGCAGCAGTCTGTTTACGAGGTGCAGTCCGCCTTTGTTTACTAACAAAAGAAAACGGGAATAGCGCACCCGTTGAGGGGAATATCTACTAATATTGACTTGTTGATCATCAAAGGCATGTCCAGGCGTCCTACGACAACAAACCCGTCTTTATTTATCAACAAAAGGGCGGGGGGGGCACGAAGTGGAACACTCGCCGACGTCGGCGAGAATTCCTATCGGCGACAGTTATAGGTAGGGTTTTGAGCATAATTTTTATATGAATGAGGCATTCAATTTCGTACAGAAATGTCCTGTGAGCAGGAGATGGGGCCTTAACTACCCGTGTTGAAGAATGCAATCTGCCCCACACAGGTATCATATTCATCTGATACACATCAAAATAGTATTTTTTTTTAAATTAGCATGATGCCGTATTCCGTAAATTTACTCATGATTCACTGCAAACAGGCTATATAATGGTCCTTCACATCAGTAATACAAAAGCAGAGCGCATTATTCGATTCATGAATGTTTTTCCTGTGAAAGAATAAAAACAGTATACCCTCCCCTACTTTAGCGGACATTCAGTATTAGTAAATATTCCCCTCAACGCGTGCGCAGTTCCCGTTTTCTTTTGTTAGTAAACAAAGGCGGACTGCACCTCGTAAACAGACTGCTGCTCACACGATACCGGTGTCGCGTGGGCAAGTGTCTGTTTACGAAAAGCAGTCCGTTTACTAACAAATTAAGACAAAGAAAACGGGCCATGAGGGGAATATTTACTAATATTGACTTTATCAACAAAGGCATGTCCAGATGCCCTACGACAACAAACCCGTCTTTATTTATCAAGAAAAGGGGGGGGGGGCACGAAGTGGAACACTCGTTGACGTCGGCGAGAATTCCTATCGGCGACAGTTATAGGTATGGTTTTGAGCATATATGACAGGGGTGGCCAACCAGTCGATCGCGATCGACTGGTCGATCACAAGCCTGTTTTATGTCGATCACACTACTGTACCTGTTAATAATTCGTCCTTCAGAAGTTGCCATGCAAATAGCTGCAATAGCATATCCAAGTACTCATGATACTTGGATTATTATAGTTCTCTTTTTTTCTGGGAGTAAGTTATATTTATATTCATAATGATGGACATGTCTGACCACCATACATTGCATACAATTATTTATAAAGACAGACTACTCCTGTGCTATCATGCACTGGCAGCCTTTAAGCCTGGGGGGGATTGGTGGAAACTGACCAGTGGACAGGAACCGTACGCGTTCGTACCAGTGGACAGGAACCGTACGCGTTCGTAACAGGAAGGTGATAGGTGATTGCTGTTAAACCTGATTTATATATTGTCATTACTTGTAGGGCCAGTGTGTGCTTTTGTTAGTTTACAAATACTGATGACTGTTAAATAAAAAGTTTACTCAGAGTTAGGGTGTCTTGTCTACACCGTGAATCATATTGATAAGTGTCAACGCAAATTTAATTGGCATCTCTGTTCCCCCCGCAAGCCTCCACAGTTTTCAGCAAACGTTGGACGTTTTAGGGGTGTTGGGATCAGTGTCTCGTAAAGAAATGTTCTGACGGCTTGAAATAGTCACGTAATAATGAAATATTCCACATAGTCAATATTAAGGACGGAAAAAGCTGCATTTTTTTAGTTTACTTTCATTACATCAGTTGTAAAGTGCTGTTTACATTACGTATTTCCTGCGAACAGCAGCGTCAACCAGTACACATCAGTGACTAGTGCTGAAGCAAAACTCGCCCGTGTAATACGTTTCGTTTCGAACAGGTTATTAACAGGTTATTAGACATCAACTGAACCAAAAGAGTAGTGCTGGAGCTGGATCGAGTGCTAAAAAAAGTAAAACTTACCATTTTCACAGTGAGTGGGAGGAAGATTATTTTTTTACCATGAACAATTCGAAGTGTGTGTGTCTGATATGTCATGTATCCCAGCACTGGCGAAGAAAGGAAATCTTGAAAGGCATTTCAAAAGTCTTCACAAGAAGTATGACAGTGATTTTCCTCCCAAAAGTGAGCTACGAAAAAGGAAAATTCGAGAACTAAAGGCACAGCTTTCAGCACAACAAGCCCTTTTTACAGGAGCGACTTCAAAATCAAAGGCAGCAACCATTGCATCGTTCAAGGTGAGCTGAGTACTCGCAAAGCACAAAAAACCGTTTCAGGATGGAAAAACATTCAAGGAGGCTTTTCTAGAAGCAGTAGAATCATTGTTTTAAAATTTCAAAAACAAATCTGAAATTATGTCTGCTATTAAAGAAGTTCAGTTATCAAGAAACACTGTTATGAGGCGCTGTGAATTTATGGCTGAAGATTTGGGTGAACAACTGAACAAGGACATACGTGAGTGTGTCTTCTTTTCATTGCAGTTTGATGAAAGTAGTGACATGATCGATACATCACAACTGTGCATTTTCATTAGAATGGTGTTCAAAGATCTGAGCACAAAGGAGGAATTACTAAAGGTTCTACCATTAAAAGGAAAAACCCGAGGTGAGGACATTTTTCACACTTTCAGTGATTTTGTCAACAAGACACAGTTGCCAGTAAACAAGTTCGTATCAATGACAACTGATGGAGCACCAGCGATGATTGGTCGAACCAATGGGTTCATTGCCCTTTGCAGGGGTGATGATAGATTTCCTGACTTCTTTAATTATCATTGTGTCATTCATCAACAAGCACTTTGTGGTAAAATGTTGAATATGACAGAAGTCATGGACATTTCTTTCAAAATTGTAAATTCAATTCGGGCCAGAAGTCTTCAGAGGCGACTGTTTCGAAGTCAGTTACAAGAAAGTGAAGCAGAACACTCTGATCTGTTGTTGCATACAGATGTCAGGTGGTTAAGCAGAGGTAAATTTTTCCAAAGATTTAGAGATCTGCTACCTGAAATAAAAGTGTTTTTTGGCCTCAAAAGATCGGCCTTCTCATCACCCCCACATTGACAATGAAGAATGGCTGCTGGATTAGCATTCTTAGTAGACATAACTGGTATGTTTAATGAACTGAACTTAGATTTGCAAGGAAAAGATAAAACTATAGTGAAATGATTAGTGCTGTGACAGCATTCAAGCAGAAACTAAAAATAGTGTCTTCACAGCTACAGCAACATGCACTGAGAAATTTCAGAAATATGATGTCAGAACTGGAAAATCAAGGTAAACAATGTGATCAGTTTAACAGTGGTCGCTATACTGAACAGGTACAAAACCTCGCCTCAGATTTTGACAGGCGTTTTCAAGATATAGCAGCAGTGGAACGTGTTGCAACATACATGTGTTTTTTCCCTTTGGTAAAGGCACAGATGTGAAGATATTGCATCTAGAATGGCCTCATTATTTAACATGGATACATCTGAAGTTGAAAATGAGATTTTGAAACGCAAAATGATATTCAGATCAAATCCATGGCAACAGGAGGCAGTTTCTGAAACCTTCTCAGTGAAGAAAAGTATCCTAATGTCAGAAAATGTTCAATGTACCTAACAGCTTTTTTGGTTCAACCTACCTCTGTGAATCAACATTTTCACACCTGAAATACATCAAATCAAAATACCGATCAACACTGTCAGATGAACACCTGGATGCCTGCTTTAAAACTAGCAATCACCAACTACAGCCCTAACTACACCAAGTTAGCAGACAGCATGCAGTGCCAATCATCTCATTAATAATGTAAGTGTGTGCTCTGTAATTGTATTTTAACAATTATTATATCATAATTGTAGCAGTGTTACAGTTACTGCAAAAAAATATTTCTCTCTCTCTCTCTCCCCTCTCTCTCTCTCTCTCTCTCTCTCTCCTCTCTCTCTCTCTCTCTCTCTCTCTCTCTCTCTCTCTCTCTCTCTCTCTCTCTCTCTCTCTCTCTCCCCTTTCCCCTCTCTCTCTCTCTCTCTCTCTCTCTTCTCCTCTCTCTCTCTCTCTCATACCTCGAGTGGGAGTAAGATGTTACACTGTTACAGTTACATTTATGGAATATGTTTGAATCTTAGGCTGGTAGATCGCATCAGGGTAACTGTAGAAAAAGTAGATCATAACTCACAAAAGGTTGGCCACCCCTGATATATGATATATGACTAATATGAGGCATTAAATTTCGTACAGATATGTCCTGTGAGCAGGAGATGGGGCCTTAACCACTTGAATGCCTCATATATACCTCACTTGGCCAATTGAAGGCCTCATATATCATATATGCTCAAAACCATACCTATAGCTGTCGCCGATAGGAATTCTCGCCGACGTCGGCGAGTGTTCCACTTCGTACCCCCTCTTTTGTTGATATATAAAGACGGGTTTGTTGTCGTAGGACATCTGGACATGCCTTTGTTGATCAAGTCAATATTAGTAAGTATTTCCCTCAACACCCGTTTTCTTTGCCTTTGTTAGTAAACGGACTGCTTTTCATAAACAGACACTTGCCCACGCGACACCGGCACAACACAACAACACAGGATTGGCTGCTGTCAGTGACCTGTCACTCGGCCGCGCCACCGAAGCCGATCCGTTTTCTTTGCCATATTCCCTTCAGAGGCGACAAACCGTTTTCTTTCACTCCCTCCGGAGGCGACAAACCGTTTTCTCACTCACTTTAGAGTACACAAACACTACACACCATTTCTTAAGTCCATCAGTTCGTCCTCCATCCTTCACTGTGTAATAAAAAGAAACACACACAAGGTCATTTACCGTGAGTTATTTCGTCCACACACAACCCCACACACGCAGCCACGGCTCCTTCCTGGGTGGCGTCCCGCCAGGTGGAGGCGTCCCATGCTGAGTTAGGGGCGTCTCACAAACACTCCGGCACCGCAATCACCCATTTGTCCGACACGTTGCTGCGCCTTGTCCAAACACATTTGTTCACACTAAAATAAACCAAATACTCAATACACATACTTCTTCAGGAGGGGGAGGCGGTGCAGTCCAGTCTAGTTAGATCAGGTCAAATCCACGACCTTTGATCCGTATCCACACAGCTGCTGCCCCTACAGTGACCCATGGCTCGTGACCTTGGTTGACCCAGGAGATCATCTGAGGGTGTTGACGAGCGTGGTGAGGGAGGAGAGGAGCGCCACGAGGGTGAGGGAGCAGAGGTCCTTCCTGCTGGAGCCGTGCATGGCCTGAGGGTGCTCGCCTGCGGAAGGGAGAAGCAAACATGAAACACTGATCAAGGTGAAGACGAAAGGAGAAGAATGGATGAAAGACTGATGGACTTGTGAGCGGAGAATAGATGAAGAAGAGAGGAAGAAATGAGGGAATGAGTACAGACAAAAGGTCACATACCAAGAACATAACGAGATAACACCATTTCCACGCTCCTCTGAAGAAGCCGAGCGTGAAGGATTGAGACGGCAGTGAGGAGAGACAAAGGATGAAGCGTGATGGGAATTTAGTGAACGTGGGAAAAGTGTGTGATATGTAAGTTAGTCAAGAAGAGGCGAGTGATAATTCAAAGATACGTGAATAATGATTGAGCAGTGAGAGAGTTGACAAAGAGAGAGAGAGGAGAGAGAGAGAGAGAGAGAGAGAGAGAGAGAGAGAGAGAGAGAGAGAGAGAGAGAGAGAGAACAACAAAGGACGAGGGTATAGAGAAACTTACTAAGGAGATAAAGAAATGAAACATAGCAACGTGAGTGAGTGAGTGACTGAAAAACTATAGTCGAACATTGACAGCAGCTTCCAACCCCGAGTGGGAGATCCGGGTAAAAAAAATATACAGTAACAAATGCAGTATTCC
>JACEEZ010018430.1:199063-244063 GCA_016584305.1 Chionoecetes opilio | reverse complement strand
AAGCCCGTCAGACGTGTTCGGTATTGATAAATGTCAAACGGGCGGGGAGGGTAGGAGGTAAACAAGGGCAGCGAGCGTAGGTCAGGTGAGGAGCAACGACATTTGCAGCCCGTACATATTCCGGCTCTGGGGAAGGCACGGGATCAGATGGCGAGTGAGGGGATGCTGCAGGCAGTGGAGCCAGGTAGTGCTCAACGGGATTTGGTGCTCCTGCGAAAAAGTGAGGAGGGGGGGGGGGTGGGGGGGGGCAGGGGGGCAGGGCGTCACCAAGTATTAGGGTGGAGCAAGGGTAGCCGAAGCCTTAGTGGACCAGCGTCGTAATAAGGTGGAGTGAACGGGAAGGAAAGGTGAGGTGAAGCGTTTGTCTGCGGGCTGATGATGTCACCATGTGCAGAACGAGAGCCATGCTCCACAGAATGTCGTTGAGAAGAAGTTGAAACTACAAGGATGTTGAAGGCGATAGCAGCCTCCACAAGTTCCGCCTTGGAATGCAAGGAATTGTCAGGGAGACAAAGTGCTTGCTGGAGAGCACACTGCAAAGGCGGAACCAGACATGCCATTTTCACCCACACAAAACGTAAGTGAGTCAAAGCCTTGGTCAATAAAGGCAATTGACCTAATGGTAGTCATTGATTGATTATAGTGATTACGGGGCTATCCTACTTCGGTTTATCAAAGATTTACTCCTTGTTGAAATATTGGAAGACAAACCCTTATTCTGTACCAATGCACTAATGAGTCTCTGATGAATATATTAGAAGTCTTAGAAAACGAACAGTTCTATTGAAAGCATTTATGTGCTATTGCGAAGCATGGCATTTCTCCTCCGAAATATTGTCAAGTAGCCACAATCATTTTACTTGAGTTGAAAACTGTGATATGAAGGCTAAAGTAAATAATTGGCGCAAAATGTGATTGGTTCGGTTAGGAAAGGCCTGCAGAGAAAAGAAAGAAAAAGAGATACTCGAGAAGAGAATATCACTCATTATCATGCTCTAAGCAGTGTGCCTTGTGCAGAGCCAAGGCAAAGAATTATACGGTATGTATTAATTTTTTTTCTCTTAATTGGTTCTTGAAGTAAGTATAGTATTAAATAGGCAAGCATGACAAATAAAATAAAAGTTGTGGAAGAGCAGAGTATTGCGCATCATAGGATGTCAATTGTTCGCTTGTTTGCTTTGGGTAAATAATGAATAGTGCCGCGATTCTGAGAAAGACAAATGACAGGGCAGCTGCCACGCCTGTGATAGCATCATTGGACATCACCCGGGCTCATAGTTGTTCCCAAGGGAGTCCTCGCAGCCTAAACAACCAACAGCAGCCGATTAATTAGTGGACAGAGGCCAGCGCAGGGCTCACGGCACTCATGGCAACACGGCTGATGACCTGGATATACTGCCGCCCTTCGCCTCCCTTCGAGTCCCTTGCTATACACCTGTCCCTCGCCTTCACCTTCGTAGTGAACTTTTCTATGCCCTGAGTCAGTGTTGTATTGGTAAAGTAGTAAATGGTGTTTCTGAAGGCATTCTAAGTATGTCAGTTCAGCTATACCATGGCAGTTCTATGTTGGTGTGTGTATAGTGATGCTACGAATCCCTTGGGAACACTATAAAGCCCTTTGTGATGTGCCTATGATGCTATAACCAGACGGGGGCAGCTGACTTGCCTTCTTCAGGGAAGGCACAGGTGAGGCTGGATGACAGCGTGTTGCCGTGAGGGGGGGGGCCAGCGTCGCCAGAGATCACCAAAGCGGTATAAGTGCAGGTACTGATCTAGTGTCCTTTCCTGCCCTTATTAGTGGAGAGGGTTATCCATGAACCTTCACAGAAATTCCTTCAGATACCTCTAAAACGTAATTATAAAGTGTGTGGAAAAATTTTGTTAGGTACGGGAGGGTCGAGGATATGGGGAGAGGGGTGCAGTCAGTTCGTAAATAAGTTATTTCGTACACTAAAAAGTGGCGTAGTATATATGAAACCATAGTCGTTCGTACACTAGACTCAGAGTTGAAACTTTGAACTATAGAGCTACGAAAACGACATCAGGTATCTACGAAAAAAAAATCAAAATCAGTGTACGAATACTAACAAAACTGGGTGCGAAAACAACTTGTGTACGAAACTCCCTGTAACCATAGGAGGTTAGGTTAGAATATAGGGGGGTCGAGGGCGGCAGAGCCTCCCGTTTGTAGGTTCAATTGGTTAGCGTTAAGGAAGCTAAGGTGGTTATTATTTTACACTAGGCGAAATTCCCTACACAATTGGGAGTGTGTGGTTTTCTAATTTACTTATTGGATTCTAGGGCTATGATAGTGTTTGCCCATACTCCCCCTCTCCCACAAAACAAGCTTGGGGGACCGGGGGGGGAATGCGGGATATTTGGCTGGGGTACAAAATTAAACATCGCAACCTACATAGTTTTGAGTTAGGGGTGTTGAAAAAATTCCCTAGATCTAGGAAAATTAATTGTGATTCTTCACCGATGGTCAGAGAAGTGTGACACTGACGATCCTCACAGAAATGATGACCGAAGTGTCGAGACCCCCCCAACCCCTGCTAGGATGTTTAGGTGAATTTGTTCTAGGGTATATTGGGTTAGGTTAGGTTAGATTTGGTTTGGTTTGGTTGACTTGGTTAGGTAGCTTAGATTAGATTCGGTTAGTTAAAGTTATCGTGGGGTCAAGCCCCGTTAGGTTAGGTTCATTGGCTAGGTTAGGGGTAATTTTGGGTAGGGAAATTCTGTAGATATAAGGAAATCATACATGTAGATCTAGAGAATTTACCCCCATACACAACTCTCTTAAAGTAACGTGTTTCTGCGCATAATTTGTTCCCCACCCGAAAACCCTTGCATTCCCAAGGTTCCCAAACTGTTTTGGGAAGTGGGAGAGTAGGGCAAACACTAGAAAATTTACCGATTCTAGGACACATTCTCTCTATGGACTTCCGTCGCAACTATATTACTTTTGGAGCATATGACCTGTGTTTATAGGGGAGGTGAGAGACAAAGTGTTTACGTCCGTCACAATCTTTTTCCTCTTGTGACCTCCTTCACTCTGTCTTCCCTTGCCGCGGACCTTCTTAAGCAGATTTGGCTTAGTTGGAGGTTAATGTGTGGGAATAGGTTAGGTTAGGTTAGGTTAGAAGTGAGTCTAAAGGTGGGGTTAGGATTAGTTAATGTTCATATCTCATTACACTCCTTCTTATTAATAAAAAGTCTTATATCTCCCAAAAGTAGTGATTTGCGAGGAAGTCATAGAGAGAATATTTCTTAGAATCTATTGAGGTGACAGAAACAACATTCCCAATTGTGTAAGGAATTTCTGTTCCTAGTGTACAAATTTAATGGTATAGGTTGTTAGCTAGTCAGGTAGGTAAATTTTTCGAGAATCTAGGTACATTTCCTTAGATATAGGGAATTTTTAGACTCCCCTACATAACTCCAAAGTACGTATGCTCGACACAGTAATTGTGTCCCTACCCGAAAAGCTCGCATTTCCCAAAAGAACCCACACTTGTTTGCGGGAAGGGACTTGGGGTCGGCTCTCCCCCTTGGAAGGGGAGAGTAAGGGCCAATGCTAGAAAATCTACCAAAAACCTAAAATTAACACAGGGGGATGTGTGGTCACGAGGCCGGTTAAGTAATCAATGCCCATAAAGTTTACACCAGGACTATAATGTTCTACACAATCATCTAGAGTATGGGATTGTTACCTTAATGGATTATGAGAAACTTTCGTTCGTAAATTACTACTTTCGGAGATATAAGATGTTTTATAGACAAGAGAGGGAATAGGAAATAGGAAAAATCTACTAACCTAACCTTATGATCAACTAAGACCTAACGTAACCTTTTCTGACAGGTAAATTGGTACTTTTCAAACATTAATTGAGTACGGGATGTATAAATGGTTATTTCCCTATGTCATTTTGATTTGGTTAAGAATGTTGGTAACATTAAAAATTGTCGGAAATGCACTCATTTTGGTAGTATCCCCCTCCATAAAAACCTGAGGGACACCATCGGGAAGTTTTGGGCGGGGAAGGGGAGGAACAAGTTTTGTATGTGGAGTTAGATTATGTAGATGACGTATAAAATATATCCGGTCTACACTATGGGATGATAATGAAGCTGAAAATACCATAAAAAACTATATAACCAATAACCTACAGATACTACCTATTTATAGGAAGTTCATAACTAACTAACCTTAAGGGGAACTGCAAAATGAGGCATTTCCGACGATTATTAATGTGACATCATTCTTAACACATTCAAAATATATAGGATAAGAAATACTTTAAACGTACCTGTAGTTCGTTACTTAAAAATTACTGGCTGAATACATCTACCTAACTCCATGTTTAACCTGATAAAGCCAAATTCGCGTTAAAAAAATGTCCGCGGCCAAAGGAAAAATTGAGGCGAGGCAAGGCCACAAGAGAAAGAAGAGTGAGGGCACATTAAACCTTTGTCTCTCATGTCACTTGTCGTATCTCCAAAAAGTATGATTTGCACGAAGCTCATTGAGATTTTTTTACTTAGAATCCTAAAAGGTAACATTAACCATGCGGTCCCACTTGTGTAGTGGAATTCTGGTCTAGGTAAAATAATACCTAATGCACAGGTTAGGTTATGAGTTAAGATTTGTTGTATCACCCTGCCATATAAGTCTTTACACCGTAGGAAGGACTAATCTTTTGTCATACATGTCTTTTACTAAACCTTCAAGCCTCTTGGCAAACTGTAATTTGGTAAAATAAAAAAAGGGAGGTTTAGGTTACGGTTAAGTAGTTTATTTTAAACTAAAACTAAAACCTAAACCTTAACCTTAACCCTGAACCATAACACCTAACCGAAGCCTGGGCTGCTGTCAGTGAGGGACGGGATTGGCCCGCGGTCACTGGAACGCGGACCGGATGGCTGATGGCGACGGCAGAGTTTTCACCTATTTATTTTTATTTATTTATTTCGTGATTTTTCATCGATAGTAAACAGCTTGCCAAGAGGTTTTGAAGGTTAGTAGAAGACGTGTATGACAAAAATTTTGTCCTTCCATAACGGTAGTAAAGCTAGAAGATATGGCATGGGGCGAATAAAAACGAATTTTACCAAAACAAACATACAGATTCTTAAAACACATAAAAATCGTATCAGGAAAAATATTAAAAAAAAAAAAAAAGTTTCATTGAAACAAGTAAGAGCGTGATAAAGCGAAGCTTTAAACGGTTAGTGGAACTAAACAGGTGGTCTGTGACGATATATTTATATAAAGAAATATACACACTGTGATATTTTGTTCGGTTTATTTTGTTGTATTGGTTGCCAGTGAAAGGCCAGTTCTGCTGTATATTATAATAACATTATTATTAGCAGAGCTGGGCTTTCACTGCAAACTCTTAATAACACGATTGGGTATAATGTAGTTTCTTCTTGCGGCATATATGTAGTTAATTACCAGTCATTCTGGACACTAACAAATATAACCTACGTATTTGGTAAATATTTCCACAGATTGGCGGCCGCCAACTAGCAGGAGCAGTGGGGCCGCTTATGCCCAACGCTCTGATAAGGGTCGCCTTGCCGGGTGAAGACGCTGACTGTCGCTCTGTAAGCTAACCAGCGGATTTTCTCAAAAATTCCCGCATGTGATTCCCACACAAAGTTAAAACATATTGGTAGAAAACTAAACGTGACCGAACGTAACCTAACCTGAGTGCTCAAGAGCAAAGTAGGCGACCCCTTTTGTGCAGGCTAAGGACGGTTACCACTAGCCCGCTTCTACGGGCCCCCCCGCACGTGCCTGTACACCGCCACAACAATGACTCACCATCATCACCGCTTGAGTGGTAATTTGTGGTAACCGGGCACAGTTGCACCTCCGCTCGAGCGGGACACCGCCGAGTGGGAGAGATGACTTGATTTTAACGTGTACGGCAGCCCGTACAGCGGTACGGCGGTTGCGGTCGACTTTAGTGTGACGTATTGTTGTTCATTGTTTGTACGGCGGCCGTACAAGCGGGCTAGTGGGAACCGGAACTTACACAAACCATCTGGGTGCCCAGTTCTGACTAATACTAATTGCACCATTTTGTTTAGTTTAGGTTAAGGTTAGGTTAAGTAAGACAATTGACCGAATATCTACTAGAATTACTGTTGCAAATTTTTTATATATATATATATATATATATATTATATATCTATAAATAATATATATATATAATATATCTATATATATATATATATATATACTATACTTAATATATATATATATATTATATATAATATATATAGGATTATATATATATATATATAGATTATATATATATATATTTTTTTTTAATCCCCCCCAGGTCAGAAGTCTAGTGTAGGAAGCTTGGAGCGATAGTTAACCTTAGTTTTTAATAAGGGGAGGCTATGGCCCCTCCTGGATTTTTGCTGAAGGCATTCATTAATTATCCTACCTCTGACTTGGTTTTTCACTAAAAAAACGAATCTGCATCGGTAATAGTATAGAGTAGACACCTAGCTTAATTGGAAAAAGATAGAAATAAAAGTGATATCGAAAATAAATGTATGTGGATTAAGGACAAAAAACTTTTCTAAAAAAAATTTACCGTTAAGTTAATGCCTGCTGTCACACAGAGCCAGGTGAGCTGGGCGGGCCCACTTCCCGTGCTAATAGAAAAAAACAAACAAAAGTCCAACACGGCGAAGAATCAGCAAAAAAATTGTCCAGCAGCCGCAATGTTTTTTATTTGTCACCGGGTCTATACCGGGTCCTCACCGGCCTGGTAACTGGGTTTCACCGTCCCGGAACAAGCGCACAACCGGATTGCGCCGTCCGTATAGCGTCCTCGTACCAGGCATCTGATCACCGTTCCACTGCCGCTTTTAATCGCCCGGCAGGAGTTTTGAGCATACTCAAAACTCCTGCCGGACGCGGATGGCGGCCAAGTCCCTTGAAACGTGTCAATGGACGGGAAACGGCCCACCGTGTGTCCTCACCGATGCTGCAGTCCGCACCAATTTTTCACACGGTTGGCGAATGGTGGCCCACACGGCTCTGTGTGACAGGAGCTAAGTTAGATTAATGCAGGCTATGGTGGAGTTTAGCTCCATGTTTCCAAAAGTATTAATATATTTTGTATATTTTATGTTTATTTGTCACATTTCATTTGCTATTGCATACTGTTTGGTGACTTGCATGTCAGTGGGTTTGTTTTCCCCTATGTGGTTTAGGCAACACCTTCAATCTGCTCTGTGACATATGCTAGGCTTAACATTTTTTTTATTAATGTTATACATGTCCATTCCAGTGGGCCACAAGACAGCAGCGTAATGGGACGCTAAATTGGTGGAAAACAAACACAGTTTTCATGTTTCTTCATGGAGAAACTAGGCTGAACAGACCATTGAAACTGTACAAAACTTGTTGGAATCAATGCTCTTTACAACAATCTACAACATGAACATCATGTGAGGAAACCAGAAGAGATTGAAACTAGGGAACAACCAAAAAGCAGTTTGGTCTCATTTAATTATGTTGATTACAGGTTCTTTTAAAACCCCTACAGGAAAGTGTTATTTAGTTGTTTTTTAGCTATTCCTGGTCCTGTTTTCCATTTCCTGTTTTTTAACTGCCTTCCATGCACTCTCAACATTTGCTGAAGCTACATCCCTTCATTGGTTGGGTTCTCTATTATTGATCTACCCTTCCATGCTGCTGTTGGTACAGGGTCTCCTATTCCATTATATCCTGTTTATTGACATTGTTTATTACCCTTCTATCTCTCAAAAAACTATACATTGCCTTCCCCCAATTAAAGTATTTCACTTGAATCCAAATTACCAATCAGCATATTTGGCCATTATTTACATTAAACTTTCAGGGTTCTTCTCACAGAAACTATTCGAAAATAATTAATAGATATATATATTTCTATTTTTCATTATCTGCAAAACAGTACATATTATTCACAAGTGGTAGGTTTAGCGGCTTTAGTTTGTCTTATTTATACCCATTCTGCATTAATCATTTCTACCTTATGTGCATGGCCTAGCTTACACAACCTGTTTCTCAAAGCAGTGTTTATAATACGTAATGTGTATGTACAAACAGATTGTGTAAGCGTGTCTAGGCTATGCACATATAGGTAGAATATGAAGGTATGGAGCATAATTACTGCATAGTAATATACTATCATATTAGCTTACTGGCATTTTGTAAGCAGTAAGTAATAAATAGAATTAGCATGGCATCTCGGCGCCCAGTCATTTGAATAGTGGAAATTAGCCATCATATGCCCAATGGCACTGCGTAATTTTATTGTGTATCTTGCTTTTTTTCAGTGGAATGTCTTTCATTTTTCCAGTTTAAAAAAAAAATTCTAAAACTAGGGTTGTATTTTCCAGTTGTTAGGCCTTTTTAATTTGCTAAAACTTATCCACCGGTTATTTTTTTTTTCGGCTTCTAAAGATTGCATAGCAATTCAAAAAGCGCGTTCATCAGATGTCACCTTTGAAAATTATTTATTGCATTTTATGTCCTCCTTTCCTACTTAATGCGTTGGAGTAAAAAACAGCTTCAAGTATATATTTCTGTCTCTACAAGATGTTGCAATAATTCACTTATAAGATCAGTGTTTGCAGTTATTTTGATACCGGTATGATGGATTACACAATATTTCTCTTATACTTGTACTGCATACAATATTATAGCAGGCCCAATAATTTCAAAGCATTTTCCCGTAAATAATCACTTAATCAGTACACAGGCTATTGAAATAATGCATAGGGTTAGGTGGCAGCTGTCGCGTTTTTCCATTTTAGATGATGAATGCCTTATTTATCATTAGCATGAAAAAAAAGTAAGTCATATATATAAAAAAAAAAATTTCCATGGTTCAATTTCATAGTATTTGGTGTTAAGATATTTAACACTAAAAAACTTAATTTGTGTTCTGTTACAAAGATAAGTATCGGAAATATATTTCCCCATCCCCCTTGGGATTATTTAGCAGTTGAAGGACAAAATCGAAAACTAAGTAGATTGCATTCATTCCTCACCCTGTAAACATGTACACATAATCTAATCATTGTATTTTTTTCTAATCTCAAGTGGTCTTCAGCTTTAATAAAGATGTATTTCTATAATCATGTATTATAGCCTGTATTAACTTAATCCTGTTATTTTCTTTAATGCATTTGTTCGCTTAAAGACAAGTAAAGTAGACCAAATGTAACATGAAGCTGGTGTATTCAAGATCCTTGCTTTAATTTTGAGAAGACTTATGGGCAGGAACTGCCACATGATTTGGGGCATAGGAAGAAGCTGTTTGTGTAAATTGTCCCTCTTGCAGCAACAACCTCACCTTCAAGAATGCAAATTTTCTGTTCATTAAGGATCTTATAAATGGAGGAATTCATGATATTATAATTTTCGATGGCAAGTTACTCTAACTTGCCATCAAAAAATATGATATCGGGAATTCTTCCTTTAAGATCCATAAACGGACAGATAACTATAATTGCATTCCTGGAGGTGAGAGGCTACAGTTTTTGCACTTCTGGAGGGGTGCATATTGCACCCTATTTGTACAAGAGGGTGTAATGTTGCACTCCTCCAGAAGGTGGCAATAACTGTAGTAGTTGAAACGTGGTGAAGCTTTGGCCACCTTTAACAGGTGCAAAAGTTGGGACATAATTTGGCATCTCCCCCCTCTAAATTTGCCAAAGTTTTACCCTTAAAGATGCATTTTGTTGCACCCATATGGGTGCAATAAGTGCATCCCCTCCAAACGGTGAAAACAAAAGTTGTTGCACTCATTAAAGGTGCAAAAGCTGCACCCTAAAGGTGCATTTTTTGCACCTATTGGTGTGCAAAATCGTACCCAAAATTCCAATTTCAAAAGATGTAAAAATTTGCCGATCCTAGTGTTAAGAGGGACCTTGAACCCTCTAAAAGGTGACAAAATATGAGATATAGTTTGCACCTTTTAAAGGTGCAAAGTTGCACCAGTAAAAGGGGCATTTGCTGCACCTATATGGGTGCAAAAGTGCCACCCCCGAAACGGTGCAAAAGTTGCACCTATAAAGGTTGTAAAACCTGCACCCCTTAAGGTGCATTTTTCTGGGCCCCCCCTTAAGGTGCATTTTTGCCCCCTTAGTCAAATTTACTAATGTTTGATACTCAAAACGGTGCACTGACGGAACTGGGTAGTCATTTGTTTTGGACTCGGATTTATAGGGTAGTTACTCCAAAAAGAACTAACCATGTTACTCAGCGTGACTACCTTGGGTTACTCGTGTTAGACCTCACGGCGCCTTTAGTATGCAAAGTTAGTCACCATGACTAACTTTGTTTTTTTGTGTTTTTGCAGCAGAACCATCAGTGAAGTTAGAGACGGTGGCGGGAAGTAGAAACGAGGAGCGATTGTGGGCTAGGACTATCCTGGCGGCAGAAGGGCAGGAGTTGTGTTTTGGGTGAGTGCGAGACGGGAGAATGACTTTGTGGAAGGTCTTTGGGCCCAAGGAGGCGGCGGAAAAAAGGGTCTGGGACGGCCAGATCCGGATTCACAAACGGACCAATTGTCAGCCACTCAGCGCTCGTGCAGCCATCAGCATGCGCGTGGACCCAGTCGCCATCGGGGCGGGTATTCGGAGGACGCTGTGAGCCGGGCGAAGGTGGGCGCAAGAGTGGGAGTGGGCGGGTCTCTTGAGGTACCTGGGGCCATAGCTAGGTGCTGCTCTAGCCGTAGATGCCACCCCAGCGCATTCACCATGGAACACTCTTCCTGTGTCCCACCCACTGTCAAAAACAAGAGAAAATTGCTCACCTGCTAGTCAGTGGGGTGCCCCACCCACGCCAGGTTTGCCGCCAAGACTCTTGGCGCGCTCTTTGCACGGTCTTGACTCGGGCGTAGCCTTGCCTGTCGTCATGTCGTCTTGTTGCAGTTGTCACGTGATCGTGAGCCATGATTCCGATTTACCGAATGGACTGTCAAAATGCGTGACATGGTCGTCTCGGGGTCTTGGCACGGTCTGGTCGTGGTCGGTGACAGCATCACGACACGCTACGACCGCATAACGACGCATCCTATTGGGCCAAGACTGCTTCACGACCGACCTACGACCCTCCTGACTGCGACGCAGCTGTGACACGACTTTTGGCAAGTTGTGAGGCGCGGCGAGTCACCCCAACGGCTCACGAACGCCTAAAGAGTCCGCCCTTTGTCGGTCAATCAAGGGACGATTGATGAAAAAATTCGTTACGCCCTTGAGTCGTGCCGAGGTCGCCCCTTGAGTCGCGTATATGTGACAGTGGCTTTAGAGGCAATGGTTCCTAACCACCACCACCACCACCACCACCACTGCCACCACTACCACCACCACCACCACCACCACCACTGCCACCACTAGCACCACCACTACCACCACCACTGCCACCACCACCTCACCTCCACCGCCATCACCACCACCACTGTCACCACTTTCACCACCATCGCCACCACCACCACCACCGCCACCACCAGCACCACTGCCACCACCACCACCACCGCCACAGCCACCACCACGGCACCACCACCACACCACCACCACCACCCATACCACCACCACCACCACCACTACCACCACCACCACCACCACAACCACCACCACCACTGCCACCACCACCACCACCGCCACCACCACCACCACCACTGCCACCACCACCACCACAACCACCATGATGAATAAATGAAATGAAATAGAATAAAATAATAAATTAAATAAAATGTCAGCGATTTGTACTATTGTGTGGAGGCTGTGAAGGAACTACCTGCGAAAACTCTTGCAACGCTATTTGACAACTGATAACTGAGTGTGTTGAAATATAACACTACACATAATGCAATAAATGTACAATATAGCTTAATTTTGCGTAGTATTAGAAAATTATGTTTAAAAGTTAAAACAGAGACCCATAAAATGAAACTGTGATGGTTCTGAAATAATAAATTACAACAAAATATTCAAGTTTCTACCCATTAACTTAGTTTGAACGTCACCACGTCTGCGACTCTGCACTGATTCATAGCAAAACATAATTTATAAGTATTTTGCGTAACTTTATTATTTTTCATCGTAGAAAATAAATTTGGATAATAAAATGTTTGTCTTTTTATGTAGCATCATATTGCTCTCGCGGTAAATTTTTGTAACCTATCCGGTTCTGTAGTTATCAGAAAGAAAAAAACACATCGAAATTCGGCCGCCATTTTCCAAGATAACGTCTGGAGCACAATTTGGATATATTGGGGCTGTTACTATATTCACCAGTAGGGTTCATTCAGTTTACAAGTACCAAGTTTCGACTTCCTGCTAATTTGTTAGGTTGATTTTTTTTATAAAATGCCTTGACTACACTGGTCGACAAAAAAAAATCGAAGATATGGTTCTGGACTATATGGAGATGATTATAATTATAGAGTAAAATCGGACCCTGCTGAACTCGAATGGATGTTCAATTAACTCTATCACGTCCCAGTTTTGGAACCAGACGCAAATTCATGATAAAAAATATGGGTAAACATCAAGCAGAAAATAAGGTTTCAAACCAATGTTGTCATTTTAAAAACTCTTAATGTTTCTGTTCTCAAGCCTATTTAGGGAGTGCAGTGTTTTTGAGTCTAGTTTGGTTTGTGCAGTGGCAGGGGAGGGCCTCTCGTTTGAGCGCTGCGTATTGGCGAGGGGTTAGCAGGCTGTGTATAGTACATTTTACCTACGGATTCCGTACAGCTATTGACATATGTTTAAACATTTTATATTTCTTTGCAGATATGAGCGTTTGGATTGTAGTGGAGTCCTAATTTTAGTTGGTTTACCGTCATATTGTACCTTGTACGGGATGTGATGGAGCGGCCTATACACTGTGTGAATGCATCGGACAGTTTTTGTTACATATTGTGGAATTTTTACCCTGACAGTCTGAAGAAACCTCCTTACAAAGAATGTCTAAAGCAGCTATCTGCATTACTTCAAGTGCCCGTTATAGGTGATCAAGATAAGAAGTGGGCCCCTCACGTAGCATGCAACCCCTGTTTGTGAACCACTGGAATGAATGGATGCGTTGGACAAACGGCCATCAGGACATGGCATTCGGCCATCCAATTGGTTTTGGGCGTGAACAAAAGGATCACAGTACTGACTGTACTTCTGCCTCATATCATCAAAGGATATCAGTAAAACACGCGAGCTAAAATCAAGGTATACACTGAACGTACCTGCTGTCATAAGGCCTGTGCCACATGGTCCTGATCTCCAGTTCCCAAATGTTCCAATTTGCAAGTGCATAAGTGAATCAGATTCGAACGAGGAGGATAATCCCAGGATACAGACTTTCAAGAAAATGGGCAGACAAACAGAGAGCCCCAAATTCATCAAATCAGGAAATGCTACATAGACCTTGCTAGGGACCTAGATCTACCCAAGGAAGAAAAGTGAAGTCCTTGATCTCGTCTCAAGGAATGGAAATTGCTACCAAGAAGGAGTCTCATCACTCACGTGTCGTATGTAGAAATTAAAAGAACTTTCAAGCTTCTTCAAGATGGAAACACAAGCTCTGTTACTGCTTTGATGTTGACACCACTCTAGAGAGTAACAACTTTGTGAGTCTTCACCTCATTAATAAGGTGATGGCGGCTGTCATAGATTTCACCCCCTGGAAAAAAAAACACGCTAAAGGCCGTTCTTCTGCCATAAAGGAAATAAGCTTCGAGTGTGGGGCCAATTGCGCATGGCCATGAACTGAGGTGAAACTTATGAAAACTATGCAAGACCTTTGTTATCTGACTATGTTAAAGTATGAGAACATCAGCGGAATCGGTGGGGGACATGAGGTAAATCTCCTTGCTTCTAGGATCCAGTTAGTTACACTAAGGCACATGGTTTTCTTTGTTTGGCGGACTCTAGCAGCGGACAGAAAACTTACAAACAAAAGGAATGGACCAGCACGACCCGAAAGACTCACATCGGCAGGTTCAAACTGTATGTACAAACTCTTCGTTGGCAGTGAAATGGTGTACTTACCTCCATTTGCATTCTGAAAACTTGGCGTTAATGAAACATTTGTGAGGGCCATGGATCCAAATGGTGCTGGCTTTCAGATTTGTTAGCAAAGTTTGAACGGCACTGTATCTGAAGCCAACCAGTAAAGGCAGGTGTTTTCAATGGCCTCAAATTCGTCAACATACTGCAATGATTGAGACCTTGTAAAGGAGCCTAACTGCCCTGGAAAAAGCTGCTTGGAAGAGCGTTTTGGACTGTTATAAAGAACGACATAGTAATTGTTCGAATTGCATCGAATTATGGAGGAATTGAAAGACAGGGTGAAGAGTTACCATGCCGCTTGGGGCTCGGGAGTCACTAAAATCCACTTTTCCCTTCACATCTTGATTCTTCCCAACGAATCTTGGCGCGGTCAGTGATGAGCAGGGGGGAACGTTTCCACCAGGACATTGCCACCAGGAAACCGATACCAAGGGACGATTCAGTCCCAACATGATAGGGGACTATTGCTGGACGCTACAACGTGAAAGTAACATAATTTAAGTATATTTTTGCCAGATATGTACATTAGGTCCTAATAAAGCCGCAGCACCATAGAATTAATACGCGTAAATATATTAACGTAGGGTGATTGTTCAGATTAATATATAATTATATATACGTATATTATATAATTATAATAGCAATTAAAATTTAAAATGCCGAAATGCTTTCCAAAACCCACACACAATGAACTCAGAACATTTTGGTGTCGACAGTGCTATCGATACTATTACTCTCTCTCTCCTCTGTGTCTGTTCTGTCTGTCTCTGTCTCTGTCTCTGTCCCTGTCTCTGTCTCTCTCTGTCTCTTTCTCTCTCTCTTCTCTCCTCTCTCTCTCCTCTCTCTTCTCTCTCTCTCTCTCTCTCTTCTCTTCTCTCTCTCTCTCTCTCTCTCCTCTCTCTCTCTCTCTCTCTCTCTTCCCTTTCTCTCAGTCTCTCTCTCTCACACACCCAATTTTTTACCTTTAACCTCACACAAACCTCACCAACTCTCCAGTAATTAATCAAACCACATACCACCTTAACATCCCTCATATATCCTTGCCTTCACCGCAGCCAAGACTCCTTCACCTCCTCTCTGATGCACCTCAGCTAAAACAAACATGTAATTAATCACTGCATCTCTCGGCAGTGTTGGTAACGATGGTAAAACAGACCGACAAGCGGCGGACGTGCTTTTGGGAAACATAACGAAAGTCAAAAAATATAAATAAGCCTATTAGCTAGGATATATAGCGTATTCACTCATGAGATAGGTTTGATACACTAATGAATCGACTGCAACGTCCTAGTTCAAAGAAAAACGGGCTTTTTCTTCATTGACTTCCTTGCGTTCGTGTTCTTTCGTTCGGAGCTCGAGACGCCATGACCGAGACAGCGAAGACTTTTAAGTGTAACGAGGTTGAAACTGGCGCAAAATGTTAGCCTACTTCCCCGCCAAGATCTGGTGTGGCGCGTCCTGTCTGTGGGAGGAGGAAGAAGAAAGATGAGGTAGGAGGAGTAATCGAGACAAGGAATGTTAGCAGCAGGATTTGTGATTATGCGCGGTTCTTGTCTTCTTTGTTTTGCTTAATTCTTTTCCTGGTCTGTCTGTGTCTATTTGTCTGTCTGTTGGTATGTCTGTTCTCTGTCTGGTCTGTCTGTCTGCTGTTTGTTTGTTCGTTTATGTACCAAGTGTCTTAATTGGTTTGCCTTCCGTACCTCGTGTGTTGTGTGTGGGTGGTATGTTTATTCATCTAGTTGGATTCATCTGGTTGTATTCATAGTTGTATTTTTCAAGGGCCAGAGCAACGCTTCGTATGGCCCCGTTCCATATCAACATTATTTTTCTCATTCATCTTAGTGTTGGCCGAAGCGAGGGTAGGTCCAAACTCGGACCATCCCAACTCGCCCCATTTAGAATCCAACTCGGATCACCTGGTGAACCAACTCGGGGACCATTTTCGAATAAAATCGTCGTATACTAATGATGCTGGGATCCATAAATACCCGCGAAAACGTTCTTCACTTACCACATGTGCCAGCAGAACATATAGAAGAACGTTTGTAAGGTTTTACAGAAAAGTAAATGTGCTGTCAATCACTTGAAATCTTCAGGAATTACATCAGAGACCGTGCGATTTATTTCAATATCTGGCCTCCAAGGTCATGGTGCGCTGTTTGCCAGAAGCATCCGCATCCAACCAACAAATGATGCAGAAGTGCTGGCACCACCGCATCAAACTTTGAAAGGCGCGCAATAGGGCAACTGAGCTTTTTACCTCCTCATAAAGCTCCTCTCATGACGAGGCACAGACTTGTCCCCCTCAGGTGCGTTTGCTCTCAGAATGGCAAGGTATTACGCAAACAAATTACGCAAACACGAGCAAAATATGCTAAACATCACGGACAATTAATTAGTCAGCCTCTGGGGCAGTACTATGCCGGTGACAGATCGGCAAACAATTTACTACGAGCTGTGTCACATCACATCGCCGTGTATGTTCGTTAGTGATGTTTTTTTTTTTTTTTTTTTTTTATTTTAGCTTCAGAATTACATTGTTTTATTTGATTTAATTCTAGTTCCATGTATAGTTTGTTTTAGTTTTTAAATTGTTTTTTTTATAGGCTTTATATAGAGTATCCTTTTTAAACTTATTGACATGCATGAATAAATATATATTTCATAAGTTTTAGCACATGTTTTCTATCAGTACAAAATTACTGCGTATGAAAATAATAAATATATTTCATGTCTTAGCAATTGTTTCCGGGCCGAGTTGGTACACACAATGGGCGAGTTGGTATGAGTGGGCCGACTTAGTCATGGGCCGAGTCGGCAATGGGCCGAGTTGGCCTGCAACCGGCCGAAGCCACCACCCCGGGAGACGGGTCACAAGCCCCCGGCTAACACCCGGTACTCATTCACTGCTGGGTGGACAGGGGCTCGGGTTTTAAGAAGACCGCCCGTCTGTCTTCGCTCCGCCGGGGATCGAACCCGGGACTTCTCGTTGTGAGCCGAGCGTACTAACACCTTACACTACGGAGCTCCCCCACGCTCCGTTACACTACGGAGTGTGTGTGCGTGTATGTGTGTGTGTGTTGTGTGTGTGTGTGTGTTGTAATGTGTGTGTGTGTGTGTGTTGTGTGTGTGTGTGTTGTGGTTGTGTGTGTGTGTGTGTGTGTGTTGTGTGTTTGTGTGTGTGTGGTGCAATTAGTTACATACATGGCGAGACTCGTGTGGTGTTAATGGGATGGGAGCAGGAAGAGAAGGAAGAGGAAGAGGAGGAGGAAAGAGGAAGAGGTGGAGGAGGAAGAGATGGTTACGACTGTGAGAAAACAACAACGACTTTACGAACAGAAGGCCATGCTAAGGATTTGATTTGATTTGATACATATATTAGGACAAAAAAGTACATACAGACACATATGTGCTAAGGCCTACTTAGAGACACACATGAGAGGGATATATCGTTGTCCCAAAAGGACGTGGGTGCTTAGGAAGTCCCCATCCTGAGTCATACTGATCATACGTACATTTCTAAATATATACTGCATAAATGTGATAAGAATGACTTATATAAAAGTTAGGCTGTCCATCATTGTACATAAATATACCAACCATTACATTACCATCTATATACAATTTACTATATATCTATATACATATACTATTGTTTTTCCTTTATTTTATTTTATCCCATATCTTTACTATTATCCCATATTATATATATAGTATTATATATATACATATATATATATATATATATATATATATATATATATATATATATATATATATATATATATATATACATATACACATATACATATACATTTTATATTTTTTTTATATATTTATTTTACATTTGTGCCTATAGCGCCTGTAGGCAGTGGTGACTCAGGGCTCGGATGGTAGCTCTGGAAGTTCACTTGAGGCCTCTGATGGTTGGTCCTCGCCCGTGGTGGCGCAGGCAGGATTCTTATAGTGACGCCTGTGATTAGAGCTCATGCCGCCCCCCTGTCTCCTCCGATGCACTCGCAATCGAAGGTAGAGTTGATGGGCAGGGCATGTGGGTGTTCTTAGGCCACTCGACGGTGCAGAAAGTTTTGGGTTTCTTCGGGGATCGAACTCGGGTCACCGAGAACACCAGTCGGAGACGCTAACCACTCCGCTACCGCCTCCCCACATACACATATACACCACATAACGATATAGATACATACATACACACATACATACATACATACACATATGCATATGTACACATATATACATATGCATACTATATACACATACACACACATATAACATACGGAGGAGACGAGGAGGGAGGGAGGGAGGGAAGAGTGTGGGGACTAAGACAGAGATAGAGAGGAGAAGAAGAGGCAAGAGAAACAGGGGAAGGTTTTGATATTTCCTATTAAGTTGAGAGGTGTATGCATTGCTTCTTTAAGGAGTGAGGAGGGGAAGGCAGTGTGGAAATCATGAAAAGATGTGTTAAAATATTTTTTATTTTCTCTCTCTCTACGTCTGAGGCGTATCATCTGCTCTCTTCATGGGGGCTCTTCTTCATGTGTCGTCTCTTCTTTTTCTCTCTTCTCTCTCTCTCTCTCTCTCTCTCTCCTCTACTCTCCTTCTTCTCCTCTCTCTCTCCTCTCTCTCTCTCTCCTCTCTCTCTCTCTCTCTCTGCTCTCTCTCTCTCCTCGCTCATCTCTCTCTCTCTCTTCCCTCTCTCGTCTCTCTCTCTCTCTCTCTCTTTTACAATGTGTATGTGTGTGTGTGTGGTGTGTGTGTGTTGTGTTGTGTTGTGTGTGGTGTGTGTGTGTGTGTGTTATGTGTGTGTGTGTGTGTGTGTATGTGTGTGATCACCATCACCACTACATAACCAGCAATGACAACCATTCTGTCATCACCACCACCATCAACACCATTACTTCACTTCATCACCATCATCATCACCACTGAAGTAAAAACAGCTTTTTTATCCCTTCTCCTCTTCCTTCCCTCCTTTCTTCCTCCTCCTCCTCTCTCTGGTCTTCCTCCTCCTCCCCTCCCGTGATAAAAGGATGCAAGGGAACGGGGTCAAATCCCACTCATCATAATCGCCGGGAATGATGAGAATGATGAGCAGGGGAGGAATTTGATGAGGAAACAAAGATCAATGAAGGTCGTGTTACGTGAACAGAACAGCCTTACGATGAATTATATACTTGAGCGGGATTGGGGAAAAATATAAATAAGGAAGGAAGGTTTTTGGGCGATATTTATGTACAACTGTGTGGAGAGAGAGAGGGGAGAGGAGAGAGAGTAGAGAGAGAGAGAGAGGAGAGAGGGGAAGAGAGAGAGAGAGAGACTTGTAATCTACTTTCCCACACAGATCTATAACCACTAGTCTTTCCAAGAGGCAAACGCAGGTACCCAAATCGTCACCATCATGACTGCGAACTCACCATCTCTTTCCCTAAACTGTACTATCTTCTCCCACACCAAAACCCTAACATTGTATTCCCTCCCTCCCTTCCTCCTTCAATATATCTCACCCTTCTATTCCTTTCCTCTTAGCAATCCCGCCGACAGGAAGAAAAAAGACAAAGCTTTAAAATCAAACGTGTCCCTCTACGTATTTCCTGAACTGAAGGGAACTTAGAGGAGGAAGAGATAGAGGAAGAAAGAGGAGGAGGTAGACAAAACTTTGAGATAATAATAATAATAATAACAGCAATTACAATAATAATGATAATAATAAAGTTAAAAAAAAGATAAGTAAAATTAAGTCACATGAAATAGGAAACAAAATTATATGATGGAATATTCCCAACAATAATTAATGTTTTGAATTAAGAATAACAATGTTATGATTCTTCTTGAATTGTACAATGTTATCCGAATAGTGATTTTGCCAACAACTTAAAATCACTGGGTAAATAATTCCCTAATAGAAGGCACTTTATATATATATATATTTATATATAATATATATATATATATAATTATATATAATATATATATATATATATTATAATATATACTAGCCGCAAAGCCGCCCTCCGGGCGGACTTTTTGCTACTCCTGGAAGGCTTTTGGGGCCCACCACTTGTTTGTGACCTTCGGCCCATCAAACACGGACTCTCCAGATACCCCTTCTAACTTTCCTGAAATCATGGATGTAGAAATGTATGTATTCCCCCACCCATTCACTCACCCATTACCCATCACCCCCCACCCATTCACTCCCCTTACCCATCACCCCCCACCCATTCACTCATCCATTACCCATCACCACACACCCATTCACTCACCCATTACCTCACCCCCCCCACCTATTCCCCTCACCCATCACCCCCCACCCATTCACTCACCCATCACCCCCACCCCATTACCCATCACCCCACCCATTCACTCACCCATTACCCATCCCCCACCCATTCACTCCCCCCATTACCCATCACCCTACATCAAGGTTTCCTCAATTCTCGCAAACCCCTTCTTTTTCAAAAATTTCTCCTAATAGGCTGCTAAAAAAAAAAAAAAAAGTGATCGGAACATCTCATAAGTGGGCTTAAAAACCCTTCCCCCGGTCGACCTGGTTCAAAAATGTGCCATATGATGTGATTGGGCCACGGGGGGCGGACCTATACCACCCACACACACACACACACACACACAAAAGACAGACAGACGACACACTTTCGCTTATATTATTATAGGAAGATTTTTATATATATATTATATATATATTATATAATATATTATATATATATAAAAACTTTACAATACAATTTATAGTGAGCCTGAGAAAGGTTTAGATTAATATTGGAATCTGTGGTCTCACAGCCATGGATCATTAAGTGCAAGGTGTTGTCAGTGTAGCTGTTTTTGATTGATTTATATGCTGATAATAAATAGAGTTTATATGGGAATTCAGATAATTAAGTTTGTAGAAAGCTTGAACAGAGTAATAGGCCCATCAGCCTGGGGGTTGGTCGGTATCAAATTAGGGCGAGAATGCTAATAGTGTTTTTTGGGAAGGTATAAATGCCTAAGTTAGAAAAAATGTGATAGCATTGTGGCGTGGCAGCTTTATGGGAGTTATCCCCCTTTTCCAAACTGTATATTATATAATTATATAAATATAAAAATACTATAATTTTAAAAAAAATTCTTTTTTAGGGGTCGTATTTCATCGCGAGAGACGGACCGAACGATCGACTGGCGACGTTGGAGACCCTCGAGGAGACCACCACTGCCGGGAAAACCACCGGCCCCGCAGGTCGTGCGTTCAGAGAAAGTCGGGTTTTTGGAGTGGAGAGGTAGAGTAGCAGCCCACTACCTCTCGAAGCTATTGTTGAAGGCTGGTGATGTAGAGAAGAATCCGGGACCAGAATCCGGTGTCGTGGTAGCTGTGGAACTTCAACGTAGGAGGCCTGGAATGTCCGTTTAACATGGAAACGCCACAGGCACCCCCAAGAAACTGTGCATCATACACCAGGCAGTATCCGACGGAGATGAACATTTTGTCATTCCTCAAAGCCATGCCTCCTGGTAACCTTACTTGAAGCCGCCAAAGTCAGGAACCATGTCCCCATTCTAGACGTTTCAAAAACGCTTCATGGACAAAGAAGTTCCAATTATATTTCTATCATCGAAAATGTAGAAGCATGTTCACCATGAAAAGAGACTTGGAAACTCTGAAAAGTAAAGCAGGTGAATGTAGTAGTGATCTATCTGGTAGTAGTGACTGTCCTCCAAAAAGTCTTCCAGAACATCAACACATGAATCAAGAGTTTATGCTCCGATCTGCGTATTCTGTAGCAAGGTCAAGTTCAAAAAGCACTCCAATACACGTGAAACACTTACGCTAGCTTCACAACTGAGAGTAGTATCAACACTAAGAGAGAGTGCCGTCAGAAATGCAGACGGCAGGATGATAGCACTAACCAGTAGAGACTTGTTGCCGCAGAGGCACACTACCACGCTTCATGCTATAGGAATTACACTAGGAACAAAGGGGACAGCAATGAGAATGAGAAGAGAAAGTACAGATGAATTTATACTGTATCACAAGGTTGAAGGAGAAGCTTACCAAGAACTTTTCGAATACATCAGAGAAGATATTATCCCCAACAAGAGGATTATACCAGTCACCTCCTTGACCCAAAATTGGAATCATTAATGTTGTCTGGTGGAGTTTAATCTTCTGAAGGATTCAACAAAGAAGAATATGCACAAAGACTGAAATCCGAGCTTGGAGTGCAGCAGAAATATTTTCCGACGACAAGGGAAAGTTGTTGATGGTTCCATGCTGTGTCTCATTAAAGGATGTTGTCTTGGAAAATCAAAATCTACATAGGGAGCTCAGCTTTGGAAGGCAAAGTCTACAGATATCAACAAGATCATAGATCAGACTTCGTCACATATCCGAACGGCCATCAGAAGGACATGATTTTCACCCCGTGGCCATATCATCCGTCCTGATGTAGCTACTCATATCGCCATACCAAATGAGTTACAGCGATTTCTGGTCGGGCTCCTCACTGGAGATACAACTAGTACTACGAATAAATCCCAAAGGACTGCTATTCTTGTCGAGTCTTTAGCCAGGACATGATATACGCTGTTACACGTGGGCAGTATAAACCACCAAAAATTTCATAATTTATTGGGTGTATTTTGGCGGCCATTTTGGAAAAGGGAGATAACTCATATAAAGCTGCCACCCCCACAATGCTATCACATGTTTTCTAACTCTAGGCATTTATACCTTCTCAAAAAACACTCTAGCATTCTCGCCCTAATTTGATACCGGTGAGCAAAATTTCGGACCGTGGCTGACCGACTATAACAAGTCACACGGAGACATACTAGAGGTGGTGGGAATCTCCCCCCTGTGAGGGCCGCGAGCTCCTCACATCCTCATGCAGGGGCGAGTCACCGTGACAATCTGAATTGGCTCGCTCTTTCACAGCAGCATTGCGCAGTGTGCCGAGCCCAGATCACAGCACAGCAACAACCCGACATGGAGGAGGCCCACGGTTTGGCCCCCCACCGCCTCTACCAGCACCAACCACGGCGCCAGTGGTCAGGAGCTTCGTCAGCGTCCCTGTAAAGCGCCACGTTGGCGGCATACACGCACCGGTTCAGCAGCACAGAGTGGTGCTGTCTGCCCTCCACGCACATCGCTGCACACCTCGCAGTGCCACACGTCCACCGCCACCCTCCTCCTCGCAGGCCGCACAGTTCTTATCCTGCTGCCTGTGCCGCCGCCTGCCGGAGGTCCGCGCCACCAGGGCAGCGTACCAATAGCCTGTCCGACCAGCACGAAGACCACACACGCCGCCTTCACCACGCTCGTCACCTCATCGGGGCGCGAGAACAGGCCAGCCAGGAAGGGCACGGTGTCTTCCAGCAAGGGCACCACCACCCAACACGCACACAGCCGTGCCGCCACGGCCACTGCCAGGTTGGCGAACCATAGCAGGGCGGGCAACGTGGGCATGTGGCTGTCCTGACGTCTTGGAACAAGGTGTTTCGGGAACCATGGAACGAACGGCAACTGCAGCTGCTGGTTGAGACTGTCGCTGTGTCTCAACCAGACGAGAGGCCGTTGCCGTCGTCGTCACTGGTCACCCGAAATATACTCAAAAACCGTTTTTGTATTACCTGATACCAAAAAACCTTTTTGGTCCATACCAAAAAACCTTTTTAAGTGGTGATATCCAGTTTTTAAAATATATATTTGCATATTCGATCTTCAGTTTTGTCTAGGCGAATCATTTTAGCGATGAATTTGAAGGAATAGGATATTGTGTGGTTGTTTTGTAGCACAGCCAGTAGCAGAGCCAGGTTTTTGCAGGCGCTCACTAAATAACGCAATAATTATGAACGACGCATATGCTGCATGAGTCACGTGCATGTCCAAATTAATTTACAATAATCAACTGTGTTTCTATAGTTTGATAGCAATTCCTGATTCAAATATAGTGTGTAACTTTGTATTACAACAATGTTCTAATTAATTATTAACTCATATCTTCATGAACATAAAATAACTGATGCATATTATAATGTACAGTATTAATATTATTCAGATGCATGGAGATTTATGCATTGAGATTGACACGCACCCACTGTATTGTTTGTCCATTTGATCGAAATTTAAAGTCATGACAAAAAGCAAGTATTTACAAAGTTATGACCCAAAGCAAATATTTATCATAATTGCAATGCTTACAGATGTAACCGCTTGATCATCATATAATGTAAGTCCTGACAAAGAAGTTGGTCTAATTGCAATCCGTTCCCGACGAAACCGCTTGACAGTCACTAGTCACTGCTTCAAGGAACTTGCAGAGTGTTATTGATCTGTCTGTGTTACAAAACACCACTTCACGCTATTACTGGTGTCTGGTCATATGGCAAAACATGAAATATCCTTGTATTGTCTGTTCACGTGGAGTGCGTTCTAACAGCCGTGCATTGGAATGTGAAGGATGTGGCAAATGGTGTCATGTCAAATGCGGCATCCCAGTTTCAGCTCAACAATATGAACAGATAACTAAAAGCCGACTCTCCTTCAGTTTCATCTGTGACTCGTGCAAAAACCACTCCCTTGCCGATGAGATATTGACGCCGCAACTGGAATCTACACGTCTATCCGAGGTATTTGGAGAACCATCATAATGTATTTATGTGACATCGATATAAGATATACATTTATACATCATACATCTGCTACAATTAAGGAGAAATATATTATGCACTTACATTATAATATAATTATATATAATATATAGTATTATATATATATATATATATATATATATATATAATATATATATATATATCTATCTATCTATCTATCTATCTATCTATCTATCTATCTATCTATCTTCTATCTATCTATCTATCTACTATCTATCTATCTATCTATCTATCTCTCTCTCTCTCTCTCTCTCTCTCTCTCTCTCTCTTCTCTCTCTCTCTCTCTCTCATCTCTTCGCTCTCTCTCTCCTCTTCTCCATCTCTCTCTCTCTCCTCTCTCTCTCTCTCTCCTCTCTCTCTCATCTCTCTCTCTCCTCTCTCTCTCTCTCTCTCTCTCTATATATATATATATATATATATATATATATATATATATATATATATGGACTAACAAATTATTGTAAGAATATTATTAGTCATGATCATTATTACAATTATTATTATTCAAACTACAACTAGTTATACTGTGGATCAATGTAGATGCATTAATTACTTGTTTCATAATATCCGCAGGTTGGAAAAGTTACCGAGGTATGTCCCGCAGACAAGACCGCCGACAAGCAAGTCGACTGTGTTTATTCCCGCATACTATTTAAATTTAGTTCCGTGGCCGCCAAAATAGACAGAGAAAATTTCAACCTATCCATGTCTCTGGTGGGGTCTCCGAGGATTGATCTATCCTGCTTGATTGCTGCTGCAGCTGAGTTCGACACAGTCTCTGAATTTCGCCGCATTGAACGATATCACCATAACAACTTCACCGTTGACACAAATGCACAAGCCGTCTTAGAGTTGTACCGTGTTTTGAAAAATCATCTGCCCGCTGTAGTCAAAGGTGATGGAAATTGCCTTTTTAATGCCGTTTCTGTTTGGCTGATTGGGAGTGAAGTTATGTCCACAGAACTCCGTGTCCGCACAGCCCTCGAATTACTACGAAACTTCACACATTACAAAAACTTGCCTGCTCGACGAGACATCGAAAGCGTGTGTCCAACTTTAAAGGAAGCCATCATCGATTGTGCCACACCACATGGATTCTCATCGGCGTTCACAATTCAAGCTCTCGCAAATGTGGTAAATGCCAAAATCGCTGCACTGTACCCCCTAGTGAAAGGTGTTCTTCCATGTGTATACCGTACACTCAACACCATATACGTGCCAACGACATCATCTGTGCAACATGAATACACCATCAACATCATGTGGACCAGCACCCTGCATTACAACGCCAGCAGTGTGTGGTATCCTAACCATTTCGTACCCCTCATCTCGCAAGACCAGCTTGACCAGCCTGACGCCGTCCTGAAACTGTCACCAATCAACAAAAGATCCCGCGTTGGAGTTGATCAGTCCTCGACCCCCAAACGCCCCCGGCTCGATGACTCCCTGTCCCTTAGCACCGCAACCTCTCCCGAGCCCATACACGTATCCAGCGAGCATGAAGAAACATCTTCCAGGCCAATACATGTATCCATTGCGTGTGAAGAAACATCTCCAGAGCCTGATCAAGCAAGTAACACAGAGCAAACTGCATTAGTTCCAGCGACAACTGAGGAACTCTTACATGCAATTATCAGTGCCAATTCGGCTGATATCCTGCCTGGAATTCCGCCTGGTGACAAATCAAACAAGCGCTTCTTGATCGACAACACACGGAACATGGAACGAAAAAAACAAAATCTCAAAATGGAACACGCTGACGATTGTGAGGCCTGGTCGTCCAAGGCCTCTTTAGCTGTTAAGACCCCGTATCTAATTAGTGATGACAAAAGAACTCTGAGAACGATCAAACTTGTCAGCGGTCAGTTCTGTCTTCCCCAAAAGTACAAAAAAAAGTTAAATGGCTGCCAATGACACCACAACCAGGACCAGTAATATTGTCAACTTGCACCGTTATTACCAGACTCATGCAGCAGACACCAGTTTCAAGAAAAGAACTCTCTGGTTTGAATTTTCTAAAATAAGCAACACTATCCGGATGTCGCAATCGTGGAATATGTGGGGCAACAACCATCCACCCGTCAATATTATGGCAATTGCAAAAACTGTGTTAGGGAAGACCCCATATACAAGAACAAATCCTGAGGTCATTAAAAAAATCAAGGAAAACATCCACACAGCTTGTCCCAAGAAAGTGTTTACCAGCTCCGTGATGAGGCAGAGGGTGACATCATTCTTGAACCTCGAAACATCAAACAAGTTGCCGACATCAAAACTAACATGCACAACACAAACAAAAAAACCTACCGCACAACATATCCGTCGCAACATGCAACATGCAACTGCAACGTCGAAACACTGCACCGTCGGCAACCCCAAAGATCACTGATCTTGTTTTTTGCCGATGAGGGCAGTAATCTTTGCTGAGTCGCTGGAGGTCCTGGTGATGGCTCTCGAGGCGCTGCACGAGGAGGCAAAGCCTTTGGGACTTGAGGTCTCCTGGCTCAAGACCAAGGTCCAGGTGTTTGGAGACTTACTAGATGAAGCAGTACAGTCTGTTCATGCGTGTGGCGAGGACATTGAGATCTTGGAAAGTTTTACATACCCTGGTACGCAGTCCATAATGACGGCGGGTCACGTCAAGAAGCCTTACGGCGGATTGGCATAGCCCACGGTGTTATGGACTCGCTCAGCGGGAGTATTTGGCGTTGTCGGTACCTGTGCAGGAGGACAAAGATCCGGATCTTCAAGTCGCTTGTGATCCCTGTCTTACTCTATGGTTGTGAGACATGGACACTAAATAGTGACTTGAAGAACGAATCAATGCCTTTGGTAATAAGTGTCTTCGCAGAATCATGGGGTATCGCGGGGATGATTACGTGTCAAATCAGCGATTGCACCGTGAGACTGAATCGAGGCCTATTACCTGCATAGTCCGTCAGCGCCAACTTCGGCTATATGGGCATGTGGCACGCTACCCTGAAACCGATCCTTCCCATCGGGTTGTATCTGTAAAAGACAATCCGGCGTGGAGGAGGCCAAGGGGGCGCCCACAAGGCTCGTGGCTGGGGCAAGTTGATGTTTCTTGTCGAGAGTTGCTTGGTATGGGAAAGGAGCCTGCATGGGAACTCGCGCGTGGTGACCCCCGGGAGTGGCGTCGTAGGGTGGGCGAGGCGACGCGCCCCCCGGCGTATGCCCCCAATGATTGATTGATTGCAGCAACATAGCTGATGAAATTTTGGAAGTATTCTCCATGCTGAATAGCCCCCCCTACGTGCAAGAGGTGGTTTCCCCAAAGGGGAAACCCCCGTGTGTCATATTGTACACGAATGAACAGCTTGACGACATGAATAATTTCTGTCAGCCAAATCCGACCACGTCCTAGGAATAGACCGCACATTCAACATGGGGGGCTTGCTTCGTCACGACGCTCGTGTTAAAAAACCTCCGTGTGCTACGCTCTACAACACGAGAACACCCCATCATGCTGGCCCAATTTTTCTACACTGGGATGCCACCTACGACACCTACCACACATTCCTGGCCCATATTAAACGAAAGCTTGGAAGTGACTTTGCCGCCGCTGAGTTTAACATTGGCAGTGATGAGGAGGCAGCGTTGGTCAAAGCTGCGACGGATCTATTTCCCAAGGCCACGAGATATTTGTGCACAAAACACCTACGTGACAATGTATCAAGGTATTTATCCGATCAAGTTGGAGCATCAAGCAAAGACAGGAATAAAATAATCGACGATATCTTTGGCACTGACGGTCTGATCAACTTGGACTCCACCTTCGACTTTGAAAAGAAAGCCAATGATCTTCAGAATTTCACTGCGACTGATTACCCCAAATTCAACAAATACTTCGAAGGACGCGTAAAATCTACTGTTAACAATGTCAACAGGCTCACAGGACAGACAATCACACTAGACTCTGGACAAATAATAATTGTGAGTCAATGAACAACCAGCTAAAACTCGCTGTGGACTGGAAACCCAAAAAATTACCAGACTTGATTGAAGCCATCTACAGTGAGGTCAAAATGCAGATGCTGGATCTACGACGTTGCCTGATTGGTCACGGGAATTATGCACTGTGTCCCAGATATAAACGGTTCTACATCACACCGCAAGCCTGGGCCGCAATAAGTGTAGAAGAAAAGGAAAAACTCTTTAAAGACTTTATAGCTTCAAAAACAGCAACTCCAACGCAAGAAGAGATTAGAGCGACAGCAGTAGACTTTGCCATTCACAAGGTGCCTTCCCTTGCAAAGAAGCCTCACCAGCGTAAGAGAGTGAAGGCCGAACGGGCACATCCGAGATATCTGTGAAAAAACAATTGTGTGCTGTTAGCGTGTATTTCTGTAAATGGATTTATTGCCGAATGTGACCAAGTGCTAATTACATGTACCGGTATGTGTCCTTGTGTGTACATATGTCTTACTGTATTGTTTATTTTGGCTTTTATTTTTATTTGTACATTTGTCAGCATTCATGATTATGAGATATTGCTTCTGAAATATTTTTTATAATAAAAAAAATAGATGTAGATCTAGATTGAACTGTGTGACATGAGTTGTGCTTTTTTCTGTATTTCATAACGCCCAAGCTAAAAACCCACACAAGTCATGCCAAAAACGAACAATAGTTCGTTTAATGGCATACACTACTTAAACTTCGTTTAAAAACTACACGAATAATATACGTGTAGTTTAGATTCAAGCTTTATATATAAAAAGATCTACACTAGATTGATACATGCGACGATTATGAAATAAAAAATCTTTGCTCATTCAACAATTAATTGGTTTTTGGTATGGACCATAAAGGTTTTTGGTATCAGGTATACCAAAAACCGGTTTTTGGTACATTTCGGTCGCCCGGCGTCACTTGTGTCGTCAAGAGGATGTCAAAGACTCCGTCATCCTGGACATTCTCCTCATCGCTACTTTTTTCTTCATAATAAATCGACGGGGGTGGAAGTATTCTCTGTCTCATGTCCTGCAGCTTCTCATGTTCTCAAATCAGTTGTATTAACCGCTCATAACCCTTAAATCACTCTCTAAATCAAAAGAATTAACATAAACACAAAGATGTTATTGCCAAATTTGATGAAAGGTTTCAATCACGAATCTATTGAAAGCCACTCGTCTATCCCGCCATTCTGTGCTCGCCACACACGCCTCATAGGTCAACTTTGCATCCTACCCCACTGGTACACGAACCAGTTGACCAACCAGCAGGAAGCACCACGTCCACACCACCTTCAGTAAGACGCCCCTCACAGTGAGCTGCCTGGGGGTCCTGGTGGGGCGGCGGGCTTCCTCACCTGGGCAGGGGCGCGGGATGGACTTAAGGCCGGTTCCCACTAGCCCGCTTCTACGGCCGCCGTTGCCGTAAAACCGCCCAACAAAGACGTCACCATCATCACCGCGTGAGTGGTATTTGTGGTAACGGGGCACAGTTTGCACCTCCACTCGAGCGGACACCGCCAAGCGGGAGAGATGACTTGATTTTAACTTTGTACGGCAGCCGTACAGCGGTACGGCGGTGCGGTCGACTTTATTGTGACGTCATTGTGACGTCATTGTTGTTCATTGTTGTTGTACGGCGGCCGTTCAAGCGGGCTAGTGGTAACCGGCCTTTACCCTCGTGCGACTGGATGCACGAGACTGGCGGAGCCTTCTTGAAGGGCTTGTCAGCGCGAGCCAGTGTCGTGGGTATATTGGCGGGGGACTCCTCTCTTGCTGCTGAGGCAACACAAGAAGAGTGTTTAGCTCTCTCTGTTGCTCGCATCCCGCGACGTAAGGCTTGCTGGTGATCGCATTAATGATCCGCAGGGCCTTTTCATCCAGCTGGTCGTCTTCGCTGGTCCAGGCACCGGGGCCACGTCACCTGCCCGCCACCTCAGACTCGGTGTGAGCCGGCAGTCTCAACATCAGCCACGTGGACTTGTTGACGAACGTGACGAAATTGTCTCCCCATAACGAGTCTTTTTCGTCCTTGTCCTTTCCGGGTGCTGCGGCGACCATCACTTTGTCCCCGTCCCTCTGTTGTGAGGGAGAGGGGTCAACGGCGACAGAATGTTGTCTGAAGGGCTGACTCACTCGTTCCTCACCTGCGGATCCTTCGTTAACCACTGTTTGTGGTCCTTGTCTTACTAGGGACAGCGATAAGCCATCCATGAGAACCATCTCCGATGAAATGTTCTCAAACACAAAATCTCCATCTTCAACGTTGTCGAAGATGTTTGCAAACACTCACTTGGCGATCGTCTTCTGTCCGATCTTGACTTTCATCTTCATGCGTCCTCCCTCGCCGTCATTGGCGGCGAGTTTCTCGAAGTCGGCGCAGAGCTCTGCCTCCGGGTTTTCCCATTTCTCGTTTGGAAGCATTCTCGACGTGTCGGGCGGCATGGTGATGCACACCAATGGCACGAGGGTCCTCCTGCAACAGCCAAAGCAGCCGCCTGCAGCTTCGGCGTGAAGGTGGACGCTCGTCGGCCACCTGAGGACGGAGGAAGTCTGCACCCTGCAGAATTTTTTTCCTTGAGGTCTGCATGTTCACGTCGATTCCTGCTGAGTAAAGCACGGTGATTGATGCACTGGCGCAGTATCAAGGATCTTTTTTTCTCAACATGACCATATATAGGATGTTCTTTGCTAGATCCAACTTGTGATTGGAACCGGGCCCCGCCTGCAGGAGGCATGGCAGCCTGGAGCCTGTGTGTGTGTCTGCCTGTCACTAGGTTGGAGTTTGACCCCTCCCTCCCCCTCCCCCCCCCACCGCCGTATAGACCAATAGAGAGCTTAGCTATAAGACATGGACCAATCGATACACCCGAGGGTATCATCACTACGGGACACACGTAGCCAGCAGACAGAAGATCTAGATTCTAAATGACGTCATCTATTCAATGTTCCTGAGCGACGCCCGCCATCGTTTCTCCTCCTTGACATCGAGACACAACCCATGTATCTTACAGCGCCCTCTCCCCCCCTACTGGCCCATCTTCTCTCTCTCTTTTCTCTTCCCTCTCTCTCTCTCCATCTCTCTCTCTCTCTCTCTCCTCTCTCTTCTCTCTCTCTCTCTCTCTCCCCTCTCTCTCTTCCTCCTCTCCTCTCCTCTCTCTCCTCTCTCTCTCTTTCTCCATTGCAATAACTTCTCTATGGCTCTTTCTTTCCTTCCTCTTCCCATCGGATTCTCTTTAAGACTTTCTTCTCTCCTTTACGGCATCTATATCTCACTGTCATGCAGTTATTTCTCTTTTTTTTTACTCTTTCTCTTTCCCTCTATCTCTCTTTTTTTATTCAACTTTATCATCCGTTCTTGAGTTACGAATGAATAATAAAATGATGTAGAAAATAAAGATTTGAATATTACAATGAATACATTGAAAAGAAAAACAATTTGTATCGATCTATGAAATATCTCTCCTTCTCTCGTACCTCATTTCTTCACTCCCACTCCTCCCTCTCCTGCGCTGCGAGTGGACAGGACTGTGTGTGTGTGTGTGTGTGTGTGTGTCTGTGTGTCTTGTGTGTGTGTGTGTGTGTGTATGTGTGTGTGTGTGTTGTGTATTCATCTAGTTGTATTCATCTAGTTGTATTTTACAGGGCCAGAGCAATGCTCGTGTGGCTCCGTCTCCATATCAACATTTTTATATCATTCATCTTTAGTGCTTTGTGTTGGCCAAGGCCAGCACCCCGGAGAGCAGGTCACAACCCCGGCTAACACACCGGTACCCATTCACTGCTGGGTGGACAGGGGCTCAGGTTTTAAGGAAACAACCCATTTGTTTCCGCTCAGCCCGGGATCGAACCCGGGACTTCTCGGTTGTGACCGAGCGTGCTATCCCTTACACCACGGAGTACCTTTTACACCACGGAGTACCTTACCACCGGAGTGTGTTGTGTGTGTGTGTGTGTGTGTGTGTGTGTGTGTGTGTGTGTGTGTGTGTGTGAGTGTATTCATCTAGTTGTATTCATCTAGTTGTACTTTACAGGGCCAGAGCAACGCTCGTATGGCCCCGTCTCCATATACAATTTTTTTTTCTTCTCATTCATCACCCCGTTGGGCGGCTCACAAACCCCCGGCTAATACCCTGGGTGGACAGGGGCTCGGGTGTTTAAGAAGATCGCCCGTCTGTCTTTACCGCCCGGGGATCGAACCCGGGACTTCTCGTTGTGAGCCGAGCGTGCTAACCCTTACACTACGGAGTTCCCCAACCCCACAGAGGTGCGTGTGTTGTGTGTGTGTGTGTGTGTGTGTGTGTTGTGTTGTGTGTCCACTCAGTGCATGTGTGTGTGTGTGTGTGTGTGTGTGTACGTGTATGTGTGTGGCGAGGCGGACACGAGCTCGTAACTCGTCTTTATGTGCTCAAATGTGAACTAATGATTTGTGAATGCGTTAAAGAGAAACTAACAAACTGTAACAAAAAGAATATGTATACTGATCATTATCAACGCTTGACAACGAGATCGTTCATCCTGACCAAATTATCCTTTCCTTACCTTCCCTTCCCTTCCAATTCCTTTCCATTCCTTCCCTTCTCTTCCATTCCTCCCCTTCCCTTCCTTTCCCTCCCCTTACACTCCCGCTGGTGCAAGGACACGAAGACGGAGAGGCAGAAGACAGACAAACTCAGTGTTCACAATAGCGTGGAGCCGAGGAGTACAAGGGAAGGTGCACGACGCTGTTCACAGACCCGAGAGAGCGAGAGAAATTGGGGAAATTCGGGAAATTGTCTTGCCGAAGAGCTGTCGTGGTTAAAACTTCCCAGTTTTCCGCTGATTGCCGTGATATATTTTTGTCTTTTTTTCAGTACGACTCCAAATTGCGTTCTAGGAAGACAGGAGGCCATGATTGTTAACGGAGAAAATTAGCAGTGTAAAATGGGTCAGGGGAAGCAGGATAGGGTGGGAGGAAGTGAGAATGTATTTATTGGTCCATAAATATAAACTTGTAGTAAATCAAAGGAGGTGAGAAGAATGTCATTAAGGCACTGAACATAAGTATTTTCAATTTATTTTGTCCGAAATAGATTGCAGTGTTTGAAGAAGAATTCGGGGACATTGCAATACTTTCATGTCCTCTGCCCTAATATAGTTTTGCTTTTTTTCAGTGTTTTATCTATTCTTCCAATAAGTGAAGGTCGTTTTGTATGGGAGAAACGCGGGTATTTGTTACATAGCCCTTCACCCTCCACCACCACACCACCACTCTGGGTCGGTTGGTCTCCTGGGGTGTTTGACTTGCATTTGCGTCCCCGTGCTCCCCCCTTGTAAACCAACCCTCCTGTGTTTTTTATTTGTTTTGTTTTTATTTTTCGTGTGTCTGTGATTGCTCAGTTCGTGTGACGGGTCGTGTGTGTGTGTGTGTGTGTGTGTGTGTGTGTGTGTGTGTGTGTGTGTGTGTGTGTGTGTGTGTGTTGTGTGTGTGTGTGTGTGTGTGTGTGTGTGTGTGTGTTGTCTGTGTGTGTGTGTGTGTGTATGTGTGGTGTGTGTGTGTGTGTGTGTGTGTGTGTGTGTGTGTGTGTGTGTGTGTGTGTGTGTGGTGTGTGTGTGTGTGTGTGTGTGTGTGTGTGTGTGTGTGTGTGTGTGGTGTGTGTGTGTGTGGTGTGTGGTGTGTGTGGTGTGGTGTGTGTGTGTGTGTGGTGTGTGTGTGTGTGTGTGTGTGTGTGTGTGTGTGTGTGTGTGTGTGTGTGTGTGTGTGTGTGTGTGTGTGTGTGTGTGTGTGTGTGTTGTGTGTGTGTGTGTGTGTGTGGTGTGTGTGTGTGTGTGTGTGTGTGTGTGTGTCTCTCGAGCTCATTCACTCTATAAAAAGGGCCTCTTGACAGGGGAACCTTATCAGTGTGAAAACCTATTCAGGAGTAAAAAGAAAAAACTTTTTACGAATGAGGTGATGACAGCATAAAAAGAGGAAAAACACTTTACTTTAGGTATGAAGCTTCAGCATTTGCATAATTTCATTTACAGAGAAGTAAAAAAAAATCAAATATAGGTAGGTTTTTTTATAGTTTCTAAAATTCACTTAATCTCGGCGAGACCATTATCTTACAATATCTTATAATATCTATAAATAACTAATTTTATTAGATAGCTTGTCTACATCAAACGCACACTGATCAGCAAAACATACAAAAAAGAAAACTCATTATGTTTAAAGTTTAAGAGAAACCACATCATCCCCATTTTTCTTGCATGGCGCGTTCTGTTAGCATTTTTCGGGGGATGGAAGGAAGAAAGAAAACAAGAAAACTGATCAAAAATAAAGCACACATATATATTTTATATATATATATATTATATATATATATATATATAATATTATATATATATATATATATATATATATATTATAGTATAATATATATATATATATATTAAAAAAAACCCGCTAGATTATATTTTACCGTTGCTTTCTTTGGTAGGAGATACTATACCCAAACTCTTTTTCGTCTAGTTTATTTAAGTAGTAGTGTACCATTGTTGTTGGCAGAATGTGTGTGTGTGTGTGTGTCCAGAGAGAGAGAGAGAGAGGGGAGAGAGAGAGAGAGAGAGAGAGAGAGAGGAGAGAGAGAGAAAAGAGAGAGAGAGAGAGAGAGAGAGAGAGAGAGAGGGGAGAGAGAGAGAGAGAGAAGAGAGAGAGAGAGAAGAGAGAGAGAGAGAGAGAGAGTGTAGTTTGTAGTTCGCTGTGATTTTGTTGTAATTGTAAATACTGTTGTAGGGTTTGTTTTGCAGCCAATAAACGTTGACTGACCCATCAACAAAAAGTGAATGTATTTATCCACCATTATTCCTCAAATACCTGATTCAGGCAATAATTAAGCGTTTCCCTCTAACCTGACGAGGGTGTAAGACTGTTTGCCTGCAGTCACCTGTGAATCACGCTTCCCCTCACCCAAACCCTCACTCCCCCCCTCCTCTCTTTACCCAGTATTCTCATCCATATCCTTAACACCCTTTTCTGGTTATTTAAATTTTTCGTTATTCCTCTCCCCGTTATCGTATTGTGATAGTGTAACGTGATGTTGGTGGTGACATAAAATAACTAAAATCTGATCAGCATTAACGCAGTGATATTTGATTATGATACTCATGAATAAAAAATAAGAAAACTTCATTAACCCTTGCTTCTGTATAGATAAATGAAGAATTACTGACACGGTGATAAGCTTTAATGCCTAAATATATGGTCACGTAGGGTATAACAGATGTTTCTATGTAGCCTAGTCATGTAGTCTATGTTCCATAGTGTCTTGTTCACTTATGCTAGATAAATTTCAATGAATTAATTAGACCTATATCGGCTATATGGAGAAAAAAATTTCATAAAAGGAAAAAGTTAACTTGCCTACCTCTGTGGTACCCCAACCGGTCCATGGCCGCAAGGCACTCTTCTTCCCCAACCAAAAATAGGTCCTTCTTGTGTTTTTAGTTGAATTACCAAATCACAATGCCTTTCAGACGAGTAACAATACTATAAAAAAACAAAACATTATAATAACCAAAGTTAGTCAAACTATCAATGGTTCCACGTATGAAAGAGAATTAACGTCGTCAGAACACGGATTGCTTCATCCATCACTACGCGAGCTGCGAGCCGCGGGCCCGCGAGCCCAGTCAAGGTACGTTAAATTACGTACTGCTGGGTATGACCCAAACCCTGAACCGAAAAAACTATCATTATAACTGTGTGTTTGCGTCTCCAGGATTATATTTCCCTCGCGTCCCGGTACCAGGATTCCTTCAACACATCCTCCTCATCGCCATCACCGGGCGGGAGTGCGTGGAACCACTGATCTTTAAAACTTTGCGCGGATCTGGGCTAGTTTTGGGGCCGAGATACTGAAGTCCCAGCCCCATCTTGTCAAAACCCAAAAACAAATCCCCGGGGGCCGGGCCCGGCAGTGGGGGTGTTGGCTGCGGGCTTTTGTGATACCCTAATTACCACCTATACTCTATTAAACACCTACTATACTCACTATTACCACCCAATACTATTACCCCCTACTATCTATTACCACCCCCAAACCTTAACACTACTACTACTACTACTAAACTTCCAAACCTAGTGCATCGTCAACCTTCCAAGTCATTTTTTTTACGGTAAACACAGACAACAGGTGTGTTGCGGGGGCCCGACAGGTGTGTAGGACAGTGTTTTGCGAGGCCTACAGGTGTGAGTGACGGGTGTGTTGCGAGCCCGTACAGGTGTGTATTTGAAGGGGGTTTGTGGGGGCCGTACGGGTAGTGAAGGTGTGTTGCGGGGGCCGTACAGGTATGTATGACAGGGTTTTTGCGGGGCCGTACAGGTGTTAGTGAAGGTGTCTTGCGGGGCCCGTAAAGGTGGTGGGGGACAGGTTTTGCGAGGCCTACAGTGTGTATGACAGGTGTTTTTGCGAGGCCGTACAGGTGTGTAGTGACGGGTTTGGTGTATGTGGTAAAGCGAGGGGCTAAGATTGCAGTTTTACCCCCCCCCCTTTGTGTGTGTGTTGCCTAATGAGCGAACGCGCATTTCCGTCCACTATAAGGGCCCCAAAGCCCCGTACCCCGCGGCCAGGGGGTACGGCGCGGGCCAAGTGGTCCTAAAAGCTACCTCGGGGATTACGGGAATTTTTAAATTTAATCAAAAACCTTTGGCCTAATAAAAAACCTTTCTTAAATTTTGGTAATTAAATTTAAAAGTATTATTTCGTACACTGTTTTTGGGGTTTTTTCGTACATACTGGTGTCGTTTGGGGTAATCTAGTAGTCAGTTCAACTTAGCTGAGTGTACGAAAGGGGACTATTTTTTCAATAGACTACGAAAAAAATTTTGGAATGGGGACGGAGTTTTGCGGTCGTTTAAGAACTTCAACTATTTTTTTTTGGCCTACAATAGGTGCTTTTGAAGGGGAGATTGCGATTATTTTGCGCAAACCCCCCCCCCCCCCCAAAAAAAATAAAATATTATAAAACATAACCTAATTTATAGGTTTTAAGAACCCTAACCCAAACCTTAAGGTTTTATAACCCAACCCAACCTTATAGGTTTTAAAGAAACCCAACCCCAAATTTAACCACAAGATACTTTTTTTTTTTTTTTTTTTTCCAAATAAAACTATCTCCATTTGAACAAGCCCCGTTTTTAGGAAACGCTATGATCATTTGTTCATAAATGCACTCGGCGTTCCTTCCCCACTAATTTTTAACAAGTATAAAAAAAATACTTATATCTATATCTCTTAATAAAAAAAAGTATACCATATCCCTTTTTTTTTTTAACAGTAGGGGGATGAATGGAGTGGGTAATGGATTTAAAATATGGGCTGGGGGGGGGAGTGGGTGTGTTGTGTGGTGGTGTGGTGTGGGTGTGGGTGTCTGGGTGGTGTGGTGTGGGGTGGGTGTGGGTGGGTTTTGTGGGGGGTGTGGGTGTGTGGTGGGGGGGTGGGGTGTTGTGGGTGGGTTGTGTGGTGTGGTGTTACTCCAGGTGGGAAAAATTTGCCCCTTCCCGGTCCCGATCTGTTTGTACGGCATGCACACAGCTTGGCATGAAGGCGATAACACAGCCGACAGCAAGCACGCTTGGCATGACGAGGCGTAACACAGCCCGACAGCAACGCGAGCCGCGAAAAAAGGGTTTGTTTTTGGGTTTCGGCAAGAGGCGGGCAGTTGGAACCGTGCTAGCCAGGCTTTTTCCCCGTCCATGTTATATAGATCATGGGGGGAACAGCCGGGATGGACAATAAGGGAGGCGAGTGTGGGATGAGGGGTGATGCAAGAGTGGTTGACGCCTGCCCTGAAACTGCCCCGGGGGAAAATTGGTTTTTTGTGCAGCCTGGGGAAGGCTTGGGGCCGTGTTTTCCCGCTGGGGGTGGGTGGAGGGGTGTGTTGGTTTTGGAGGGGGTTGTTGGTGCAGACTGCAGAAAAGGGGGGGGAAAAACCTATTATATGAGGGAGGGAAGGAAGGATCGTTGTCTGTCGTCGCACCGTACGCTACCCAGTGCAGCATGGGTTTATTCTAGGATTTTTTTCCTTTCCTATCTTCCTTTATTTTTTTTCATCTTTAATTTTGTGGTGAGTCACACCAACCTAGAGTTAATCACCGCCCGGGCCCACGCCTCTCTCTCTTAATCTGTCCTAAGATCTCACCGACGAACAGGGCTAATCCCCTTCAGGGTCCTCGGGTCAGACTCAGTCTCAACACCCAAATTATGAGATTGGGGCGTCAGATGTCGGGTTTTGAGTATGGGGGCCCCCCCTTTATAAAGACCCCGTGCAGAGGCAGATTTAGTTAGAGTCAACCATTTTACCACACAAAGCTCTGTCCACAGTCTCCAAAAAACCCAACCATAACCCTGGGTGTTATTTAAAAAACCTGTGGGTGACAAGTCAACTTTTGGGACCCGAGGGATGACCAGACGCCCCCGGGGGGGGGGGCTTCCCCCTCGCCCCCCCATCAGCCTGCCGGCCGCCTGCAGCCACCCATGGCCGACGCCGCCCCTGCCGCCGCCGCCCCCCCTACCAGGGCCCCCAGCACGCTGCCCACCACAGCCATGCGCCCCCCCGCGGCCGCACCCCCCCTTCGCAGCCCTCATCTCCCCCGGGCTGCCCCCCCCTCTCTGCGCATCACACACGCCCCCCTAGGGCTTTGTCCCACCCCTGCCCCCAGCCCTGCTCAGCTGGTCCTGCTGCCTTCCGCTGCCTCCAGCAAGGCCCTGAAAAGCAGGGGTACGCACCCGCCGCCTGCCGTCCACGATCCCTGACGACCCACGGCACGCTGCTCCCCTCGGCCCAGCCCTGCGCCACCCATCCAGGCACCCACAACGCCCCCTACGGTTGGTCCCACGCCCTGCCACCCCCCCCCTGCCGCCCCCCCCTCCCGCCACCCCTGGTGTGCCCTCGCCGCCGTCACGTCACCAGCGCCATAGCCCCCCACGCCCCCGGGCCAGCATGCTCACGCTAGCCTGGGCGAAAACCATCTAAGGGCACCATCAGCCCAGTTCCTCCGCCCAAAATGCTACTCCTCACTTTCCCTGCCCAGCAAAGGCCCCGCAAAGCAGGGCACCGATCCCGCCGCCCGCCCTTGCCTCTGCCGCCAGTGCTATCTCGTCCCGCGATCCCGCTCCCCGACCCTTCCTGCTGCCTCACGCTGCGTCTGAAACCTTTCCCCTGCCTCCAGCAAGGCCCTGCAACGCACGGGTACGCATAAAACAACACAAGCTTTTTGGGAGCCCATTGCCCCTGGACACTCCTTCCCCCGAAAACCTTTTCTCCAAGCCTCCCTCCAGACTTGTGAAGCAATCACAGCAGCAGCGACCTCGGACCCCTATTAATCTTTCAGTACCGTCCAAAGTGAAGACTGGACAGTTTCCCCACCACATTACCTCGGGACTGGACCTTGTTTTTTTTTTTTTAAGTTTTTTATGTATAATATTTTTTTTTTTTTTTTTTAGGAAGGAGAGTAGTGGTGGCACACCACACCTAGAGGTTAAACACCCCCGGCCACGCCTCTTCTTTAACCCTTCCCACAGATCTCACCGACTGAACATGGCTAATTCACCTTCAGGTGTCCTCTGGTTTAGACGTCAGTTTAACAGCCAATTATGAGATTTGGCGTCAGATGTCAGGTCTTTGGGATCGGGGCCCCCTTTTTAAAGGCCCCGTGCAGGGCAGAGTTTGTTTGAGCTCAACCATGTACCACAACAAGCTCTGCCCCCAGTCTCCAATAAACCAACCATCAAACCCCGGGTGTCTATTATCAACCATGTAGGGGAAAGGTCACTACAATGTAGTCCTATATATAATCAGTATACATGAATTTGGGAAAACTGCAGTTTCTACAGTTACCAGTGGCGGCGTGGGTAGGGCTGCGAGCTGCGCACCCCCAGACACTCACTGAAAAGGGTAGATGCCTTAGAGCCAGAGAATTTTACACTATATTTTTTATTTTTTTTTTTTTTTTTTACGTTGTGCCTATAGGCCTTAGGATAGGAGGTCTTGATGTTGGTGAACTCGCCCCTTGGTGGCGCAGGCTGGATTTTATATGACACCTGTGTTTCCCGGTGAAGATCTATTTTCTATGATGTTCTTGATTTCCCGGTTAGGGGGGCTGCAGCCCCTAAGTCCACCCTCAACAACGCAATGGCGACAGGTATACGCTGCATGGGGTGTTCGGTCACTCGAGTGGCTTTGACAGTTGCTCCTTGTGAGACTTGAATCGGGCCTTCTGCCCCCCTACCAGGCTCTTGAAAAAGTTGCCCCCCCTCAGAATTCGAATCGGGACAATGAGTTCAGCACTCCAAGACGTAACCCCCTTTGGGCCCCACCGCCCCCCCCCATATCGACTAAAAAAATATATCACAATTTAAAAAAAATTACATGTTTTTTCAAACGTTACTAAGTGAAATTTCATTAAAAAAAGACCCAAAAATTTAAGATAATTCATATTTTCTGTACGATCATGTCTGGCTGCCGCCGCGCCACTTGTGAACACAAAGAGCTGCAGTCGAGGCAGTAAATCTCGTTCCTTTCGTTTTTACTTTGCGTGTAGACGGTGTGGGGGTGCTTTTGGGAAATCGCCCCGGCCCAAAAATGCATCACTCAATCAAACAAAACCTTGTGATCCTCTCAAACTTGTCTTAAACCCCTTTGGGGGTTTTGTGTTGAATTTAATCTGTATCTTTTGAGTACCATCATAATCTTTTTAATTGGGGATTGATAAAGGTTTTATGGGCATTGAAAGAAGTTCTCAGAAAGTGTCAAAATCCACCACAATATGTTAATTTTCCAAAATTTACCGAAACCCCCCATCTGGTTGGGCTCGCTTCGCTCGCCTCTCCCCCCAAACACCTGCAAAGGAGGGGGCCCCTCCAGGAAGCAAACCCCCGGGCCCCAAAATGTCTAGCTACGCCCCTGGTCCGGAGCTCCATTAGGCCCCTTATGTTGACAAAAAGCCGTCAACATGGCAGCAAAACAACTCTTCCGTCAACGCCAACCGGGAAATTTTTCGTGTCAGAAGAGACATTCTCGGCGAATTGAGTGACGAAAACTTGTCAAGAATTATCGGCGAACCATGCGGGAATAATCCACCAACCACCTTCTCAATATTTGGCAGAGTGGTGGTTTGTTTCCCTCCCTCCTTGTGAGGGAGGTGTTGTCCGCTCATCAAAGGGGGTGCGTAGGGATGTATATATTATATAATTAAAATGGTAATGGGTATTAATTAAGGTAATTTAAGTAAATGATAAGCACTGGGATAATATAAATTAACATTCCCAGTGGTTTTTAAGCATTGCCACCTTAATTTGGGGGCGACCGATCATTTGGGCCCCCGTCCTTTAAATCAGCACCAATTGGGCGGTCCACCCGTCGCCCCCAAAGAGGGGACACGTGTATTTGTGGTGGCCGCTGCTGTGATTATTCTAGCCACCGGGAATTATACACGTGGCTAGGTATTGGTAGCGGGGGACTCGCCGCCCACCGGGAGATTCAGTACACTTCCAGACCCTCGCGGGAGTAACATCTTTATAAATATAGTGCTTGTATATATAAGTACATTCCAGACCCCGTGAGGATAACATCTTTATTAAATATATACGTGGATTTGTATATATGAGAGAATTTTATATAGACTCTTTGAACATAGTATTAAAAAGACAATAGGACTGTCTCATCGACATAGCGAATATCAGTGCGCGTCTATTAAGCCTGAATAGCTTCCTGGACGTATCAGTGATTAAAACACCGCGCCGTGATGGTTTGATGAACCATTGACGCCCACCGCAATAACACCTCCACCTTGCCCTTCCGGGCGGTCTCGATCACGGCGACCACTTCGGATAACAAGACATTGCAGTATAATCAAGCTTACAGCCAATTCTAACCCTACTATCCACCGATAAGATCCTAGTTAGTTGACTAGCTGGGGTATTGTGTCGGGGTGAGATAGACGATGAGTTTTGTATAGGTAAGACCTCAAATTAATATGTGTTTGTAGCATAAATTTTACATATGTCACTCTCGTGAATGCATCCCTCCAGAGTAAATAAAAAGGAACCTTACACTGACAGCGGGAATGAAAATTAAATAACTTTAAATTTTTTTCCTCGCCACTGGCAAATGCAGCAGTGGCCCAGGGAAAACAACAGGGGGGACTTGCCCAAAATTTAAAAATACTTCCCCAAGGGCCGCCAGGAAATACCTCGTTACCCATTTTTCGGCGACCCAAAAACCCCGAGAATTCTCGCCGAGGGAAAAATTTTCGACGAAGTTCCACTTGTACTAATAGATAAAAGGATTAATAAAGGGTTTCATTTTTTTTTTGAACAACTTTTTTCTAAGGCATTATTTTTTTCTTTTTAGTATTGATATGTTTTAAAAATTTATCTTTTGTTTGGGCAAAAAATGAAGATAAAGATTTTTTTTAAAACTATGCATCATATCTACCTTTGGGAGCATAATTCACTTCGGCACGAGGGAGATACTATTACCTCCGGAAAAACTAAAATAATACTAAAACCCAAAGGGAAATTTTTTAAAACCCCAAGCCCAGAACAACACAATTGGGGAGGGCCTATTCTGGTTTACCAAGGTTTTAAGAAACTCAATGAGTTTCTGTCGAAAAATCATTACTTTGGACACTAAATGTTTTAGTGGGAAGCGTATAGGACGTAGAAATTTAATTAACCTAACCCACCTTTAGTTTTCACAAACCTCCTAATTTAAAACCTAACCCCCCCTTTGTTTCAGAACCTATCCCCTTTAGATTCACTAACCTAACCAACCCACGTTTTAAACCCTTCTAACAAACCAAAAACCCTTTGGAAAAGTGTCCGCGGCAAGGGAAGAAAGCAGGGGGCATGCAGGTACAGGAGGAAAAGAGGAGACGACGAAAAACCTTTCTTTCCCTCCTATAAAAAACAGGTATTGTAGTTTTTGCCCATTCCCCCCCTTCCCCAAAGCTAGCTTGGGGACCCGGGAAATGTGAGATTTTTGGGGGGGGACAAAATATCGTTGCAACCCCATATTATTGAGTTAGGTTTGGCGTACGTTTCCCCTGATCTAGGGAAAATTGTTGGATTTCTTCAAGTCCAGAAACGTGGGGCCCTTTACGTCCTCATAAAAAGAATGACCGGAGTATCGACCCCACCCCACCCCCCCCACCCCTCCCAAAAGAAGTAAGAAAAACAAAATAGGTTCCCGGGGTGTCGGGGGCCCCCCCATTAGGTTAGGTTGATTATCGGGTGATTATCGCTAATTAGGTTAGATTATGGGGGGGTCGAGGGGGCAGAGACCCCCGCTAGGGGTTAGTTTAATTTGCTTAGGTTAGGTTAGATACGAGGGGCCGCAATCTCGGACTTAAAGGGTAGGTAAATTTTATCATATCTAAGGAAAATTACCCTAGATATAGTAATTTCCCACATAACTCCAAAATACGTGTTTTCGGCATTATTTAGTCCTACCCTAAAACCAAGCTCCCAGTCCCCAAGCTTATTTGGGGAAGGGGAGAGTATGGTACGAAGAGTAGCTAGAAATTTACCAAATAACATTTTTCCCAAAAATGCGGAAGGATGACGGTGATACACACTGGTAAACCACGTAGTAAAGGAGAAGGAAAAGAAGCAATAGCCAAGGAGGAGGATGACCAGACAAGATACGGCATTATACGTAGCTAGAGATACGGCAGCATCTCTACCTAGCTACGTATACTGCCGTATCTCTGTCTGGTCATCACTCCCTCCTTGGCTTTTGCTCTTTTCTCCTTCTTTACTACGCGGTTTTACCTGTTGTTTATCCTTCCGTCACCCTTCTAGCATTACTTTGGAGATATAACATGTTATTTATAGGGAGGAGAGACAAGTGTTTATTTACATCGTTCCCGCGTAAAACGTTTCTACGAATGTTATTACACGTATATATAAATTAATCCCTTAAAATTGCTTTATTTTCAGTCCGTAAGGTTCTCACAGAATTTTCAGCTTACATTTTATGATTTCAAGCGTTATTCATGATCTAAGAGACATTTTAGGGTAATGTAAATGCTACGTTTAGCGGGAAGTTATGTCAGCCGGAACTGCTGACCCATAGCTATTGGGGAAATGAGCTTCATAGCTATGGATATCTTATGGCTGAATTTATGTTATGTTCGAGACTTATGGCAATCCCATAGCCTTATTATAAATACCCGGCCTGGCAGATCTACAAGTTGAGGACGGTTATAACTACCTGACTTGTAATT
>JACEEZ010018430.1:171563-184063 GCA_016584305.1 Chionoecetes opilio | reverse complement strand
CCACCACCATCACCATCACCACCACCACCGCCATTACCACCACCCCCAAATCACACCACCACCACCATCACCCCACCCCACCACCACCACCATCACCATCACCACCACCACCGCCATTACCACCACCACCCCCATCCCCCACCACCACACCACCACCATCACCATTACCCCCAAACCACCACCATCACCCCCCACCACCACCGCCATCACCACACCCATTTTTTTTTAAACTTTTTTTAGAACCTTTTTCAAGAACAATTTAGCAACTTTTCTTTTCTTTGTAAAAAGTAAAGAAAAAAAAAAGAAGGGGCGGGTGAAGGGTTGGGTTGGGTTAGGTCAGGTTGTAATAGAAGTATTTTAAGGTGGGATATTTTAAAAATTTGCTTTAGCCTGTGGGGAGCTTGGGGGACGTTCCACATCTTTATGGGGGACGTCTATTTCCTAGTTGTAAATCTCTCCCCAATTTATCGCTTTGGGAGTAGTAATCTATTTGTATTTCAACTCGTCATGTCCTCTAAAAAGGTATTAAGGCATTAGTATACGATGGCGATTCTTTGATCTTAAATGGCAAATGAATAATACCATTTACCTGACCCCTCTTTGCCTGTTAAAGACAAATAAAATATATCCTGAAATTTTAACTTTTTATGTTTTTATAAAAGGTTTAAACATATTACTGATAGAACAGATCTTGCGGGGCCAGCTAGAGGGTAAGTTGTATTTTCCTAAATTTTTACTATATTAACTATGACTATACTATCTATAAACTAACTATACTAACTACTATACTACTATATACAAAAATATGCTTTACTATATATATACATACATAGAACTTTTGGCCAGCTCTCTCATTCATTCATTCAAGGTGCATTGAAAAGAGAGAGAGAGAGAGAGAGAGGAGAGAGAGAGGGGAGAGAGAGAGAGATGAGAGAGAGGGGGAGAGAGAAAAGGAGAGAGAGAGAAGAGAGAGAGAGAGAGAGAGAGGGGAGAGAGAGAGAGAGAGGAGAGAAGAGAGAGAGAGAGAGAGAAGAGAGAGAGAGAGAGGGTGAGAGAGAGAGAGAGAGGGGTAGAGAGGAGAGAGAGAGAGAAAGAGAGAGAGGAGAGAGAGAGAGAGAGAGAAGAGAGAGATATAGAGAGAGAAAGAAAAGAGAGAGAGAGAAAACGAGAGAGAGGAGGAGAGAGAGAGAGAGAGCGAGAGAGAAAAAGAGAGGAGGAGAGAGAGGAGGAGAAGAGAAGAGAGAGAAGAGATTTAATTTTAAAAGTATTTATATAAGATTATAATATATAATATAATTTAATATATTTAAATTTTCCCTTTATTTTTCTCAGGGTGTCTCAATAAGAATGAACGTACATGAAAAATCTGGATAGTTTCGTTGTAACAACAACAAAGCAACGTTGTAACAACGGCAGCAATGTAGAGACGTGAGATGGTGGAGATCTACAAGGAAAACAACTGTTAGTGTGACTAGAAACAACTTGTTCTGCGAACGTGATCACAAGATAAATCTTGTCACGGGACAAAATTTGACTTGTCAACCATGACAAGAGGTTCTTGTCATAGAAGACAAGCTTTCATCTTGTCACAATGACAAGAAGCATCTTGTCATGAAAGACAAGTCAAATCTTGTCATGTTGACGAACACAATCTTGTCATGGTTGACAAGGAAAGACCTTGTCGTGTGGACAAGTTTTATCTTGTGATTTTAGACATGTTCGCAGAAAAACCCATTCTTGTCACACTGACAAGAGTATGTCTAGAGTGTAGTCATCGCGTTATAGTGATAAAACATTGCTTAGTGTTACATTTTCGAAACATACTGAATTTTCTTGTTCACGTACTGTACCCTATATAAATTGAAGCTTAAAATATTTGGGGTCTTTGGATAATTAGAGATATTCCGAAGTTTCCCCGCTCAGGTAAAACCCCCTTAGCAAACACGGCTGGATTAGGTAGCGAGGTAGCACCCACCACCCACTCTCCTACCTGTATAAACCCCCACCCCATCTAAAACCACCCCGCTTAACCCCACCCGGGGTGCCCTCCCGTTATGCCTCACTTCCCTCTCCCCATCTCCCTCCTCCCTGTCAGCGCTTCACCTTCCTTCTCCTCGCCCTAAAATTTCTCCTTCTGTGTGAGAGAGACAGGTGGATGGCAAGGATGGCCAAGGGTGGACCTTGCACACACAAAACTCACACTCACAAACACACACACACACACAACACACCCCACACACACACACAACCCCACACACACACACACACATACACACACACATACACATACAACACACACACATGCATACAGGCACGCACGCACGCACGACACATACACCACACGTTAGGAAACACACACAAACCAACGCTGGACGAAATAACAGCACGCACACGCTACACGTCAAATGTATTCTGCACCTACATATCATGCATTCCTGTTCAAGCACACACACAAAACACACAACAAACCACACACACACAACAACCAAACACAACACACACACACACACACACACACACACAACACCCCAAAACACACACACACAACAACACCCCACACAAACACACACACCCCACACCACACACAAAACACACACACACCGTCTGAACGACTCAGTTAGTTAGGGCACCATTCTGTGGTCCGGCGTTCGATCCCGGCCTCGCTCATACCCTTGGATTTTTTTCACTGAGAAATTCGGTTGGTTGCTGTCCCCCTTGAGCAAGGGGATGGGGTGTTGGTGTGTGAGGGCCTAGCATTACCCAAAGATCGGTAATAATGAGCTCCAAGCTAAAACCGGGAGGGGAGACGTGAACGGCGATCGTGAGTCTACTCTACCTCGCGTGATAAACCCATGGATTACTACACACCCAATCCACACAACACGTTGTTGACCTTTAGTTTCCCTGCCCGCGGACTATAAACACCTAGAGAAGGAGCCGAGGCTTGCAGACGCCGCCCTCTTTAAACCGGTGTCACATGTACGTTAGGTTCACATTCCATATGTTATCTATAGAAAAGCTAGAGTAATGCTTGGTAAGATCGACTTCACTGTAGTAGGGAGTAGGGGACACAACTTTAACATAGTTAGTCTGTTATGGACATACTTAATAATGTATGTTCTGCGATGTTTGTAGAGTGCAATAGTACATATACTTCCTACCCAAAACTTGAATGCGACGTGCTGTAAATGATGAATAAACTTATGCTGAAAAAAACGACCGCCTTGTCGTGACGTCACAAGTCATACCGTCGCGGAGGCTACGAAGAGCTGTGATTATACAGTGTGTTTACCTATTGAACGCCTATCAAAGCCATTGTCCAAAACGAAAAGGGGAAATAGAACATCATTTGGTGTTATGTGGCCAATGTGGCGCTAACATTGCAGTCAACACCAGGGAAGATATTCATCTCAATTCTCAAAGATTATAAGATAAGAAAGCGATGGTGGCTGGCTACGCCGCTTGTGTATGGTGGATGTACACGCTCGGGCCTGCTCGGACCCGTCCGGTTCCCGCACCTGTGTACCACCATCTCTTCCTTATCTTATACTCTTTGGGAATTGAGATGAATATCTTCCCTGGTGTTGACCTGCCAGTGTTAGTGCACATTGGCACATAGCACCAATGAGGTCTATTTCCCCTTTTCTTTGACACATGGCTTTGCTGGTGTCATTATATGATGATTGTCTTTCTAAGCATCATACTTGTTACGGGTAAATTCTGGCAGTAATAAAAATAATGATATAATAAATGATAAAAATGGTAATTTTGATAATAATAATAATAGTAATAGTAATAATAAAAATTTGAATAACAATAATGATAATGATACTACTACTATTACTACTACTACTACTACTACTACTAATAATAATAATAATAATAATAAGTATAATAATATTGCATAAAAGTCTTCGAAATTATTGAAACATGTGATACAAACACGCAGAGTTTCTTACAATAATTCACTGAATGTCAGACTGTCCAGCTAAGGGTCCGCCATATCTATCCTAATTTCAACCAAACTTTCATGAAAGGTTAAGGTCATCCCTGGGATGGGGAACGGTAGAGGCGACTCACGGAGGGAAAACTGTTGGGCTGCGGCGCCTTCGCTGAGGTGTACAGGGGCAGGCTGGCGCTGGGCCGAGACCGTGCGTGTGGCCATCAAGGTGCCCATGAATGACCCCAAGAGGCTGGCGTGAACCACCTAGGAGGCATGCATGCTGCACCTGCTTCTAGCCGTCCCGCAGCTGTACGGGGTGACCAATGACACGCCCTCCGCACTGGTCACGGGCCTGTGCAAGGAGGCGGTGGTGGAGAAGGTGCACGGTAGAGCGGAGGACCATACGTGCCTCCGCGCCCTGGTGAAGCTGTGTGCTGCGGTGCGGCGCGTGCACGGCCGCGGCATCTGGCACGGCGACCTCCACGCGGGCAACGGGCGAGGAGGGCGAGGTGAAGGTCACCCTGCTGGACTTTGGTCTGGCCAAGCGATACGCGGACGCGGCCCATCAGAAGGAGGGCGTCATGAGCTTGGTGAATATAGCCAAGGCCTCCTAGAACACTTAGGTGTTCTAGGAGGCCTTGACATGGCCCACCACGTTATCCCCAGGCGAGGCCAGCTGTTCCACGTGAAGCACAGCGTGAAGGGCGCGGCAGACCTGGACACCGCGCAGGACCTGCTGAACCAAGCCCTCGCCACCCTCAACGCCTCCCACTGAACGCGAGACGTTGAAAAAAAATGTGGATAGGGAACACTTGCCAAAAAATACTTGTTTTATAACACAACAGGTAATATATGTTGCCAATCTGTATTTTGCCTAAATCAAGAAGATAACCATGGCATTAAAACTATGTGGACCTGTGCCCAGACTACCTCGACAAGCATGTGTCTCATTGTACCGTAGCGTCGATCTGACTGCCTAATCGGTGTCTTCATCATTTCACTAACCACAAAATGCTTTTGCATTAGCTGAAGGGCCAAAATCACTTGTAGGAATATAATAATAATAATAATAATAATTGTTTTCTTATTAAAAATTATAACAATATTAATTATATATAATAAATTATAACAATATTAATAACAATAATGGTAATGACAATAAAAGTAATAATAATAATGATGATAATAATAACAATAAAAATCATTATTACATTAACAATAACAAGGGCAAAAATACTTATTTCAACGACAAAGATAACAAAATAATGATAAATTATTCTCGCACCTACATATATTTATGATAATAAATTGCCTCTCACCCAAATAGCCGACAATTTCACTCCTAATCATATTAAAATTCAAACGAGTAATGCAGGTATACATTAGAGCTTCAATACATTACCTGACACATGAAAAACGCACCTGTACAGCTGTGCTTCATAATTACCTGCACAACGTTAGCAATTTGCATCAAAGCCTATGATAGGAACGTTTTACTTGTTTTAAGGTGGCAGTGGTGGTGATAGTGTGTGTGTGTGTGTGTGTGTGTGTGTGTGTGTGTGTGTGTGTGTGTGTGTGTGTGTGTGTGTGTGTGTGTGTGTGTGTGTGTGTGTGTGTGTGTGTGTGTGTGTATTCATCTAGTTGTATTCATCTAGTTGTATTTTACAGGGCCTGAGCTGCACTCGTATGGCCCCATCTCCATATCAACATTCTTATCATTCATCCTTAGTGTTGGCCGAAGCCATCACCCCGGGAGGCGGGTCACAACCCCCGGCTAACACCCGGTACCCATTCACTGCTGGGTGGACAAGGGCTCGGGTTTTAAGGAAACAGCCCATCTGTCTCCGCTCCGCCCGGGGATCGCACCCGGGACTTCTCGGTTGTGAGCCGAGCTTGCTACATCTACACTACGGATTACCCAATGTGTGTGTGTGTGTGTGTGTGTGTGTGTGTGTGTGTGTGTGTGTGTGTGTGTGTGTGTGTGTGTGTGTGTGTGTGTGTGTCATTCACCCATGGTCATGCTCACGGGAGCTGGACTCGTGCTCGCCATCTCTTATCCTCCAGGAAAGTGCTTAGAGTTCATATTAACCGATCTTTGGGTGAGGCTTGGACCTTACACACCACACAAACCCCATCCCCTTGCTCAAGGGGGACAGTAACAACATGTGCTGCCAGCGGATGGATTACAGCCAGAGTGGGGCTTGAACTAGATGCCACATACTGTACAGCAGGCGGTGGTGCACCCGATCAGACCACACAACCGTTGTGGGTGGGGTGTGGTGTGTGTGTGTGTGTGTGTGTGTGTGTGTGTGTGTTGTGTGTGTGTGTGTGTGTGGTGTGTGTGTGTGTGTTGTGTTGTGTGTGTGTGGTGGTGTGTGTGTGTGGGTGTGTTGGTGGTGTGTGTGTGTGGTGTGTGTGTTGTTGGTGGTGTGGGTGTGTGTGTGTGTGTGTGTGGTGTGTGTGTGTGGTTTTGTGTGGTGTTGTGTGTGTGTGGTGTGTGTGTGTGTGTGTGTGTGTGTGTGTGGGGTGTGTGTGTGTGTGTGTGTGTGTGTGTGTGTGTGTGTGTGTGTGTGTGTGTGTGTTGTGTGTGTGTGTTTGTGTTGTGTGGGTTGGTTTTGGTTGTGTGTGTGTGTGTGTGGTTGTGTGTGTTGTGTGTGGTGTTGTGTGTGTGTGTGTGTTTGTGTGTTGTGGGTGTGTGTGTGTACCCGTAAAATCCATAAACCAATATTACTCAATAACAAGACAAATTAAATTTACACTAGCTTGTCTCGAGTCCCTTTATTCTAAAGCTTATGAAAATAGATGCACAAGCACAAAGCTATGTCACAATTTCGATATTTTATCACAAGTTACTATACAAGACTTTGCATAAGTTATAGACATCAAACAGTAGGAGTAAAACGAGGAAGAAAAGAAGGAGGAGAGTTAAGAGTATTTCATTTCTGAGACTTTTCCTCTACAATTATGGACTTACGGAGAAAATTATTATTGATTTGTATACTACATTATTGTTTTTACTCCGTGTTCTTTCCCTTTCATCTAACACTGCATATCTATTATAGATCTCTAACCCATTAAACCAGAACATCTCTTCTTTGACCCACATTTCCTATACTCCGTTGTTGTATTATTCATAATCTAGGAAGTGAGCACAAACTCCTCGTCGTCACCTGTACAAATCATCTATAAAAACCCTTCCATATCCCTGTAACCCTGCCCGTAACACCCTGTCACCTTATACCATACCTTTCATAGACCTTTAAAGCTAAAATAACCTAAAATAAAGCTAAAATAACCTAAAATAAACCTAAAATAACTTGAAATAGCCTAAAATAAACCGAAAATAACCAAAAAATATACCTAAAATATCCCAAAATAAAATAATGTACCTAAAAACGGTTATTTTAGTCCTAGCCTAACCTAACCGAAAGACTCCTTCCTTCCTCTACTCCATTGTACACATTTCAGTTCCCTCTTCCTTCCTCCTACCACGTCATACCCTGGCAAAACACTCCAAAAGGTTCCCTGCTTTCCCTACATAATTAGGACTTCTAGTATAAAGGATCCAGGCCACGACAGGTAACCACTTGAGAATTAATGAACTTCTGATGAGCATTATATTTCCTTTACTTTGGTTCACCGCCTTCTCCGAATACAAAAAAAAATAACTTTTTTCAATCGCGATCCAGGATTCTTCACATACGTATGCAGGAGAATTAATTATATGTGTGTGCGTTGAGTGTGTGTGTATGTGTGTGTGTGTGTGTGTGTGTGTGTGTGTGTGTGTGTGTGTGTGTGTGTGTGTGTGTGTGTGTGTGTGTGTGTGTGTGTGTGTGTGTGTGTGTGTGTGTGTGTGTATGTGTGTGTGTGTGTGTGTGTGTGTGTGTGTGTGTGTGGTGTGTGTGTGTGTGTGTGTGTGTGTGTGTGTGTGTGTGTGTGTGTGTGTGTGTGTGTGTGTGTGTGTGTGTGTGCGCGCGTGTGTGTATGTGTTCCTATATTATGCTCGCCGTATATTTACCTTTTGATATGTTTTATCTGGGGTCTGTCTGTGGGAAAGTATAAGAGGGTATGCGTTGTACTTAATATTGAATGTTTTCCTTTAAAATTGTATTTTATTTAAGAAAAAAAAAAACAATATCATTTGGGAAGCAGGGTTGCACCTAAATATCATAAAGCGATGGGCAATAACCGTAGATTTTATAGAGTTTTAGGTTCTGTTCTTAAGTGAAAAAGGGGTAAGTAGTTTCCTTTTACTTTTATAAGACTCAACATAGATAACAACCCCAAGGGCAACAAAAAAAAACTAGCGCAACGGGTAATGCTTTTATTTTTATATTTTTCCTTTTCCAATGAACAAATCGGGTACTTTTTTTTTTTTTCTCTCTCTCTCTCTCTTCTCTTCTCCTCCCTCTTTTCCCCTTCTCCCCTCTCTCTCCTTTCTCTCTGCTCCTTTTCTCTCTCTCCTCTCTCTCTCCTCTCCTCCCCTCCCCTCTCTCCCCTCTCTCTCTCCTCTTTTCTACCATTAAAAATTGATTTTTCGTGTTTTAAAAGAAAGAGGGGAAAAGGCGGGGAAAAGGTTTGGATGGCGTGAGTTAATGAGAATGGAAGGAAGATGGACAAATTTAGAAGAGAAGCTTAAACCATTCATATCTTTTTGTACTATGGAAGACAGGGATGACAAAAGAAGAGGAAGAGGAAGAGGAGGAAAGGGGAAAAAAACAAGAAGATGAAGAAATGTAATGGCGAGGATAGACACAGGGAAGATAACCAAAAGAAAATAGGAAATGGAAATAAGAAAACGATGAAATGAAGAAAAAAAATAATGCATAAGAATAATACAAAGATTTTTTAAAAAAAGATGAAAAAGAAGCAGGATGAAAAAGATTGAAAAGAAGAAAAGATGAAAAAAATTGAAAAAAATATCTAAAAAAATAAAAAAAAGATGACAAAGATTGAAAAGAAGAAAAGAGGAAGATGAAAAACATTAAGAAGATGAAAAAGGAAAAACAGAAGAAGTAGAACATCTCCTCCCCGCCTTGGAGAAAGAAGCTCTCACCACGGCCGGGAAATTGGCCGAAGTTGGTAGGAAATGAATGGCGGTGAAGTGTTAACAGGGGAGACCTGAAGCTAACTTTGTCGTGCAGGAGAAGATGAGGAGGAGGGGGAAGAAAGAAAAAAAGGAGTAAGAAGGAGAATGAGCAGAGGAGAAGAAAGAAGAAAAGGAAGAGGAGGAAGTAGTAGAAAAAGAAGAGGAGGAGGAGGAAGAAAAGGAAAGGAGTAAGAGGGAGAATGAGCAGAGGAGAAGGAAGAAGAAAAGGAAGAGGAGGAAGTAGCAGAAAGAGAAGAGGAAGAAGAGGAAGGAAAAGAAAAGGAGGAAAAAGGGGAGAAGGGAAGAGGAGAAGGAGGGGGGAAAAAGAAGGGGAAGGAGGAAGTAGTACAAAAGAAAAAGGAGGAGGGGGGGAGGAAGAAAAAAAAAGGGAGGAAGAAGGAAAAGGGAAAGCAGGGGAAAGAAGGAAAAACCCGTAGAGGTAGTGAGGTCCTTCTAATTAAAAGAAAAAGAAATAGAGCAAAATAATGAAGACAAGGAAAGATTCTCCGATGGGATTTAAATTTTTGTCTACGTTTTCATATTTGTTGTCTGCTGGTAGTCATTCTAAGCGTTTTGATAGTTTCTATAGGGAATCTCTAGTAGGATCAATATTGTCTTCCTGTGTGTGCTATCTTATGCATGTTATAGTGTGTGTAAGGAGCAGGGATGTATGATATGGTGAGGAGGAGGAGGAGGAGGGGGAAGGGAGGAGGAGGAGGAGGAGGAGGAGGAGGAGGAGGAGGAGGGGGAGGAGGGGGGAGGAGAAAGGGGAGGAGGAGGAGGAGGAGGAGGAGGAGGAGGAGGAGACACACAAATACACACATATATGGCAAAAAAAACCATTCATATGTCTAAACCATAAACTATATTTTACAGTAAACATTTTTGTATATATAATTTGACCTAAAAGAGAAAATGGGTCTTAAGATTTTAAATTTAAAAATGGGGAAAAACCTTTTGACTTTTTAGGGAATGGGAGAAAAATTTAGGAAAAAGAGAGAGGAGGGGAAGGGGAGAGAGAGAGAGAGAGGAAAAGGGGAAGAGAGAGGGAGAGAAGAAAGAGGAGAGAGAGGAGAGAGAGAGAGGGAGAAGAGAGAGGAGTGAAAAGGGGAGAAGAGGAGAGAAAAAAAGAGAAAGGGGGGGGAAGGAGAGGGAGAGAGAAAAGAGCGAGGAGGGAGAGAGAGAGAGGAAGAGAGGGGAAAAAGAGAGAGAGGAAGGAGGAACCGAGAAAAAAGGAGAGAGGGGGAGAGAGGGAGAGAGAGGGGGAGGGGAGGAGATGAGAGAGAGAGGGGAGAGAAGGAAGAAGAGGGAGAGAAGAGAGAGAGGAGAGAGGAGAGAGGAGAGGAAAAGAGAGGGGGGAAAGAAGAGAGAGGAGAGAGAGAGAGAGAGGGGAGAGAGAGAAAGAGAGGGGGAGAGAGAAAAAAAAAAAAGAGAGAGAGAGAGAGAGAGGAGGAAAAGGGGAGAGAGAGGAGAGGGGAAAACCCCCTAAAACCAAAACCTTCCCCAAAAATTCCATTTTATATGAACGTAAAAAAGAAAAATTTAAAAATTTCCCCAACAAAAATTACAAAATTTTTATTTTTATTATGAGTGTTAAGAATGATAAAGGATTTAAAAGGGAAAATGTAGCTTTCTCTCTCTCTCTTTTTTTCTCCCTCTCTCTCCTTCCCCTCTTTTCCTCTCTCTCTCTCTCTCTCTCTCTCTCTTCTCTCTCTCTCTCTCTCTCTCTCTCTCTCGCAAAGATAAAAATATACCCCGCAAAAAAAATATTCCCCCCATATTTTAACGGATATTTTTTAGATAGAAAAATTTAAGGGGGCGTGTTCGGAAAAGCTTTTTAAAAGGGAAAAAAAGAAAATACAAGAAAGTTTAATAAGAGGGAAACAAACCCCTCCCTGGGCCCCTTGGGAAAAAAACGGGCACTCTTTTTTTATGTCCCTTTTTCTAAACCCTTTTTTTCCCTTTTACACAAAGGTGGGAATAGGAGGAGGAAGAGGGGAAAGAGGGAGGAAGGGGCCCGGGAGGTTTTTAAGTGAGACCTTTCCGATGGGGGGGAAAAAAACGGGGCCCGCTCCCCCACCAAACCCCCCCACCCACCCCCCACCACCCCCCACCAAACCCCCCACCCCCACCACCAAACCCCCACCAAAAACCAACCAAAAACCACCACCCCCAAATACCACCACCACCACGGCCCCTCACCACCCCCCACCCCCACCCCCTACCACACCCCCACCACCACCACCACCACTTTCCACCACCACCACCCCCAAATACCCCCCACCACACCACCACCACCACCACCACCACCACCATACCACCACCACCCCCCACCACCCCCCCCACCACCACCACCCCCAAACCCCCCACCCACCACCACCAAACCCCTACCACCACCACCACCCCCACTACCACCACCACCACCACCACCACGCCCATTCCCCACCACCCACCACCACCACCAAACCCCCACCACTACCCCCAACCCCCAAACAACACCAAACCCCCACCACCCAACCACCACCCCCACCACCACAACCCCTACCACCAAACCCCCAACACCCCCACCAACCCCCCACCAATACCCCCACCCCCACCACCACCCGCCCCTTTACCACCACCACCACCACCACCACCCCCACCACCACCACCACCACCACCCACCAAAAACCACCACCACCCCCCACCACTTTCCCCCACCACCAACCACCACCCCCCATCAAAACCCCCACCACCACCAAACCCCCACACCAAAAACCACCACCACCACCACCCCCACCACCACGCCCATCACCACCACCACCATTTTCGCCGTTTCTAAACCACCAAAACCCCCACCAAAGCCCCTTCAAAAACCCCCACCAAACCCCCACCCCCACGCCCTTCACCCCCCCAAACCCCCAAACCCCCACGCCCCCTTTACCACCCCCAACCCCCACGCCCTTCCCCCACCCCCACCCCCCAACCCCCCCCTTCACCACCACCAAACCCCCACCACCACGCCCCCCTAAACCCCCACCACCCTTACGCCCAGTACTACAAAACCCCACCACCCACCACCCCCCACCACCACCACCACCACCACCACCCCCCCAAACCCCCCCCCCCCATTAAAGCCCAGTACTACAACCACCACCACCACCACCACGCCCTTTTACCAAACCCCCACCATTACGCCCAATATAAAAAACACGCCACCAACCCCTACCCCCACGCCCATCACCCCCACCCCCATTTTCGCCAATTTCAAAAAACCACCACAAACCCCCCCACACCCACCACGGGCCCATTTCCCCCCACCAATTTACCCCCCAGTTTCTACAACCACCCCCACCAAACCCCACCACCCCCGCCCAAACAAACCCCCACCACCATTACGCCCAGTACTACAACCACCACCACCACCACCACGCCCTTCACCACCACCACCATTACGCCCAATACTACAACCACCACCACCACCACTAC
>JACEEZ010018430.1:161563-166563 GCA_016584305.1 Chionoecetes opilio | reverse complement strand
TCTCAAGGGAGAGAAGAGTTCCTAGACTGGCGAAGGGTGATGGGAAGGTGAAGGGAAAGTGAGAGGAAAGTGAGGGAAGGTGAGAGGAAGGTGAGAGAAAGGGGCCAAATGAGGGGATAAAGAAAGGAGAGGAAAGACGTGGGGAATCTACTGAAAAATAATATTAAAATGTGGGAAAGGAAAGGGTAAACCACTGAAAATGATATGATGAGGAAGAGAAGGAAAAAGGAGCTGTGGAAAGGCCGCGTTAAGGTGTGCACTCTTAGAAAAGAAGGGTAGGAAAAGGGTAGAAAAAGGGTATTTGTAGTGATGAAATACTGCTACCCTTTTTCTACCCTTACAAATATACCCTTTCGGATCGACGTAAATATACCCTTTTCCAACCCTCTCGTCTAAAAAGGGTAGATAAAGGGTAGATAAAGGGTATAATCGGCAGCATCTACCCTCCAGCCTGGACATAGGGTTTAAAAAGGGTAGTGATGGTGCGATGTAACAATTCTACCCTTAATATACCCCTTATTTCTGAGAGTGTGGGATGAGAAGATGAATGGGGAAGAGAAGGTAGAGGAAGTCGAAGAGGGAGAGGGTAGATAAGTGAGTGATTATGAGTAAAGGAGGAATCAATTAAGAAAAACTGAATTATGAATGAATACTAGGAGAATGAGCTGAGCAAAAACAGATAGGGGGAAAGAGGAGAATGAACCTTACATAAAGAGGTAAAAGGAAAGAGGAGATTGGTGGATCAGGAGAGAAGAAACGTGATCACGAAGAGAATACAAATACATGGATACCAAGAAGAATAAAAAAAAAAAATTAAAAGAATGCTATGAGTTTTGAGCAAATAATTACACAGAGCAGTGAAGAACGGGATGAATAATAAAATAAACTAGAATAGGATGATAATGAAAGAGGAAAGATCAGAACAAAGACAAGAAAATATACGATCACAAGCTCAGTCAGTAATCTCACGAAGGAAACTTAACAAGAAACGCCTTGAAAATTAATAATAAAACTTTTAATCTTTTACTTATAATTTTGAAGGAGATGAGATTTCAGAGATGAGGAAGTGAAGGAAAAGAGGATGAAACACTATGTACAGCTTGGGGTTAGAGTTGTAGTTGGGGTAGCTATGCAACAGTTAGGCAGAGGATGGGGTAAAATTGTAGGAGTAGGTAGTTCTTGACCTAAAAATGTCGGGAGAGAACAGATGAGAGGAGTCAAGGAACATATAAGAAGATATATCTTATTTCTTCCTTGGAGAGGAGTGTAAGGTGACCGTGTTGAGGAAAGAAGAAATGTTGAGGTGGAAGCTTGATAAATTATGTGTTCCTGCTTATGAAAAGAAAGATGATGATGACGAGGAGGAAGAAGAGGAAATAGAGGAGGATTACAAAGGATTATATGATATTTTCAAACAAGAACATAGGGTATCTCTTATCCACCGTGACATAGTGCTTCTTCTTGCAGATCACCATGCACTAGGCACTAGACACTCCCTGCAGTAGAGAACTAACGTTAAGTGACATTTGGACATGCAAAACAAACTGAGTTCTTCGAGTCGTTTCACGTACGATTTACTTCTCAATATAAAAAATATGTTTATTGGCTTTAACTGCATTCTTCTTAGCTTATCTATATTCATTTTTCGATATGATTAACTGTATTTTACGCAGAGCTTTACCATATCAAGCAGGATGAAATTATTTTTAGACTCGTTCGAAAATACTGTTAATAAATGAATTATACTAATTCACTGGCTGTTTAAACCACCTTCGTAGATGGATTTAAAGTTGCTAGAGGTGGTTTTCTTTGTTAACTTAAGATACATGGACAGAATTTACTGAATAGCTAGTCAGAATCGTTATTATTTCTAATATATAATGTTTTGCATTTGTCTACGTTGAACTTGTGACTGACCTTGAACTATGAGTTCCAGTACTGATAATTGGTAGGCCTAAGGATCAATCCATCTATATATGATCAATCCTATAAAAAAGAACAAAGTAAGAACAAGTAGCAACAGATCTATTGGACTTTCCGAGGTTGTTTGTGGTACAGAATAGGAAGCAGAAGCGGAGAAGGACGATAACAATAACAAATTTGACAACAACAAAATCCAATGATTATTCCTTATTATACAAAAAAGTTTTACCTTTCCACTCCAGAAGACATCACCAACATCCCCCGCAGCCATCACCCGTACGGATCCCCCAACACCCCTCACCCAAATCCACTCACCCACAAAAACCGAAAACCAAGAACTTCTTTCAGCATTACTTTTTATTAATACAACTCCAAAGAAAAGCTCTAACCCTCCACCTTTTATATTCATTTTTCCCCTCTGACCTAATCTCTCCTGCCTCCCTTCATCTTTTCTGTATCCACCCTCACAACGTATATTCCGGACGAAAGCATCGAAATTTAATATGCCTTCACTCCTCGTCTCGTCAGCGCGCCAAATATTACATGCGAGTCAAGATTTTCTCTGGCCAAGTTGCTCCTTTGATACTCGTCCGCGCTAATATTACTACGGAGAGTTGTATTACAGGCTGGACCGGGAAGAAGGGCGGGAAGGAAGCAGGGCGAGAGGGAGGGATAGGGGGCAGAATTCAAAAGAGTATGAAAAAGTAGGGTAGGAGGGAAAGAAAAAAAAGGGCATGGAAGGAGATTGAATGAAGGAGAACTGGTTTGAAGTATAGAAGAAAGGAAGGAAATAATTAATGTAGGAGGGAGGGATGGAAGATGATGGGGAAGGAAGAAGGAAGAAGGATAGGTAAAGGATGGGGATGGAGGGAGAAAGGAGCGGAGAGATAGGGGACAATAAGAAAGGAAGAAGCAAGGCAATCACATCAACTTATAGTGTCTTGTTTGTTGTTAGATATAAAGGAGAAAAAAATTATTTCAATTTATATATCTCGACTTGTTATGAACGTGTCTGAATCGAGTGTTTCCCGCCGAATGATAATATTAACAAAATCTATCATGAACACACTGTTCTATAAATAGTTGATAGACGAAGAAATTTTTACCGTCAAAGAGAAATGAATAAATATGAAAATAGCCCATATAAGTTTTTGTTTTTATTTTTTGCTTTAATGCAGATTATGCGCAAGCAGACAAAATGTGAAAAGTCAGCAAATTAATAGAAAAAAAGTCCGGCTTAATGTACAGTAGCTAAAGGAAAGCAGCAGCTGACTTTTTTTCTTTATTTTGTAATTGTTTTCGTCCTGTAGTTACTATAAAAATAAACAAACAAAAAATAACTGGAAGGGTAAAATACCGTAATTGCTGAAGGGGTTTTTCTTTCTTCGATGTAATTAAAGAATGTCAATACAGCCAATACGTTCCCAATTTTTATGCAGAAGCTATTCATGTTTTTTTTCCTATATATTCATATTTTTGGTGTGTGTGTGTGTGTGTGTGTGTGTGTGTGTGTGTGTGTGTGTGGTGTGTGTGTGTGTGTGTGGTGTGGTGTGTGTGTGTGTGTGTGTGTGTGTGTGTGTGGTGTGTGTGTGTGTGTGTGTGTGGTGGTGTGGTGTGTGTGGGTGTGTGTGTGGTGTGTGTGTGTGTGGTGTGGTGTGGGGGGGGTGTGGTGTGGGTGTGAGAGGAGTGGTGGAGGAGAGGGAGGGGAGTGAGGAGTGAGGAGAGTGAGAGAGAGAGAGAGGAGGGAGAGGAGAGAGAGAGAGAGAGTAGGGAGATGGAGAGGAGGAGAGGGAGAGAGAGAGGGTGGGAGGGGAGAGGTGAGGAGAGAGTGTAGAGGAGAGTGGAGAGGGAGGAGTGATGGTGGAGGTGTGAGGGATGGAGAGGGAGTAGTGAGAGGGAGAGAGATGTGAGTGAAGGTGAGTTGATGAGGGAATGGTGGGTGGGGAAATGATATGATGAAGAAAAGGGGAGAGAAATTGGTGAGAGCTTGTGAATGAGTCGTAATTGTGAGATGTTGAGGTGAGTGATTGGATAAATGAGATGAGAGTAGGGTAAAAAAGAGAGGTGGGAGTGGGGAGTGGTATGGGAGAAGTAGAGGAAGCGGTAGAGTGTCGTGTAGTGAGGTGTGTGTGATACTTGCAATGGAATCTGTGTGATGACAGTTCGTGTTGTGTTTGTGTGTGTGTGTGTTTGTCGTTTATGGTCGTTTGTGTGTCTTTTTCGTTGTCGTGTGCTGTGTGGCTGAGGCACTGGTGAGCTGAAGAGTGTGGGTGAGGAGGTGCTGACTAAGGAGTAAGAGAGAGAAGGTATTGTGAGGGCGGAGTTGGTGAAGCGCGGCCTGTGGGAGTGACGTAAGGAGAGGCGAACAAAGGACGTGAACGAGAGAGAGAGAGAGAGAGAGAGAGAGAGAGAGACAGAGAGAGAGAAGAGAGAGAGAGAAGAGAGAGAGAGGGGAGAGAGAGAGAGAGAGAGAGAAGAAGAGAAGAGAGAGAAGAGAGAGAAGAGAGGATGAGAGAGAGAGATGTAGGAGAGAGAGAGAGAGAGAAGAGAGAGAGAGAGAAATAGTGAGTGAAGCTGCAGTCTAAAAGTTAAGAGGAACATGGTGAGGAAGAAATGATATCAAAATAAAAAAAAGAGACAGACAAAAATATGCAACTCTAAGAAACATACAAGTCACGTAATATGTAAGAAAGATGAGCAGATAAGTTGAATATAGCAATAACAAATAAAACACTAAGAAGTAGGACGAACATAAAAAAAACAAAGATAGACTGACAGACATGTATCAGAAAATAAAAGCAAAGCGGTCAACCACTCTTCATTTACACTTGAACTCTTTTAATACCTTCAAAATCACGAAATCTCTTCATATAAACCATTCTTTTCTTTTTTTCTATTTCCTCATGTCTCTTTCCCTTTCTCAACTTGCTCCTTTCTTTTCTCATTTTATTTCCTTTCTCTCGTCCTGGCCTGAGAAACACTTCACCTGAAAAGTTTGCGAGAGCAGCTGCCTAAACTAAGAAAAGAAAGACAGGTAACTTCTGACAGGCGCCCCAAGTTTGGCTTAAGACGCGGCC
>JACEEZ010018430.1:144063-156563 GCA_016584305.1 Chionoecetes opilio | reverse complement strand
CGTCGTAGGGTGGGCGAGGCAACGCGACCCCCGGTGTATGCCCCCAATGATTGATTGGTTGAGAAAATAAGAGATGGAGAATAGAAGTCAGAGAGATATTGTGCTGTGTGTATACGCAAGGGAAAAATAGGGCTGAAAAGCGAGGAGAAATAATAGAAAGATAGAAGCAGGGTCATATATACTCTCTGACCCTGGATAGAAGATGAGAATAGCGAAATATATGATTAAGGCAACGCCCTATGAATGGGTAGAGAAAGAGAGAGAGAGAGAGAGAGAGAGAGAGAGAGAGAGAGAGAGAGAGAGAGAGAGAGAGAGAGAGAGAGAGAGAGAGAGAGAGAGAGGAGAGAGAGAGAGAGAGAGAGAGAGAGAGAGAGAGAGAGAGAGAGAGAGAGAGATATGAAATTATATAAATAACTACATACATCAGGAGGATCAGAAATATATACATACTGTATATACAAATAAGCTCATATATGAGATACAGAAAAAAAAGTAAAATAAATCAGGAGAACAGAAATAGGAGTGTGAAAGAAAACAAAACAGGAAAAAAAATAGAATCTAACTCAAAACCCCTTCTAAAGAACCCTCCCTCTAAAGACGACCGCGAAGACCCACGTAAGCCACAGCCACACCCATCCACACACACACACACACACACACACACACACACATATATCCACCCATCCACACACACAATAACAACCTATACAATAAATCTCTTCACACATTACATTACCATTTCAACTTGACTCGTGATGATAACTGAATACACAATCATAACAACGAGCTCATCCCTTGGTGGTGGCTCGTACAGGTGACCACGCCCATCACATCATGCTAAAAATGGTCTCTATCTCCTTCCTCTCTCTCACAACCGGATCTCCAACACCTGGCTAGACTGGTCGTACGTACCTGTTGCTTACCTGACTAACTCCTCCACGCATCAGGCCGGTAAGGGGATCATCCTCATTCCCTCACGTATCTCGTTTTTTTTCTCTTCTCTCTCTCATCCACCGGTCTCCATTTTCTCACATCTGATGCGGGGTTACCCCCCCTTGCTCGTTTTTTTAAAGGCCCCCCCGGCCCCATTATTTTTTTGGATTAGTTGTTTTTTCCCCTTTTTTCTTTTTCCCCCCTTTTTTTTCCCCCCTTTTTTTTTCCCAAAAACCCCCTTTTTTAAAATAGATTTTTGTTAACCCTTAAGGGGGAGAAGAGAGGGGAAAGAGAGAAGAGGAGAGAAGAGAGAAGGGAGAAGAGAGAGGGGGAGAGGAGAGAGAGAGAGAGGAGAGGGAGGAAAAGGAAAAAGGGAGAGAGGAGAGAGAGAGGAGAGGGGAAAAAAAAAAAAAGGAAAAAAAAAAAAAAAAGGGGAAAAAAAAAACCAAAAAAAATATGGGGGGCAAATAAAATTTAGAACACAAAAAAATTTTGCGACCGCCCCCCCTTTTAACCTTAAAATTGCCCCCCCCTTTTTTTTCCAAACAAAACAATCCACACACCCACCAAAAAAAAAAAAGAACAAAACAAAAAAAACACCAAACCACCAAACCCGATATCCCCAAAAAAACATAACTATAAAATCTTTAAAAACTTAAAATTTTACCTTTTAAAAGAAAAACATAAATTTCATATCGTGTGGTTTTTGAAAAATACTAACAAAAATCCCTACCCTCCTTCAAACCGGGATTTAAAAATTGCATTTAAAAAACCCCTTTCTTTACCCCAAGTTTTTTTTGGGGGTATTTTTTTCCACCTTGGGGGTTTTTTCCCATGTAACGCTCCTTAAAAATTTTTGGAAATCGGTGATCCGTTCCCTTTATTTTAAAAAAATTTATTTTTGTTTCCTTTTTAAAACCCTTTTCCTCTTTTAATCTCCCTTTTTTTTTTCTTTCCCCCTTCTCTTTTTTAAAGGAAACTTTTTTCCCCTCTCTTTTCAAAAGGGTTTTCCCAAGGAGGGAATTTTTTGGGGCCTTTTACTTTTTTTGGGGGAAGAAAAGGGGAAGAAGAAGAAAAAGGGGGAAAAGGAGGGGAAAAATTGGGGAGGAGAGAAAGGGGAAAAAAAGAAAAAAAATTTTCCTTTTAGAGTAAAGGGGCAATTTTAAATTTTTGGTTTTCCGACCCTTTTCCCATTTTCATTAACTTTAAAAATTTTCATTTTTTTTTTTTTCCCAAAAAATTTTCTTTTAAAAATTAAAAAGGGGAAGGAGGAGGGGAGGAGGGGAGGAGGAGGAGGAAGGAGGGGGAGGAGGAGGAGGAGGAGGAGGGGAGGAGGGGAGGAGGGGAGGCCCTTAAGAAATTATTAGATGAGTTGGAAAAATTTTGAATTTAAAAAAGGTGAAAAAAAATAAAGGGAAAAAAAAAAAAAAAGGGAAAAAAAAAACAAATTTTTAATTTTTTTAAAATTTACAAAGAAAAAAATAAAAAAAACCTAAAAAAGGGGGGGGGGGGGGGGAAAAAAAATAAAAATAAAAAAATAAATAATTTTAAAAAAACAATGCCTATGATTAAACTATGCCTTTTCTACCAAATAATGAACACACATCCTTAATTCTCTTCATTGTATGCCATTGTCAACCTCTTCATCCCCTCACTCATTTGTATTCTTTCCTTTAGTTGACCCTCACCGTTCCACCACCCCGACCTATATTTTCCTATCTTCCTCATCTGTCCACACTTCCTCCTCCGTCCACGAGACTGAGAGACAAGAGGAGTGGATAGAATAGAGAATAGGTAAATACATCTCAATACAGAAAATAATATAAAGTTTGTTAAAAGATTCTTACGACGAAATCAACTCTCTCTCTCTCTCTCTCTCTCTCTCTCTCTCTCTCTCTCTCTCTCTCTCTCTCTCTCTCTCTCTCTCTCTCTCTCTCTCTCTCTCTCTCTCTCTCTCTCTGTGACCACACCTTCCTACAAAAGATAACTTCCCATAACGCTGAGGAGCTCCCTAATAAAAGATAACTCAGCGGCTTGCAACTGCCTACCTTAATGACCCTTTGGTGTAGAGGAGAGACAAGGAGAAGGGAGAAGAGGCAGGGAGGGGGGTTTAAAAAGGGAGGGAAATGGGGGTGGGGATAAAAGGGGGGGTGTGAGGCTGCAAAAATGAAAGTAGGATGAGAGGGGGGTGGAATGTAATAGGATTGATGTGGATGAAGAAAATTTAGGGATGGAAATGAAGAAAGACTAACCGGATGATGGAGGGTGGAAGAAATAGGGAGTAAAACTAAGGAGAGGGTGGTGGGGTAGTTGAGGGTGGGTTGATGGGTAGGTGGGTAGGTGGGAATCTCGTTTTCCTCCAGGCGGGGTTAAACAGCATTAATTTTAGTCTCTCTTAAAGCCATTGCCAAGGTGATGTTTGTAGACAGAGAGAGAAGAACGAAGGAAGAAGATGAGAAAGGAAAAAGGCGAGAAAGACGAAGCATGGAGGATCAACATAAGGGGCGGCGCCATGACTGACATGGCCTCAATAATGGAACGGGGAAAGATGAGCACGAGATGCACAAATAGCTACATAGGATGATTTACTGGCTTTTCAATGGCGAAACGAGAGGTTAGATTATACATTGGGTGTGGGTGTGGGAGGGTGTGGGCGTGTTTGAGGCAGGGGCCCGGGGGGGCCGTGAGGGAGGGAATGCACAAAGGGGAGGTTTAGGGGGGTGTCCCCGCCCGGGTTTCAGCTTTCGGGTGGGGCTCAAGGTTACAGAAGGCTGCTACATAAGGGCCGGACGCCACCTTCGCTCCTCACTCATCCTCTGCCGCCGCCATGAAGTCCCTGGTGAGTTCCTGAAGTGCTACAGCGACGTTCTCTCCTTGCCGCAGCTTGTACTTGACTATATCTCCAGTAACAGGTAATTGTTCTCGTATCCATAACTGAAGTAATGTTCCCCCAGGTACTGCTGTCCCTCATGGTCACCTCGGTTCTCGGGGGCTCCACTCTCCTGCACTACCCTCTCGGCCCCTCAGCCATCGCCTACTCCAACCTTAACCTGAACATACCAGCATCTGTGCCTGCCGGAGAGGCATCCGGACCCCTAGTGCAAAGAACCCCCCCAACTCTGGCCGCCCCCTGATCTCCTAACTCCCCGGTACTGAGGTCCTCCCCGAAAATCAAGATCTACAGAAGAAGTACAACGTGGCGGGGCCCCAACCCGTGTCCAACCCAAACATCCTCCCGTGCACCACAAGTACGTGGCGAAGCCCTATGCCGTGCCCCAGCCCTATGCCGTGCCCCAGCCTTACCCAGTGCCCCAGCCTTACGCCGTGCCATACGCCGCCCCTATTCACGTGCAGCACCATGTGGCCGCAGCACCCGCCGTCGTGCACGTCTAGTGGTGACAGCAGCAGTCTCCTGACAACCTTATAACCATGACAGTGTGATGACTTCACGTATGTAGAAAATATAACAGACTTTACTTGTGATGCCGAATAAATGTTTGTTATTATTGTAATGTGTTAATGTTTCCCGTAGCAGTATATAGTCTCCCTCATGGGCCAGGGGGGTTCAAAATACGGGGCAACACCCCTAAAAGGGCCCTGGCAAATGTTATAAACGAACACGGGCTGGAAAAACGGGTGGCAGTATACTCTAAACAACTAGGAAAAAACCCTCTAGCGAGAAAAGAGAAGAGAGGAGAGAGGAGAGAGGAGAGAGAGAGGGGAGAGAGGAAGAGAGAAAGAGAGAGGGGAGGGGAGAGGAGAGAGAGAGAGGAGAGAAATTTTAAAAATATATAATAATATAATATATATAATATATTTAAAATTTTATAAATATATATTATATTTTAATATATATATATAATAATATATTTATATATATATATATTATATTATTATAAATATGAGTTATAAATACGGTGTTATGAAAAAGAAAGAATAAAAGAGACGAAAAAAATATATAATAGAGATATTTAAAAATGGTGTTAGTAAAGAAAAAGAAAGAAAAAAAAGAGAGAGAGGAGAGAGAGAGGAGAAGAGGAGAGAGAGAGAGGGAAAAGAGAGAGAGAGGGGGGGGGGTTCAACTAAAAACCCGGTATTACTGAACAAACCTTCGGTTTGTCTTTCGAGCTCTACTTAAACGGGTAACTTTGCTTTATGAGGGAAGGAAGGGGGGGGGGAGGGGTGATGTCTGAAGGGGGAAATGGTGTTTTTTATTATGATAAACCCGTATGTAGCCTATGTGAGGGGGAAATTCTGCTAGTGTAGGTAAGGGGAAGGGGGGGGGGGGGGGGTGATCATAAGGAAGGAGAAAGTGGGTTTAAAAATTTTTTTCTTTAAAGGGCCCACGGAAATTTAAACTCGGAATGTTGTCATATTTTCAGAGCGCATTTTTTTTAAAAATTCTGAAAAAGGTAGGAAAAATTCTAAAACTATAATTTTTTGCTTTAAAAAACTTTTTTTTTTATTTAATCTTTCAAAATATCTCCTCTCACACAATTCCTTTTTTTACTGTTTGCTAAAGCTTATCTTCCCTTTTTTACCTGGATATAGAAAGATCAAAAGCAATAGAAAATGGGTTAGGAAGGGGGGAGGGCTGGAAGGGGGCGTTTTCCCCCAGAACTGATAATTATCCGTATGTCCGCCCTGTGTGTTTTAAAACAAAAAAATCACTTCATTGAGACTGTGTGTAATGGGATGGCGGAGGTGGGGACAGGCACAGCCAAGTGGCGGCGGACCACTGGTGGTGGTGGTGGCCGGGGCTGACACGGAGTAGTGAGGTTATGGAGGGGAAGGATCTCCTTGGCTGTCAGTGAAGGAGGGAAGGATCTCATTGGCTGTCAGTGAAGGAGGGAAGGATCTCATTGGCTGTCAGTGAAGGAGGGAAGGATCTCATTGGCTGTCAGTGAGGAAGGAAGGATCTCATTGGCTGTCAGTGAAGGAAAGAAGGATCTCATTGGCTGTCAGTGAAGGAGGGAAGGATCTCATTGGCTGTCAGTGAAGGAGGGAAGGATCTGATTGGCTGTCAGTGATGGAGGGAAGGACCTCATTGGCTAACAGTGATGGAGGGAAGGATCTCATTGGCTAACAGTGATGGAGGGAAGGATCTGATTGGCTAGCAGATCTTGGAACCGAAGAGAGCCTAGAGTTGGCGTGAGGGGTGGGCTAGCTTGGAGTTACGTATTTAAAAAAAAAAAAAATCCTTAATATTGCCAGCCTAGGTGTTTGACAATTGCATCTGAAAGTAAGAATAATCGCATGGGTCATCACAGCTCAAAAGTAGAGATGAACGAAGGCGATAAACCCCGAGGCTGCCTGGCCTGCTTTGCTGGGTGCTTCAAGCTCTGCAAGAGGACGCGCGGACGTCGCGCACTCGCGGACGTCGCTAACCACTGCGTTAAGAACGTCAAAGCCCCTGAGCCGTGCGTAGCGGCTGAGTGTCCAGTAATTTCTTTAATAAAGGATGTAGATCTGCCAGAAAAGAAACACAACGAGGCGGAGGTTATCTGCGGCAAGCCAAAGGAAGATTGTATACCTGTGATAGATGAGGAACTAGAGTTGAAGATTTTTCAGGATATGAAAAAAGTTGTCGATGAGGAGCCAGAAAAAGAAGAGGAAAGAATGTAGGTGTATTGAAGACACGAAGGGGGAGGAGCTGCGCGATGAGGGGTTCGAACTGGGCAGGGAGATGGAGTAACTGTTACGCCAGTGCGAGGAAGAGCAACGAGAGGCCCCGAGCGATGACTCCACCGCCAAAGTGGACATCATGTCACTGAAGGGCACGAGGTATGACGACGAGGATGTGGAAACTATGGTGTTTGAGCAAATGGAAAGGTTGTTGAACGAGGACCCGGAAGAAGCAGATCAAGAGGGAATCTCTTGACATGCGTGGAGCGCACTGAGGTAGAAGGACTGAGTCTGGAGTGGCTGCTGCGGCAGGTGGTGGAGCAGGCCGATGCACTGGTCCAGCGGCACTCCCCAGCTGCAGGAGTTCCTGGAGCTTGTGTGCTGGGAGGCGCAGCACTGACACGGCACCGCCACGGGGCCTGACCTGCAGCACCACCCGGTGTACCGCAGCCTTGTGCCCAAGCTGCATCTGGGAGGCTTTGAGTTTGGCAGCGTGATTATGCTCTTGTTGCAGGAGTACGAGGCCGAAATGAAAGAAGAAAATAGTGTGAGCCAGGACTGTGAAGTCATGGAGTGTGCCTCAGTTTTTCCCGAACCCGTCGAAGGCCCCCGCCTGGCGTGGCTGCTGGAGCAGGTACAGCAGCGGGAAGATGAGTTGGTGAAGCGTCACTCTGGTGACCAGCTTCAAGACTTCCTGTCGCTGATGTGTTGGGAGGCCGAACACGGCCTGGTAAGCCACGCCGGGGCGGCCATGCGGCGCCACGCCGGGGCGGCCATGCGGCGCCACTCCGTGTACCGCAGCGTGATGGTGCGGCCGTGGCAGGATTACGAGAAAGAACACGCACAAGACTGTCAGGGGATCAAGAAAGAAGATAAAGCAGCAGTGGAAGGCCCCGCCTTGAATTGCTGCTGGAACAGGTGGTGGCGCGGGCCCGCGAACTGGTGCAGCGGCACTCCTGGCACCAGCTGCAGGAATTCCTGGAGCTTGTGTGCTGGGAGGCGCAGCACGGACACGGCACCGCCGCGGGGCCTGACCTGCGGCGCCACCCAGTGTGCCGCAGTGTGGTGGCTCAGGCGAGGCAGGGCGCGGCACCAGCAAGTTAGCGGCCATAAGACTATTGAGTTGTGTAACAAAACAAATGAATGAATGAAATAAACTGAAAAAAATACTAAGAAAAACAATATAGAGCAACATGTAAACCAAATGGAACGTTTAGTTTGTTGTTCAAAGTGAAGAAAATAGTATTTTTTGTTATAGTAATGGCTGCCTGCACACACACACTGACATTTTATGATGATTTTGAAAGAAAAAAATGATTGAGCAGCGGAGAAATGTGTCCAGCGCCAGTCTGTTGCCTTGTATCTTAATATCTTATTTCATGCCTTTAATGTTATCATCATTGCATGCTTTATATATCCTTGTGTGTGTACGCATTGCACAGCTGCAGCACTCGCTCTCTGTGCCTTGTCCAGCTGTGTTTGTGTTATGTGTGTCTATGTTATCCCCGCCTTATTCCCTCATATTATTTATTCATCATGAAATTATCTGCTTCCATTATTATTACGTTCAGCATTCCCTCTTTCTCTCCCAACACTCCCCTTAGTCTTTCTCCCTTCAGTTTTTTTCTTTCTAACTCAAGACCTTCATTATCAAATATAATTTATAGTCTTATTTACTTCGTCTTGTATTTTGTACATTTTTGCTGTCTATGCTTCGGGCGAAATAAAACTATTATTATATAATATATTATCACCTGCGTGCAGGAGGACGGTAGTGACGCAATGACCTATCCAATACTCTGGTCGAAAGTTTGTGTATTCCGGAAGAACGAAGGAGTTGCTTAGGCATTATAATTATTGCTAAGCACGAAAATTAGTGTCCATACGTTACTTCTTTTTTCTAATGACACAAACGCTATTGACACTATGACACTAAACGTTATCTATTCATAATAAGAAATAAGAAATAAAAATGCAACACGAGCAACAGCAGCGCGGGTGTGACTTGATTTCTCTTTCGATGGACAGGGAAAATTATCCGAGAATAGTGTCTGGCTAAAAATATAGCCTGTATACACACTGAACAAGGACATAAGATAAGATACTTTGATCCTATCTAGACACTTTGTAAGTACCAACTACAAGGTTATTGACTGTACAAAGCGCCAACACAGCAACACAACAAGGACAGATAAGATAAGATTTTCATCCTATCTAGACACTTTCCAAGTACCAACTACAAGGTTATTGACTTGAACAAGGACAAACATGTGCAAGTAAGATGGGGAAAAACTCATTGAATAATAAAAAATATAAATAAAAAAGGAAATATAAGTGCTTAAATTAACCTTATCAAAATAACTGACACTCGCCTTGCATCCATGATAAGGGCGTCAGTGAAACATTGGTATTACCAGTACACTCGCATCCGAAGACCAACCTATGCAAATTTACTTTTGTCTCCCACTGAAAATCCTTTTAAGAAAACGATGCAAGCATGAGCCAGGTGAGGGCAGGCTAGCGTAATATTCCTCTACCTGAGAAAATATGTTACGTTGTTAACCTTGATGTAGAAAAAATATTGCAGGTGATAAGAGGAACCTAATGGCAAGTTTACACAAAAACATAGGAGGTTAAGGTGACTGAATGTCCTGAACAATGATCTGACATTCGAGACGGTTATGTTCGTCTATTCCTGAATTATGCTAAAAGTTTCAAGTTGCTATTTTTAGGAAACAACGCGTGATGATATGTAAACAATTAAATATTTATATTGAATACATACAAAATATTGGTGTAACACTGCAGTTCAGGTTGACTTAACTGCACCTCTATACTCAGGGCAGCTTACTAGTTTCAAACAATGCACATTTGAACGGGTGATGAGGCGATATACAACAGTAAATCAACCGTAATTATCATATATAATACACCTATATTACAACATTCACTTTTTTGGGCATTAAATCAATCAATCAATACACCTATATCTACGGTAGCATTTATATAATATTAGTTGCTTAGGTAAGTTTTTGGGAGTAGTAAAAGACAATGGCGATATTTAAAAAACTGAATAACTCCATGAAAAGTATGTAATATTTTACCATACAATAAATGCAATATTTACGAGAGAGAGAGAGAGAGAGAGAGAGAAGAGAGAGAGAGAGAGAGAGAGAGAGAGAGAGAGAGAGAGAGAGAGAGAGAGAGAGGAGAGAGAGAGAGAAGAGAGAGAGAGAGAGAGAGAGAGAGAGGAAGAGAGAGAGAGAGAGAGAGAGAGAGAGAGAGAGAGAGAGAGAGAGAGAAGAGAGAGAGAGAGAGAGAGAGAGAGAGTAGAGAGAGAGAGAGAGAGAGAGAGAGAGAGAGAGAGAGAGAGAGAGAGAGGACGAGAGAGAGAGAGAGAGAAGAGAGAGAGAGAGAGAGAGAGAGAGAGAGAGAGAGAGAGAGAGAGAGAGAGAGAGAGAGAGAGAGAGAGAGAGAGAAGAGAGAGAGAGAGAGAGAGAGAGAGAGAGAGAGAGAGAGAGAGAGAGAGAGAGAGAGAGAGAGAGAGAGAGAGAGAGAGAGAGACTATTAATAATCTGAATTGATATGCAATAAATAATAACGTACCCCAGTAATTGCCTTATACATAAAGAAATCCGTATTCTTGAAGTAATATTTGCCCACAATCACCATTACCACTGCCACAATCACCACTACGACTTATTTGACCACCCTACTCAAAATACAAGCTGGAGACGGAGTGATAATACGCATTACTCACTATCCATGTGATGCGTACGCCACACGACGGCGATATAACCTTCTCTGGCAACTCATTACAATGGGAACACGAGTAACGTGCAACGATAAGTAATATAGTGATGGGATGCAGATTTTACTATAGTCTACCTGAAGATTTACTGGATTTACAGAAAACTAGTATTTACGCTACTTAGGGTTAACTACTGTAAACATTTCAGCCTCTATCTTAAACAAATTCATGGTAATATAACTAACAATATGCTTTGCCAACTCACACTATCCATGCACCAGCTCGCTCCTCAAGAGTCAACACACGTACCTGGAAAAAAGAAAGAAAAATGGTTAGATACGAGATGAACAAACAAAATAAACACACAACTAACAACAGAAACACGTGGAATATTTATGTTAGGCCACGTTATCGACACTGTATTCGGCGGGTGTATTTCCTTCTCTCTTTGTTTATCCTATAGAGTGATAATAATAATAATAATAATAATAAAATAATAATAATAATAATAATAATAATAATAATAATAATAACAATGCTAAAAAAACTGCAATAACAATCATAATAGGTACCTAGGAGCAATGATAATAATAAAAAATGCAACGACTAAATCTGCCACTACAACTACCACTAAAAATAATTACAATAAAAAAGAACAATTACTCTTCACGTGACTGGGAAAGCAATTAACAGGTAATCACTTTAATGACATACTACAGGTGCTAAGGTTAATTGCGGTACGGGTAAAGAGGGCAGGAGAGAGAGAGAGAGAGAGAGAGAGAGAGAGAGAGAGAGAGAGAGAGAGAGAGAGAGAGAGAGAGAGAGAGAGAGAGAGAGAGAGCGCGAACGAAGAGGGTTATGAATGAGAGAGAAAAGGGATGGGAAGGATAAGAAGGACGGAGGATGAAGGAGAAATAGAGAAGAGAGAAAGGGGAGTGGGAGGTGAGAGGGCATAACGCAGCCGTTGGAGAATCATTGCCATAATAATTAACAAGGTTTTAGCCTCTCCAAACGCATAATGAAGTACGAAGAGTTATCCTTTAAGACTTTATCCCTTCCATTTTGTTATGGTAGGAATAACTTTAGAGGAAAGTATAAATTTTGAACACCAAGGATGAAAATATGCCGTGGATATATTTCTACTATTACTACTATAAATTATAATACTACGACTACTACTGCTGCTACTACTACTACTACTACTCCTACTGACTACTACAACAATATATATACTCAAATAACGAAAACAACACTTAAATAAGAGTAACAACAAAAATCACAGCGTTATAGAAACAGTTAGTCATATGTGTAACGTAGCAAAGAATGAAGGAAGGAAAGGAGGAAAAACAGGACCCGAAGAAAATTATTAGCCGATACATCTCTTCTTTCCTTATCAGTGTTTGTTATCTATCAGGTGGTTATCGAACGGGGGATTATAAACACCAACCCGACCGCCATTAGCTCTCACTATCTCACTCTGCCACCGTGGGCGAGAGAGAGAGAGAGAGAGAGAGAGAGAGAGAGAGAGAGAGAGAGAGAGAGAGAGAGAGAGAGAGAGAGAGAGAGAGAGAGAGAGAGAGCACGAAATGAAAAATGAGTAGATGAAGAATATTTTGGAGTGGAAATGAGTAGAGGGAAGGAGAAATAAAAGCGAAGAGGAGGAGGAGGAGGAACGGAGGAGGAAGAGGAGGAGGAGGAGGAGGGGGAGGAGGAGGAGGAGGAGGAGGAGGAGGAGGAGGAGGAGGAGGAGGAGGAAGTAAGTAGAGAGAGAAGGAAGGGTGAAGAGCACACCTATCTCCCTTCTAATGGTTCTTTCGTTCACTCAGGTAACCGCCAATAAGCCATTAGTCTGTAAGAACGTAAACAGGCATGATAGTACAAGCATTATAGTCCTTACAGAAAACTAGGCCTTTTTTACCATGGGGGGGGGGGGGGAGTAGGAGAAGGTGGAGGAGGAGGAGGAGGAGGAGGAAGATTGTCCTAATTAGAGGTAGGAATCATTAGGATACCTGTGCTCACCTGTGGGAATTTCAGGACCCCTAGGAACACCTTGACAACTATATTTAATTAGAAACAGGTTTGACAGTTATGATACAGGTGCTTTCTCTCTCTCTCTCTCTCTCTCTCTCTCTCTCTCTCTCTCTCTCTCTCTCTCTCTCTCTCTCTCTCTCTCTCTCTCTCTCTCTTTTTT
>JACEEZ010018430.1:114063-141563 GCA_016584305.1 Chionoecetes opilio | reverse complement strand
AAAAATGGTCTGTTATCGAGCCATAAAACTACGAAAAGTAACTGAATATACTAAATTAGTTAGTAGACAAGGATAGTAAACAGGTCATATCTATAAAATATTGCTTATATTCACTAAAAATCGCCTTATGGTAGTCAAATTACAATAGAAATTACATCCTGGGTCTCAAGTGGTTTAAACTTCTTTCCTCTTCTTGCTCTTTATCTATCTCTCCCTCGCTACTCCTTGCAAGAGTCGGATTTCAATAACAGACAAAATAGTGTGCGTAAGGAATGTAGGCAGGAGGGAAGGAATGCGGGAAAGGAGGAAAGAAGGAGGGAGGGAGGGAGGGAGGGAGGGAGGGAGAGAAGAAAGGGAGGAAAAAAGGAGGGAGGCTGGGAGAGAAGGGGGGAGGGATGTGGAAAAATTGCGCGGCTCGTTTTTTATTTTCTCTTTTCCTCCTTCAATCATTCTCATATTTTCTCTTTATTTATACTTTTACTTCTTTTTCATGTTCATATTTCATCTCTCTCTCTCTCTCTCTCTCTCTCTCTCTCTCTCTCTCTCTCTCTCTCTCTCTCTCTCTCTCTCTCTCTCTCTCTCTCTCTCTCTCTCTCTCTCTCTCTCTCCTCTCTTAGGAAGGAGAAAAAATATGAGGTGTCGCAAGGAACAACAAGAGGGACAGAGAGCAGCCATGTGTTACATAATATTTTCATATTATTTTCTTTTTTGTTATAGCCCTCCTCCTCCCTTCACGCCCAGATCTCTGCTATAAAAAACTGTATGTTGTTGAGCCATAAAATTACAAAAAGTAACTGAATATACCAAATTAGTTAGTCGACAAGGATACTAAACAGGTCATATCTATAAAATATTGCTAAAATTCATTAAAATAGTCTAATGGTAGCCAAAATACAAAGGAAATTACGTTCTGGGTCTCAAGGGATTAAGAAATATGCTTATAGAATGACAAAAGAAAGATAGTAAACATTTTGCAATAGACTTTTATTAAACCTAATGCTAATAGTTTGCAGGTATTTAGGCTACTTTTATTATTGTATTTGAATTAAAAAATGGAAACCTACTGATTGGAGGGTGGGTACTAGCTGGTGTTACATAATTTTTTAGGGGACAAAAATGACCAAAAACAGTGTTACGTAATTTTTGAATGGCCTCTAAGGGGACAGGAGGAAAGAGGGGCCAGGGAGAGGGGAGAAGGAAGAGTCGTGTTTCAGTATTTGGTGCAGGATAAAAAGGTTAACAGAGCGTGAATATCGACAGTGACGAGGAAACAGTATCCTAGACCGACCTGAGACCATGCATATCCTTCACCTCTGCCAATAGTTATGCTTTATTTTTAGTCCTTTTCTTATATCCCCTGTTATTTACTCTTTTAGTCCTATTCTATCCTCTTCCTGTTCATCATGCTACGTCTCTTCCTTCCTCTTCCTTATCTGCACGTCTCTCCATGTGCCTGTTTCTCCTTTCTTCATTACGAGCGAGCGCGCAGCGCTCGAGAGTCCTCACTGGATACGGGATTTTTCTCACATATAAGCGGCCGACCCGACCCGACCGACCATCACGCTTTTCAGGAGCTTATATCTTTGGAATCCCGCTTCCGATTGACAAGCGGTCTTCGCCATCTGATAGCCCCATTCAATCCCTATTTGTGCTTGACATGTTTTGTCTCACGTGAGGGGTCAGCATGACGCGTGGCGCGTGCCGCGTGAGGGGTGTAAGACTTGTCAGTCTTGCTATAGCTGAGAAACGGCTGTACCGACTAAGTTGAAATTTGGTGTGTGGTTTGAGACCACACACCTCGCTCGTCCTTCGCCGACTAAGGCGTCTTACTGGTATTCTACCTTACTCCTCCTCCTCCTCCTCCTGTTCCCCCTGTTCATCATGTTACGTACATCTCTTCTTCCTCTTCCTTATCTGCACGTCTATCTATAGCTCTTGTTTGTCTCTCCATGTGCCTGTTTCTCCTTTCCTTCCATCCTATTCTAACCTCCATGTCTCTTCCTTGCCGTCTTCCTACATATCCCTTCCTTCCTTTCCTAGAGCTTGCCCTTCACCCTCCTTCAGTCCTTCACTCTCCTTCAGTCCTTCTCCTCCCATAACTTCCTTCTCTTTATCAACCTTTTCTCTCCACCTGTGTCTTAAATCAACATAGGTCAGTAGGTGGTCAAGCCTCCCCTCTTGCTCTTCCTCCTCCTCCTCCTCTCCCACATCTCTTCTTTCTCCTCCCTTATGGCTAAAGCACATGTCTTATCTCCCTTATTTATTGCTACGTTTCTGTTTTCTTTCATTTTTTCTTCAACCTTAAATAAAATAATAGTTGTGGTTCTTATTTATTTCTTTTTCCACTCTGTCTGTCTGTGTGTTTGTCTGTCCTTCACGTCTTTGTCTTTCTTTTATCATCACATTGTTAACATCGTCTTCCCTTTCCTCTCCCCCTCCCCTAAACTTAGCTTTCATCTTTTTCTTTTCATTTCTTAGGCTTTTGTTACAGTTATTCTTTCTTTAGACTTTCCTTTCCAATAGAAAATCTTCAGCTACATACCTTATCTACGAAATTTATAATTATACTTTCACCTGTAGATTACCAACAGTAGCTCTTCCAGAAAGTAAACGAATGTGATCTATAGCGTTAAGTATTCACCTGAGACAACATTTTCCACTCAAAGTCCAAAAACTTTACTCTCTATTTACTCATTAATTAACAAACCTACTCCTCCCTATGACACAGAAAGAAGAGGAGGGGTGGAGGAATGCAAAGGAATACAAAGGAAGTATCAAACAACAACAGATCCACTGATACCAACTAGGCTGTTTGAATATACAAAACACAACTAATTTGAGAAAACGAAGAGCAGAACAGTAAAGGAAGAGAGGAAGAAAAAAATGAAGGAGTTGATATGCCTGATGAAAGAGGAAGAGGAGGATGTGGAAGAGGGAGGTGAAAGAGTACACATGGCCGAAGAAATGTAAGAGGAGGAGGCAATAGGGTAAAGGAATGAATATACCTGATGAAGCATAAGAGGAGGAGGAAGTGCATGTAGGTAATAGGATGAAAAAGTAAATACACACGAAGAAGAAGGAAAAGAGAAGCTGGAGGAGGAGGAAGGAGTGGAAAGAGGAAGAAGTGAAGGTAATATGACGAAAGAGTAAATATACCTAAATAAAATGCTGAAGATGAGCAGGAGAAAGAGGAAGAGAAGGATAAGGAGGAGGGAGGAGGAGGAGGAGGAGGAGGAGGGGAGGAGGAGGAGAGAGGAGGAGGGAGGAGGAGGAGGAGGAGGAGGAGGAGGAGGAGGAGGAGAGGAGGAGGATAATAGAGAAGGATCAGGAGGAGGAGGAGGGGAAGAGGATCAGGAGGAGGAGGAGGGGGAAAGAGATCAGGAGGAGGAGGAGGGGAAGAGGAGGAGGAGGAGGAGGAGGAGGAGGAGAGGAGGAGGAGGAGGAGAGGAGAGGAGGAGGAGGAGGAGGAGGAGGAGGAGGAGGAGGAGGAGGAGGTTACCAGGGGCACAAACACACAGGTCGTAGCTCCATGGCTGTACCCGGCGTCAGGATAACATAATGAATTGGGTTCACTATACTATGAAATGAGATACCAAAGCTGCAGGAGTCTGGCTGTCTGGAGGGGCCCGCCTGAGAGGAGCCGAGGGAGGAGGTCCGCGCCGGGTAGTGTGCTCGGCGTGGTCACAGGTGTGAGCGAGAGAGGAGAGGAGGAGGAAGGCCTTTTATGGAAGTTGACCACCATCACCACCACTGCCGCCGTCGCCACCACCCCCATCGCCATCACCACCACAACCACAGCCACTATCATCACCGTTGGTTACTTCTATCCACAACTTATACTTCCACCATGCCAATAACCGCAATAACTATCACCACAACCATCACAATAATTAGCCCAACTACAATCACCATCATAACCACAACTGCAACATACACGGACCACCCACATTATGAACCACAACCAACCACCAATAACCATCACCACAACCACCACAATTAGAACCACTGCAACCACCATCATAACCACAACTGCAACATGCACGGACCACCCACATCTGAACCACAACCACCACCTCAACCACTATCATCACCGTTGGTTACTTCTATCCACAACTTATACCTCCACCATGTCCATAACCACAACCACCACAATTAGCACCACTACAACCACCGTCATTACCACAACTGCAACATACACGGACCACCCACATTATGAACCACAACCACCGCCACAACTCCCCCCCCCCTTCCCCCGCTTCAAACAGACAAAATAAATAAGTGAAAGAGAGATAGAAGATAACAGAATGCAAAGTTAGTGATAACAAAACGAGGGTGAAAAAGAAAACACTTATCAAAGGCTAAAAGGCACTTAATAATTGCCACTTTATACCTTTTTTAGGGTGTCAATTACTGTCACTCAGGGCGAGTAGGCCTAGTGGCTTTGATAACACGGTAGGCGTTATGGGCCTAGGGAGTGAGGGAGGTGGAGGGGGTGGTGGAAAGGGGGGGAGGAGTGTGGAGGGAAAGTTAGGAGTAGGATAACGGAGAAGAGAAAGGATAGGAAGGAGGGTGGGGAATAGGATAGAAAGGTGGGGAAGGTGGGAGGGATGGAGAGAGAAGGAAGGAGGGAGGGAAAAGAAAGTTGGTATCTTCATTTACTGGGTTGATTTTTTGTGAGAGTATTTTACAAAGGTATGTGACAGTCTCTCTCTCTCTCTCTCTCTCTCTCTCTCTCTCTCTCTCTCTCTCTCTCTCTCTCTCTCTCTCTCTCTCTCTCTCTCTCTCTCTCTCTCTCTCTCTCTCTCTCTCTCTCTCTCCATATTTACTTTTACATAAATCAATTCCTTATCTGACCTCAACATCAATTTTTAATAAAACATGAGTGTAAACTCCTTAGACTTACATTACTTTGGAACTACTCGCTATTTTTTTTTTTTTAGCCTTTTATTTTTACTAATACCTTATCTTTTTACTGCTCTTCCTTCCTCTTTACTTTATTACCTTACATGAACCTCTACTTCTATGAATTTTTTTTAGATCCTTTCCATGACTTTTAATTGTCATGCAAACCTTTATTTTATCTACTTCCTCACTGCACGAGGTAATTTTCAATATATATCTCTTTTCCATATACATATATATATATGAAATATGCAATTATATATATATATAATATTATATATAATTTTAATATATATATATTATTATAATATAAAAAATTTTATATATATATATATATATATATATAATATATATATATATATATATATAATATTTTATAATAAAATATTTTCCCCTTAAATGTTCCAACCCCTTTTCCTTACTTATATAAATATTAAAAACGTTCCCCCCCCACCCTTTTTCATTGGTGCTTAACTACCATGTTCTTTTTCTGCTTTATTATCCTCTTCCTCGCCATCTCAAGTTAGTTGGTGTAATACATTCAAACAGTTTACTTTAGCAAGAACCATTAAGTATGTTGCTATCTGAAACTTATTTTGTATTTCTTCCTTATTCCACCTTACCACCTTCCCCCTTACCCCTTTTTTCAATTTTCCCTATTTTTCCTTTTCCCTTTCCTTCCCCTCCCACTTTTTAAACCTTTCCCACCCCCAAATTTTTTTTTATCCCACCTTCAAACATCCCCCCCTTTCCCCCTTTTCCTTTTCCCCCCCCTTAAACCATTTTCCTAACAAATTTCCTCCCAATCCTTCCTAAAAAACCTTAACGCCATACCCGGGGGCGTTTAAAAAAGACCCGGGGTTGTAACTACTCATGAGGAGCCTCGTTATGACCTTGGCCCGGGGAGACGCACTTGCAAGTTGGTGGTTGGGAAGAAAACAGCCCACCTAAGTGACGGGTTTGAGACAGGTAATGAGCCTCTATTAAGTCTAACTAATTGATTTACGTGGCCATGCAAGCGCCGTTTTTAGTATTTTATGTTGAATTATGGATGTTGTAAATATGCGTAAGAAACTCATTAAGGTACGAAAAGGAAAGGGTTGTGGGGGGGGAAAGTGTGTATAACGGGATATTTATGGACAGAGTTATGGTGTATAGAGTTATTTTTAAATACTGAAAAAAATTTTTGGAAGGGGAGAGAGGGAAAAGAGAGGAGGGGGAGAGAGAAAAGAGAGAGAGAGGAGAGAGAGAAGAGAGAGAGAGAGAGAGAGAAGAGAGAGAGAGGGGAAGAGAAGAGAGAGAGAGAGAGAGAGAGAGAGAAGAGAGAGAGAGGGGAAGAGAGAGAGGGGATGGAGAGGGGAAGAGAGAGAGGAGAGAAGAGAGAGAGGAGAGAAGAGAGAAAAGAAGAAAGAGAGAAAAGAGAGAGAGAAAAGAGAGGGGGAGAAGAGAGAGAGAAAAGAAAAGAGAAAAAAAAAAAAATATAAGGGGAAATTGGGAAAATGGGGCTGTTTCAACAAAAAATAAGAAAAATATATACACTTGCACCTAAAGAAAGAATAGAAAAATGACAGAATAAAGATTTGTATACAATAGACAAGAGTTTGAAATATATAAGAAATAACACACTAGTAAATTATATATCATACATATAACTAGTTTTAAGGATAAGTATATATATCTTTCACTCTCATCTCCCCTAAACACCTGTAATATGTACTATGATATACTCCAACGATATAATTATCTCTAACTTTCATATCCCTATTCTTGCTGGTTATCATAAACACGACTATGATACATCAGCTTCCTTTTATGAGTAAATAGCATGAGAACTGAAATATGATAATGTGGCTGGAGTGATGTGGAATATAGGTACTCATAAGACATAGTAATATAATCATACCACTTATGTCTAGCTTTACAGTGAATTATCCAGTCTTTCCCTATGTTTCTATTCAATGCAAAATTTGAAAATGGGTTTTTTTCCTTTTATTTTAAAAATTCCTCTCTTTTTCCCCCCTTTCCCTTTATTAATGTTTAATATAAAAAGGGGTTTTAAAAAAAATTTTTAAAAGGTTTTTAAGGGCCTAGGATGAATAGGTAGATACTCAGGCAAGAACTGTACTATCTTAGGTCCTGTACATCATGCACATACACACACACAGACACACACTCCGGGGGTACTCTGTAGTGTAGGGGTTTAAAGGCACGGGCCTTTCCGGTTCCTTTTTTTCCGGGGGGGGAAAGGGTGGGGGCCCTTTGAAATTTTCCCGGGGGGGGGGAGGCCCGGGGGGGAAAAGAAAAAAAATTTTTGGGGGGTTTTTCCTTTAAAAAAACCGGCCCCGGGTTTCCCACCCCCGATTTTAATTTTTTTGGGTACCCCCGGTTTTTTTTAAGCCGGGAAAAAAAAATTGGGGGCCCCCCCGGCCCCTCCCCCCCGGGAAAAAATTTTGGTTGGCCGTTTTTTTTTTTTTGTAAACCCCCCCCCCCCCCCCCATTTTTTTTAACCCCCCCATTTTTTTTAGGAAAGCAAATTTTTTGAAATTTTTAAAAATTAACCCCAATCTTTTTTTTTATTTTTCCGGCCCCAAAAATTTTTTACAAACTTAATTTAAAAAAAAAAAGACAACCCCCAACCACAACCCTTTTTTTTTTTTTTTTTTTTTGAAAAGCTTTTTTTCATTTTCCCTTTTCTTAAAATTCCTTTTTCTAACTTTTTTCCCTTCCTTTCCCCCACCCTTTTTAATTTACCCAACCCCTTTCCCTTTTTCCTTTACCCCCTTTTTTCCCCTTCTTTTTTTTTAACAACCCCCCCCGAAAACTACTTTTTAAATTCCTTTCATTTTTTTACTTTAAATTTTCCACTTTTTTTTTTTTTTTTTTTTTTTTTTTTTTAAAAAAAAAAAAAAAAAAAAAAAAAGTTTCCATTTAAAAAAAAAAAAAAAAGAACCACACACACACACACAACACACACACACACAACCACCACCCCCACCCCCAACAAACACAACACACCAAAAACCCCACCAAATTTAAAAAACACAAAAACAGAATTTTTACACTTTTCCCTTTTCAATTTCCCCTTTTCAAAACAACAAATTTTCTTTTTAACACCTTACCCTTATCACCTAATACATCTTTCTAAAATTTAAAAACCCTTATTACCCATTTTTTTTTCCCCTTTTCCTTTTTTCCTTTTTTTCCTTTTTTTCCTTTTCCTTTTCCCTTTCTCCCCTCCCCCCCCTTTTCACCTTAAAATCATTTTTTCCCTTTCCCTTTTATCCCCCCCCTCCTTTTTTTTCCTTTTTCCCTTTTAAAAATTTCCTTTTTTTTCCACCCCATTAAAACTATTCTTACCCCCCCCTTTCCCTCTTTCCCCCCCTAAATTCCCCTTCCCCCTTTCCCCTATTCTACAGTTTTTTTTCCTCATATTCGCTTCTTTTCTCTCATCTCAAACCTAAAAAAAACCTTGACATTTTCTCATTCCCTTTTCCAACTCAAACTTTTTTTAAAATGATTAATGAGGGAGAGAAAAAATAAAGGGGGGGAAAGTAAAAAAGGAAAAAGATAAATTTGAAAATGAGAAATATGAAAGGGAAAAGGGGAAGGTGAATGTCGTATTGCATATTTAGGGGTTTGTGTTTGGGGAGGGGGAAAAGAGAGAGAGAGAAGAGAGAGAAAAGAGAGAGAGAGAGAAAAGAGAGAGAGAGGAGAGAGAGAGAGAGGAGAGAGAGAAGAGAGAGGAGAGAGAGAGAAAAGAGAGAGAGAGAGAAGAGAGAAGAGAGAGAGAGAGAGAGAGAGAACAGAGAGACAGAGAGACAGAGAGAGAAGCGAGAGAGAGAAGAGAGGAGAGAGAGGAGAGGGGAGAGAGGAGAGAGAGAGAGAGAGAGAGAGAGAGAGAGAGAGAGAGAGAGAAAAGGGGAGAGGAGAGAGAGAGAGAGAGAGGATGCGTGAGAAGAAAAAAAGTCACTTAATCTTCCCTAACAAATCACCAACACCAGAAAAATTCATCAGCACACGGAGATAAACACCCAAAGACCTCGTCCCCCCTCGCCCCAAAAACCCCCAAAAAACATGCTGAAAAAAAGGGGGGGGGGGGGTGGAAAGAGCTTTGGAGGGGCGTTGGGGGGAAGGGGGAGTGGGGGGGGCCCTTTTTTGGGGGGAAAAGGGGGGGTGAGGGGGCCCTTGGGGAGAAGGGGGGGTGAGGGGGCCGTTTTGGGGGGAAAGGGGGGGTGGGGGGGCCTTGGGGAGAAGGGGGAGTGAGGGGCCGTTGGGGAAAAAGGGAGGGGGGTGAAGGGGGAAACGTGTGCGTCCCGTGAGGGGATAAATTTGGGGGCCCCTTCCCGCCCTTCCCAAATCCCGCACCCCCTCCAAGGGTTAACAAGACCATCATTAGCCCATATTTGCCCTCAAGTCTACGGGCGTCGCGGCGTCTCCCTAAAACAGAAACAATACGACACAGGAATATTCATTACCATGTCTTTTCCTCACACGGTAAGTATCCATACATGTGTGTGTGTGTGTGTGTGTGTGTTGGGGTGTGTGGGGTGTGGGGTGTGGGGTGGGGTGTGTGTGTGTGTGTGTTTTGGGTTGTTTTGACCTCCCCAAAATTCAGGAACCTCAAAATTTTTTTTTTCACGTAATAAAATTTTAAGCTAATCTCTTACCCCCCTTTTCTCTCTCCCCCTCTCTCTCCAAACTTCTCTTCTCCTCCCCTCGTCTCTCCCTTCCTCCTTTCTCCTTTTCATCTCCCTCTCTCTCTCTCTCTCTCTCTCCACCCCACACCCCACACACACATACATACACACACACACACACAAACACACACTTTCTCTCTCTCTCTCTCATTGAAATGAAACATGACGGCCTTTTCATCTAATTTACACCCTCAAGTATATTAATCCTGCTAAAAGCGACATAGCAGTATACTAAACATACATCAACAGGTACCGAGGCGGCGAGCAGGTGGTGCAATCATTACTAACAAGATTAATTACCTCCCCAGGGCCTGTAAATCACCTTTCTCCACCGGCACAGGCAGCTTAATGAAAGGCAATTAACTCTGCATGTTTACTAAGTGGCTGAAAGTGAGGAGCGCTGAGGAGATGAGGAAGAGGTGTTGAGAGAGGTGATAGGGGTGTTGGAGGCTGGTAAGGTTGCTTGGTTGGGGTATGAGGTTTTTGGTTTTGCGTCTTCTTGAGGTTTTCATGGGGTTTTTTTGGTTAGGTTTTGAAGGGTTTGGGGTTTCATTTTTCTGAGGGTTTGCATGGGGTTTGTTTTGGGGTTTTTAAAAATTGGGGATGTGTGAAAAGAGGGGGAAGGGGTGGGGTTTGGGGTTTGGGATGTTTTTGAGTTTTGCTGGGGGGTATGTGAGTTTTAAATTGGGGGGTTGTGAGCAGATGGGGAAAGGGGTTGGGGGTCTGGGGGAGGAAAGTGAAGTGGAAGAGTGCGTGACAGATGTGTGTGGTGGGGCGGTGGTGGTGGTGAAGTGGGAGTGAGTGTTGAAGTGGGTGAAAGGCTGTTGTGTTCGTTCATCTTATAGGCCCAGCCGGTGAATGAACTTACAATAGGCCTAGAGATCTTAAAATTTCTTTCATGATTAATGTTTAGGAATAAAAAACTGACCTCAATTTCTTGTTTTTTTTGTTAGATTGGTTTTTAATAACACTGATGCCCCTAAAAAACCCAAAAGAATATGGTTTTAAATTTACGAAAAAATTATGATAATAGAAAAAATTAAACACCTCGCTCTCAAGAAAAAAAATGTGTGTGTGTCTATTTGTTTTTTTTTGGGAGTGTGTGTCCCGTGTGTGTTTTGTGTGGTTTTGTGTGTGTGTCCTTTTCTGTGTGTATGTGTGTGTTGTGTGTGTGTTGTGGGGTGTGTTGGGGTGTGTGTGTGTGTGTTGGGGTTTGTGTGTGTGTGTGTGTGTGTGTTTTTGTGTGTGGGGTGTGTCTGTGTGGTTTCCCCCTTTTTTTTGTTTGTGTGTGTGTGTGTGTGGTGTGTGTGTGTGTGGGTGTGTGTGTGTGTTTGTGTGTGGGGGGTGTGGTGTGTGTGTGTGTGTGTGTGTTTGTGTGTGTGTGTGTGTGTGGTGTTGTGTGGGCAAGCCGTAATAAAAACTATCTACGGGTCTGGTTTTGTGTATGTTTGTGTGTGTGTGTGTGTGTGGGGGTGTGGTGGTTTTGTGGGGTGGGGTGTGTGTGTTGGGGTGTTGTGTGTGTGGGGTGTGTGTTCCCGGGGGCCCTAATTTGAGACCTATCTACGGGGTCTGGTGTGTGAAAGTGTGTGTGTGTGTGTGTGGGTGTGGTGGTATGTGTGTGTGTGTTTTTGTGTGTGTGTGTGTGTGTGTGGGGTGTGTGTGTGTGTGTTTTGTGTGGGGGTGTGTGTGGGGTGTGTTGTGTGTGGTTTTTTTTGTTTGTGTGTGGGTGTTTCCCCAACCCTACAGTTTGGGAAAAATTTCCCCATGGATAACTTTTTTTTTCCTTCGTTACAAACTTTTTTTTCCAAAAGAAATTTATGAATTTGATTATTTAAAAAAAAAAACTATATTTTTTTTCATTCGGGTTTTTTAACCCTTTTAAATGTTACTCTCCTCTCTCTCTCTCCTCTCTCCCTTTTCTCTCTCTCTCTCATCCTCTCTCTCCCCTCTCTCTCTCTCTCTCTCCCTCTCTCTCCCCCCCTCCTCTCTCGTCTCTCTCCCCCCCTCCCCTCCTCTTTTCTCTCTCTCTTGTGGGCACCTCTGCCGCAAAGATAAAGGGGGTGGTGATGAGTCCCAGCGAAACACACACCCCCCACACACACACAACACAACACAACACACACACACAACACACACAAACTTGCTCCCATATCTCCCCATACCCGTCCCTTTTCCCTTCCCCCGGAACAAAAAAAAATTTTTTTTACCCCCTTTTCATATTACTTCCCCCCCCCCTTCCTCATCTCCATCCTCCGCTTCACAACAAATCTTCCTCATGTTTCTCATATCAACTCTCCCCTATTTTCTTTCATCACCTCCTTCCTCCCTTTCCAGCCTTTTCTCTCTCTCTCTCTCTTTTCTCTCTCTCCCCTCCCCCTTTTCTTTTCCTCCCCTCTCTCTCTCTTCTCTCTCTCTCCTTTTCTCCCCTCCTCTCTCTCTCTCCCCTCTAAACCCTTTCCCCCCCCCCCCCCCTACCCACTACTACCACTCCACCCCCCCACCACCATAGCGTCCCGCCCTTTGGGCGCTCTCTGACTTTAATTAAACACCAAGTGAGCGACAGTGAAATGCTCTCACCGTATCAGTGGCCCAGGGTTTAGAGCCGGATACAAAAGGAGAAGGCAGCGGCGTGATCCGTGTTGGGCTTTACACTTTAATCGTCTTTAGTTTCTTCTTAAGATTAACTTTTAGATTAACGTTAACATGGTCGTGTAAGTGTTAAGTAATGCGATTATAGTGTTAAATATGCATCTTTAACATAACTTCTCACTTCTTCAAATGTATCTTATCGTTTTGCTTGTGTGTTTATGCATGTGTGTATGAGGGGGGGGGGGGGTTTAAGGTGTGTTAATAAGATATATAGAAAACTTAAGCATACTCATAACTGTACCTCTTACGTTATCACCTCTTCCCACCTCCCTCCTCCACCCTTGACGCCCAGCAGGCTACTGAGTGCTCCCCTGAGGCGCCGTTTGTTTACACAAGTCAGCTGATGCGATATGTGCCTGCCCCTGTCCACCACCTTGCCCCCGACCCACTCCTTCCTTTACCCTCTTCTCCTCCTCCCTCTCCCTCTGTCTGCTCCTGTCTAACACCTTGCCCCACGACCCACTCATTTCATTTACCCTCCTTTCCTTCTCCCCCTCTGCCTCTCTCTCTCTCCCTCTGTCTGTTTCGCTCCAACACCTTGCGCCCCCGACCCCTAACTGTTTTCCCCCTTTCTGTCAAACCTCCCTCTCCCCCTTTTTTTTGGGTTTAAATGAAGTCAAAGAAACCCTTAGGACAGACAGGATATTTCAAGGTCATGAATTTCGGGACGGTTTTTTTTTTGTACAATTTTTTAGGTGTTTCACGAAGAGGACGTTTAAAAAGGGTAGGATTGAGAGAGGGAAGAGAGAGGAGAGAGAGAGAGGGAGAGAGAGAGAGAGAAGAGAGAAGAGAGAGAGAGAGGAGAGAGAGGGGGAGAGAGAGGAGAGAGAGAGAGAGAGGAGGAGAGAGAGAGAAGAGAGAAGAGAGAGAGAGAGAGAAGAGAAGGAGGGGAAACCCCAAAAGGGGGATGTGGGGAAAAAAAAAACTAAAAAAAGGGCCCCCCCCCCCATTTAAAAAAACCCTTTCCCCATTTTTCCCCCCCCCCCCCCCTTGGGGGCCCCCCCTCTCCTCCCCCCCTTTCCCCTTCCCCCCCCCCCCTTCCCCCCCCCCCCCCCCCCCCCCCCCCCCCTTTCTTCTTTTTTTCCCCCCCCCCCCTCTTCCCTCCCCCTCTCTCCTCTCCCCTTTATCTCTCTCCTCTCTCTTTTTGAGGAAGAGGAAGGAGAGCAAGAGAGAGAGAAAGAGAATTAAAGGAGGAAAGAAAGAAGAAAAGAAAGAGAGGAAGAGAGATGCATAAACACAGTGTTACGTGTACAAAACTACAAAGCCATTCGGATTGCCTTTCAGAGCACCATACTCATTACGGGTAACTTCTGCTAGTGCAATAAAATGTAATAATAATAATGGTAATGATAATATAGTACAGATAATGTTGAATGGAATCAAATCTAAGCCCGAGCGAGGCGTTTTGTCGTGACATGAGCGATTCACATACACATACACAAACACACACACACAGCATTTCTGCGGAACGGTTATAGAGAGGGAGACGCCGCTCCAGGCCACCAGCCAGTGCCACCCCGCGGGGCGGAGGTACTCCTCCAGCGAGGCCACCAGCCAGTGCCACCCCCGGGGGCGGAGGGGGTCCTCCCGCGAGGCCCCCCGCCGTGCCACCCCCCGGGGGGAGGTAAACCCCCCCCCCGAGGCCACCAGCCAATGCCACCCCGCGGGGCGGAGGTACTCCTCCAGCGAGGCCACCAGCCAGTGCCACCCCGCGGGGCGGAGGTACTCCTCCAGCGAGGCCACCAGCCAGTGCCACCCCGCGGGAAGGAGGTACTCCTCCAGCGAGGCCACCAGCCAGTGCCACCCCGCAGCGGAGGTACTCCTCCAGCGAGGCCACCAGCCAATGCCACCCCGCGGGGCGGAGGTACTCCTCCAGCGAGGCCACCAGCCAGTGCCACCCCGCGGGGCAGAGGTACTCCTCCAGCGAGGCAACCGAGGAGGGCATGGACCTGCTGAGGATCTAGAGAAACAGTGCGTCGTCAGCGGGGTCCAGGGGCTCCGGCGTGAAGGCTCCCGCACAGGCGTGCAGCACGCGAGCCTCGGGACGCCACCGGCGCACCATTTCCTGCGCCAGATCCATCACGGCATCGCAGAGCCACTCGAGGCGAAGAAGGAAAGGAAGAAAACTGTGCTATGAATGAAGGGAAAAACAGTGAAGGGAAAGGAGAGAAGGAGGTGATAGCAGACCATATCTCTCCCACTCTAACTATGATATGACCTTGCCGACCCTTTAATCTCTCTCTCTCTCTCTCTCTCTCTCTCTCTCTCTCTCTCTCTCTCTCTCTCTCTCTCTCTCTCTCTCTCTCTCTCTCTCTCTCCTCTCCTCTCTCTCTCTCTCTCTCTCTTTATATATATATATATATTATATATATAATATATATATATATATCTTTCTCTCTCTCTCTCTTTCAACATACATTGTAATAAATCGCTGCACATGAACGATATGTGAAGACATTAGTTTTAATCAGCTAGTATCTCTAGTTTGAACTAAAGTAATTCACCTCCTACTCATTCCCAATAAATTTACAAAGAAGTAATAAATGCACCAGTAAAATATAAAACAAACCGATTTAGAAAAATCTAAAGTACGTACAACTAAAATTGAAAACAAAAGTTTGGATGAGGACAATTTCTTACTCTTAGCCCCCCCCCCCCCCCCAAAGGCGTAGAGAAGCCCCAGTCTTTAGTAGTGATGCTGGTGCCCCCGAGAATACCCCCCTTACCCCACGCCCCTACTCATGATGTTTGGACAGGCTGGAAAATGTGTACGTGAGGGGGTGTAGGGGAGGGAGCGACGGGCGTGAAGCAGAAGGGTGGAGGTAGGGCGACAAGAGGAGAGAAGAGGAGAGGAAGGAAAACGTAGAGAGGGAGGCAGGAAGGGGTGAAAGAGCTACTAATATAAAAGATAAATAGTGCAAGAAAAAAAAAATAGAAAGGCACGTCATAGAGAGGGAGAAGTTGAGAAGAACATGAAGGGAAAGCAGAGTGGTAGAGAAATAATGAGGGAAGGAAAGGAGGGAAGGAAAGAGGAAGGGAGGGAGGGACATGTTACTGTTTGGAAAGGTGTTATAGCGTGGGGTGAGGGATGAGGAGTGAGGGGTGAGAGGGGGAGGAGAGGTGAGCCGCGCACGTGTTCTCCCCGCCACCTGTACCGCCCTACTGTAGTTGTTACCTTTAATATTTCTGTGTTCTACGTCGCATCCTGCAGTGCGGACGAGGGTGTTAAGGATCGGCTCGAGCACAAGAAAGGCTTTGCGAGGTGGAATTTTTTTTTTTTTTTTTTTTGCGACATCGGTGGAATATTTTAAACCGGCTGCTCATAACCCTCTCCAAAAACAGCCTTCCACCCACTGACTCCTATACACCTAACCTGCCAGTATACCACCTGAAAAGAATATGATGCTATAGTGATCCATTTAAAGGTATTTCTGAGTCTTGATGCGTATGTGGACAACATCTGGCATCACAAGGAACTGGCCAAGGGCACAAAAAAAATGGGTAACACAAAGCCCGCTTAGTTGCCAGCTTAAAATGTAGTAATCTGACTTATCATCACTAATTCATCCACTGATTTATTATATTTGAGTGAAAATAGTTACATGAAGAAAATAAACCTATTAATTCATGGGGGGGGGGGGGGGTTTGCACGACCCATGAAAAAGCTCTTTTAACGCCCTCAATCTCTTGTCACCTAAATTCCTATGTCCTTAATAGCGACTGACACTCTTCATTATCCCTGCCAGATGGACACTTCGACTACCCATGTCCACGTAGTTTCAATTGGAGCTCCGGCTTCCGTCTTGTCTTGGGCTCAGGAAAACAGGGGCATTGTGAGGAAACATGTCCATCTCCCTCCCCGCCTTGAGTAACAACACGGAGGAATACAGCTGAAGGCTAAACCAACCTGGATAGTTTGACCCCCCTGTATACCTGTCCGCCATGTCCCTAACCCCCAATACCACAACATCAGAGGCCTGCAAAACAAGTCGCTATGAACCACTGGTCGTCTGTATATCTTACGCTGGATTAATGTCTCGAATATGTGAGGCAAGTGTGATTTATGACTCGCTCGTCCATTAAAACCACGATAGCTATATATGTTTTGTCATTGCTTTGGGCCGTCAATAAATTCACTAGCGCTCGTTAAGGACAAGTTTGATTTTACGAACACTATTTTCTAAGAATCAGAGCGAGTTTGAGGGTATATAAAGAGTTGAGGTAGTGGGTTTTTTTTTCTCTCTCTCTCTCTCTCTCTCTCTCTCTCTCTCTCTCTCTCTCTCTCTCTCTCTCTCTCTCTCTCTCTCTCTCTCTCTCTCTCTCTCTCTCTCTCTCTCTCTCTCTCTCTCTCTCTCTCTCTCTCTCGCTCTCTCTCTCTTTCTCGACGTTGTCTCCACCATACACATCTCCTGAACACTTGTGGATTCATTGATTGCACAAAAGAGATGTCCCGTAAAAGTGTAACGAATGGTCGATAAGGGAAACCCATAACACTCGATGCCTAATAAGGAAGTGAGAGAGGAGGCCCTTAAATCACGACACAGGACTCGGCCGCTGCTCCACAATGCGCCACAAACTCCTGTTGAACCACATAAACGTGAAAAAAGGTCGAATATAAACCAGGAAAGCGACCATTACAACGCAACAATTCAGATAATTCCCTTGCCTCCGCCGACCATAACACACACACCGCCTCACCCATCGCCGTTAGGGTTGAAATCTTTACCTTTTACTCCTTGTATTGAACCTTGAACGATCTCTTACGGTAAGGCATTCCACACCTGCCGGAGAGGTGATGTTACAATGAGGTTATGTGGCATTTAGACCTCAAGCTGTTAACGAAGGCTTACCGAGGTTCTTTATCCGTGCCCGGGCGGGATGTTAACGCCGGTACAACACGGTGCCCACGCCCTCCCCCCCGCCCACGCCCCCACGCCCTGCCAACGCCCCGCCCCCCTTCAGGCCTAATGCTTAGTGGCGTCGCTCACGGTGGGAAGACTTAAAAGGGGAGGCGAACAGGTGAACAGCGGGCACGCGGAGGCCCAAACGGTGTTCTATGTGCAAATGATCCATTCACGTGTGTGTGTGTGTGTGTGTGTGTGTGTGTGTGTGTGTGTGTTTTGTGTGTGTGTGTGTGTGTGTGTGTGGTGTGTGTGTGTGTGTGTGTGTGTGTGTGGTGTGTGTGTGTGTGTGTGTGTGTGTGTGTGTGTGTGTGTGTGTGTGTGTGTGGTGTGTGTGGTGTGTGTGTGTGTGTGTGTGTGTGTGTGTGGTGTGGTGTGTGTGTGTGTGTGTGTGTGTGTGTGTGTGTGTGTGTGTGTGTGTGTGTGTGTGTGTGTGTGTGTGTGTGTGTGTGTGTGTGTGTGTGTGTGTGTGTGTGTGTGTGTGTGTGTGTGTGTGTGTGTGTGTGTGTGTGTGTGTGTGTGTGTGTGTGTGGTGTGTGTGTGTGTGTGTGTGTGTGTGTGTGTGTGGTGTGTGGTCTCGTGTTGGTGTGTTCTAGTCTTTGGTTTTGTGCGTGGTGAATGTTTTGATGATGTGTTAAGTACTGTGTGGATTTTTAAATAGTGGGTTATGTCACATCCATCGCGTTCAGTTTGAAATATCGCGTTATTGATGCAGGTAAATATTTCATACATAAGGGTATCAACGCATAATCATAATTAGGAATAATCAACGCACAAACTACACGTTAATGCCATTACATTAATCAAAGTCTCGTTACAATAAAGATAAAAGGATGTTTATGAGATGGTAAGTATTGAATTTTCAGTTTTTTTGACATCTTAAACATCAATTTTTTCCTTCATTGCAGGATTCAACTTCATTTTATCATATCATAGGCGTCGCGACACAAACGCGGACAAAAAAGTAATAAAAATCAAGGAAATAAACCCCAATATTCTCCCCTGCCCCGTCATGCCCACTAATCACGTGCATCAATCGCCTGGTGTGTGATAACATGCCACACACCTGATCAACACACCTGCCGGGAGATAAAGACCGTCACCTGCTTAACACCGCTGGAAGCCCCGACATCTCACCGCAATGTAGTCTGATTAATGAGGTGGTAATAGATTTTAGTGGTTGAGTAATGCATTTTCTTTTTTTCTTACCTTCCTCTTATTAGCACCAACTTTTATGAATTCCATTTCTTTACCAGTCATTTTAGCCAATTTGATTTACATTTTCCTATACTCGAAGATTTCATTCAATAATTTCCATTTTTTTGGCTTACTCATATATCACATTATGTTATTATTTCTTTTCGGCGATAGAGTAAAACAATACCCTTTCCTCCTCATTCCATTCACTTCCTCATTACATTCTCTCATATATTTTACATAACCAGACGGCAACATTTTTCAGCCGCATTATCGAGTAGCAAACTTTTCTTTCTCTATTTTAAACAAGTCCAGAAATTCTATAACGGAAAGGGGTAATTACGCCCTTCTGTTACAAGGCCAATTTCACGGTTATTTAAGCGGCGCCCCAACACTGACCAGCGGTAGGTGACAATGGGCGTCACTCTCATCCTTCACGCCCCTCACACCCTCTCAAGGGAACAATGCCCGCCCTCCCACCTGTCCCTCACTAATTACCTGGGGGCGCGTACACCTGGGGAGCCATCGCTTGCCCACGACCCCACAACGATTATGTGTCTGTGTCTGTTTGTCTTTGTTTCTGCTCGTCTGTCTGTCTGTGTCTATCAGTTTGTCTTTTCTTTTCATATTTCTGTCACATTTTGTCGTATTTTCACTCTCTCTCTCTCTCTCTCTCTCTCTCTCTCTCTCTCTCTCTCTCTCTCTCTCTCTTACACACACACACCGTCATCGCCTTGCCTTTTGTTCACCACGTTCATGCTTCAAGGCATAACGATACAAAAGAAGACAAACACTTTTTACACGTGTGTGATACAAGAATATAGTCATGTAGTAGTAGACAATTATCCAATCAAAAGAAGAATAAGAAAAAGAAAAACAACAAGAAAAAAAAAAAAAAAGCAATAAAAACTAGAATACTATCGACGACGACATCAACATCAACATTAATAATAATCATAAAACCAAACCAATACCACTAAACAGGTGTGCTAATTAAACCTGTCCACTTGAGTCACCTAAGGGAGCAGGACGGGCGCCTTCAGGTATTCACACGACCGAGACCCGGGTATGAGGGATAGGGGGGGAGGGGGGATAGGGAGAGGGGAGAGGAGGGGAGAGGGGGAGAGAGGGGAGGGGGGTGAGAGAATGCGTGCAAGATGTGTTGGTGGAGCGTTCTGTAATATAGAATATGTCAGACGCTGCCAACTTGTCACTTTCCTTGATTGTTTATAATCTAAAAGGATTCAAGCTTATATATTAGATCTCACCTCACCCTTCTCACCACCTATCACCCTCCCTCTTGTTTCTCCTCTTATTTCTCCATATAAGGACACGTAGTTAAGCTTATCTCATTTGCCATTCAGAGTACTTTTTGTCTTGGCTTTGGTCTCTTCTGTTCTTGGTTGCTTGAGGGGAATAATTAATTAGTTTCAATTTTTTTCCGTGCGGGATTATGCATGTGATAGTGGGACGGTGTGTGTGTGTGTGTGTGTGGTGTGTGTGTGTGTGTGTGTGTGTGTGTGTTGTGTGTGTGTGTGTGGTGTGTGTGGTGTGTGGGGTGTGTGTGTGTGTGTGTGGTGTGTGTGTTGTGTGTGTGTGTGGTGTGTGTGTGTGTGTGTGTGTGTGTGTGTGTGTTCTGATCGTCTGATGTGCATAAGTGAACATTATTTAAGCAAACATATACATGCATTTATACGTTAAATACCTGTTTATCAAAGCTGTCTGAATCAAATGCAAATACGAGAACATCTGCCACCAAAATATTTTCTTTCACTTTTTGCAATCAATTTTATTACTGGACACGTTTTAAGAATGCATACTGGTGGGACCACTTAACAAGCCCTCCTCCCCCTCTCCCTCCTCCACCATGGGCACCCTCTACCCTCTTGATGTAGGGAAGGACAGGGGAAGGAAAGGGTAAGATTGAAAGGATGAGGGAAGGGGAAGGGACAGGAAGGGGGGACAACACATGGACAGGGTAATGGATGTGGGAGATATGAGGGAAGGGGAGGGGAGGGGAAGGGAGGGGAAGACAGGTATTCAGGTGTCAGCAGGAGTGGCCATGACAGGGGCAGACAAGTGACCTCGGCAGGTAGGTCTCAAGGCGGCCTGGAGGGGAAGGAGGAGTCACGGGGCAAGATAAATCCACGACCAGCTTATGTTTACTCTCCATAAAGTGACCCAATTTTCACTATATTAGGCGCTGACGTAATACTTGGCCAAAAAAAAATCTAAGTATCGCTATAAGTTTTATCTGTTGAGGTTGCCTGGCATTATCTTGCCGGGGTTACGAGCTAATAAAGAGAGAAGGTTCGTAAATGCCTGACGCGGAGGCTTCAGAGGAATAGAAATACGACTTTACCTGCTGCTACTCCCCGATGCCTCCCTTCCAGGCCATCATCCCCCCGCCGTGTTTCTCCACCCAACCCGTCCATCGCACGGCCACCCAGGGACCACTAGTGCCCTTATCACTGAGCTCCTGCAGGTGACAGGACCATACGGCCCCGCGCCCCTGCAACGCCTCACATGGTCATTGGAACTACATGCCGCGGCACATGAGACAGCCAGTCACTATCGCTGCACCTCGACCACCCTGCAGCGCCGTGTTAGGAATGAAGCGCGGCGCCCCTTTGTCCCCTGGGGCCCCTAGAAAAGAGGAATGGATGCACCCGCCATTGGAGAGAAGCCCCGTGAAGGAAGGCAGACTTGGGTGTTCTTCATGCCTCGTCGAAGGATCTGGTAAGTTGTTCTAATTAGGAAATCGATAACGCCACTCAGGGTGTTCGCAGCAGCGTCCCAGAACGAACACGACTGGACATAATGGGCGGCGTGTTGCCCCTGAGGTGGATTTGCATACTGGGAAGGCGGTATGAAAGGCCTGTCCATTGTGAGGGTGACCAGGGGCGTGTGTGCGGCCGATGTTCCTGCTATCCTATCTACCTGGCCTCTCCTTCGGCAGCTTGTTCTGGTTCAATACCCGATGCCGCATCGCAATGGCGAGAGGCACCTGTCGAACCAAGTATTCCAGACCTAAAACCTAAAGGAAGAGGAGGATGAGGACGACACTGAACATCAGCTGGAATTAGGCAAGACTGACATTAGATTGATACAACGATCGCTTTCCTGAACATATAAGGCGGCATTTCAGAAAAAAAACAATAAAAACAAATAATTATATAATCAACGCTTGAAATAAAAGAAAAACAAATCACCTAATGAATAATCAATATATAAATAAATGGGTAAAAAGCTTTTTTGTCTTTCATATTTTATGCAAATATAAAAAACAGCCAAGTCTCTGTTATAGTTGCCTTTGATGACATGCAGGAGATACACATAAATGAGGTCGAAATATGCGAGGGAATATGGGTCTAGGACAACTGGCCCGGCCACCTGGCCGCAGCCCAACTGGCCGCGGGAAACTGCCCGCGGCCTACGGGCCGCCATATGGAACTTTTTGTTGATGTACCTTTTGTACCTAAACCTAACCTAACCTAATTCATTCCTAACCTAATCTACTTCATTCCTAACCTAACCTAACCTAATCATTCGCTGGTGGGGGTTTAAGGAGCTGCCTTGAGTACGTAAACTTAGGCGTTTGCAGTTCCTCCCAGTCCGCGGCGGTCAGCTGGCCGCGGCCAGTTTCCCGCGGCCAGTTGGGCTGCGGCCAGTTGTCCCATTCCCAGGGAATATAGTGAGAGAGTACTACAACAGATTTTATACTGAATATACAAATACTCACACAATCAAGTCAAAAATGACACAATCTTAGAATCACGACGGGAAGACCTGCTACCCATGTCACCTGATAACTGACGCAGGATCAGAAGGAGAGAGAGAGAGAGAGAGAGAGAGAGAGAGAGAGAGAGAGAGAGAGAGAGAGAGAGAGAGAGAGAGGGGAGAGAGAGAGAGAGAGAGAGAGAGAGGAGAGAGAGAGAGAGAGGAGAGAGAGAGAGAGAGAGAAAGAAAAAAACGGCGAGTGCTGTCACGCCAGTCAGATGAGTGATACGTCTTGGCGTCTCTGACAATACTTCAAACCCTCCGTCGCCTCAGGACTTCGCTAGGGTCCCGACGTGGTGTCTTTGTGTGAGGGTGACGTCTGGCCCGAGGGAGCGAGGGGAGGGTAGAAGAAGGGGCACGGGAGGATAGACAGGGAGCAAGGGGTAAGTGTCGCCAGCAGGGAGACGGGACTAAGAGAGAAAGAGGTGACGTAGTAGTTCTCAATTGTAGATTAAGTGTGGCCTTGACAGCAGCGAGAAGGCGTTCAAAAGCGACACCGACACTCGTTAGCATTCCTGCGAACATTATATTGGCTGTAAATAAATTTGTATAGCGGAGTGGGAGTGTTTGAAGTGTATGGCCTGAGGATGAGAGCGGTCGGGGTCGAAACAAAGAGGTGGAGACAGCGTGTTGTTCGAGACTGACAGACGTGCAGGCAACGATGAGGCGATTCCAATGCTCCTGACAGCGGTATCCTGGGGAGTGAGATACCGAGAGACGGGAGGATATACGAGAGGTACAGAATGGGAGGGAAGAGAAGTGAAAGAAAGAAGTGCGAGGCCAGAGATGGAAGAGAGGAAAAGATGAGGAACGGGAGGTTGAAGGAGAGAGGTGATGGAAGAAATTGATGGGCTTAGAGGAAGGTGAAATACTATAAGGAAAGGAAAGTTGGGTACAGAGTGAGACAAGGGAAGGGTTTACATAGGGAGAACACGCGAGTAAAGGGAGTAGAAGAGAGAAGCAGGGATTGGAGTAATATAGAACAGGGAAGGGAGGAAAGACGAAATACGTGGGGCGGAATAAGAAGAATTTAGAAACAAAAAAAAAAGATAGATGGATATTCATGGAGAGGAAACTGGATGAAAGAGGAAGAAGAAGAAAATGAAAGAAATAGATAGCATGAAAGTTGACAAATAGGATAATAAGTTGACTGGAGAATACAAAGATAAAAAGGAAAAGAGAAATGACTCTAATTAATAGAAAGAAAGAAAAAGAGTAAATGAAAGACATGCATACGATTAATAAATACATATAATAAAGGGCGCTGAAAAAATTTGTAAGGAAGAGAATATTTGAATAAAATGGATGAATGTAGGACAGGTGAAAAGAATGGGAGCACAGGAAAGAGTAGGTGGGAGAAGGAAGAGGAGGATAAGGATAGAAGGGAAAAGAAGGGTGATAGGAGGTGATGCGGTACGAAATAAACCACTCAACGTCACATATGCATTACGGTTCCTGTTACGAACGTTACAATAGATCAGAGTTGTGTTATCTTCCTCCTATGAAATACCTCCCTCCTCCTCCTCCTCTATCTCCTCTTCCTCATAAAATATATTAGAAAAAAATATATCTGTGCTCATAATTCTGCCAGTATCATTTTACAGGTATATATCAAGAAATTCGACCCATTACTCCGACGAACCAGAGAGCATATAGATAAAACAGAAAGAAAAAATTGGAAAGATTGGCAGTCTCAGCTATGTTTTCCCTTCCTTATACAGTGCTGTTCAGGCGCTCTCTCTCTCTCTATACTATCCTTCCTTGGGCGCTCCTGTACAAATATGGTCCGAGTATAAATGACACAATAAGCAGCGACAGAGGTAGGTTAAACAAGACAAACGAGCATCAGATTTAGTGGTTTTGTGAGGCTAAGTAGATCAGATCTGACCCTTTTTTTGACCTTTAAGGAAGCGGACGATTGTAGTGGTAGAGAAGGAGGAGGAGGAGAAAGAGGAGGAGGAGGAGGGGGTGGACGTTTGTGAGAACAGAGGTTATGATCAGGGGCCATCTTGATTTTGTGACCCAGAAACTACTAAAACTTGTTCCCATTGTACTACGAGACCACCCACTATATCCCACACCCACCCACTGTAGCCCACACCCACCCACTGTATCCCACACCCACCCACTGTATCCCAAACCCACCCACTGTATCCCACACCCACCCACTGTATCCCACACCCCCTCACTGTATCCCACACCCACCCACTGTATCCCACACCCACCCACTGTATCCCACACCCACCCACTGTAACCCACACCCACCCACTGCATCCCACGCCCACCCACTGTATCCAACACCCACCCACTGTAACCCACACCCACCCACTGTATCCCACGCCCACCCACTGTAGCCCACACCCACCCACTGTATCCCACACCCACCCACTGTATCCCACACCCACCCATTGTATCCCACACCCATGTATCCCACACCCAGCCACAGTATCCCACACCCACCCACTGTGTCCCACACCCACCCACTGTAACCCACACCCACCCACTGTATCCCACACCCCCTCACTGTATCCCAGACCCAGTATCCCACACCCACCCACTGTATCACACACCCACCCACTGTAACCCACACCCACCCACTGTATCCCACGCCCACCCACTGTAGCCCACACCCACCCACTGTATCCCAGACCCATGTATCCCACACCCACCCACTGTATCCCACACCCACCCACTGTATCCCACACCCACCCACTGTATCCCACACCCACACCCATTGTATCCCACACCCATGTATCCCACACCCACCCACAGTATCCCACACCCACCCACTGTATCCCAAACCCACCCACTGTAACCCACACCCACCCACTGTATCCCACACCCACCCACTGTATCCCAGACCCATGTATCCCACACCCACCCACTGTATCACACACCCACCCACTGTAACCCACACCCACCCACTGTATCCCACACCCACCCACTGTATCCCACACCCACCCACTGTATCCCACACCCACCCACTGTATCCCACACCCACCCACTGTAGCCCAAACCCATAGTATCCCACACACACTGTAACCCACGCCCATGATCCCACACCCACAGTACCCCATGCCCTATTCCGGCCCACTGACGCCTTCCTCACCCACGCAATGCCCTTCCCCTGCGTCCCATAGAAGGTGGACTTATGTGACACTAACTCGGCTTTGCAGGCGTCGTGTCGGCTTTGTGGGGCGCGTTGGAGGCGGATCTGTTCAGCTGGAAAGATATTTACGCTTAAGTAGGTTGAGCAAAATGGAGGAAGAGGAGAGGGATGCCATATGAGAGAAGGGTGAGGAAAGGATGAAGGATAGAAAGTAAAACAAACAACATTGAAAATAGTAACAAAGAATGAGGAGGAATGATAGAAAACAAAATGTTGAGGATAAAGGAGGGGGAGAAGAGGGTTGACACATGAAAGGAGGGAAGGAAAGGATGAAGAAAGGAGGAAAGTGACAAAAAAACAATAATAAAGTAACAAAGGATGCGGAGGAATGCTAATAAAAAAACATTATCTCTCGCAGAAATTCTCATAAAACAAATAAAAAATACACGTTTAGCAGCCAGGTTTGAGGAAGGTTGACAGCCACCTGGGCCGCCGCGACACCTCCCCGCCAGGCACACTAAGCCCCGCCAGCTGCCTCCCCCCTCGCCCCGCCGTTACCACCTGCTGTATTAGGACCACGTGAGCCCCAGGTGCCTCCCCTTCACTATACATCCTGCCCTCTATTGACCCTATATAGTACTCCTCCCTTCTTCTTGCAATAATTATTTTTTTATTTTTCTTCTCTGTCTTCTATTTTATTTTATCTTCTTAATAATTCCTGAAAAAAGTATATCAGTAAATTATTTTCTTAATTTATCTCCCATTTCTTAAACTTTCATACGTGTCATTCATTGTTATTTTTACACATATTTTTTTTCGTATCTAATCATCTATTATTCATATTCCTAATTCCCTCTTTGTTACTTCCCTTTTGACCTTTCAACTCCTTTTTTTTATTCACGTTTTCATAAAAGGAATATTCGAATGGATGAAAAACCCGTGCTTCTTCGTGACTTCGGCGAGGGTCACTTAATGGTTAAAGATAAACTGTCTAAGAGCTAAGGTTGCACAAGGGTGATATTGTGGTCGTTAAGGGGCGGGAAATTGACCATAAAATGTAAAGGTTGGTAGGCACATTTATGACCCACTGGCGTCTTAAATTTATGCTCATGGAGAAAAGATTGAGAAAAATACGAGGGGGAGTGAAAGGTAAGAGGAGGAGGAAGAAGAGGAAGAAGAGGAGAGGGTACAGATAGGTCCAAACAAACGCTAAAACAAACTTGAGATAGAACATATTTTTTTAAGAATAACACATCAAAATAGCTACAAGCACAACCCCAATCATTGTGTTAAGAAAGTGTACTCAAGTTACATCTACAAGTTGAGTTCGCGTGTTCCTGTAAGAATAACACATCAAAATGACTACAAGTACACACCCAATCATTGTGTTAAGAAAGTGTTCTCAAGTTACATCTACAAGTTGAGTTCGCGTGTTCCTGGTGATTGGGTCCGCATTTGGCGTCTCTCCTCCCTGAAGGGCGAAGGAGCAAAAAGGAGATTCAATTCGCCTGTGTCCTTATGTGGCTCTCCCCTTGACTAAAAGCTCTCCCTCTTCTGCATCCCTACACCTTCCCGTTCCTTATTAAACTCCATCACTGACGCCCTCGTATCTAAAACCTTTCTTAAGTAAGTCAATCCCGTCTTTTCTTTCACATTTCCGTCCCTCTAACCTTCTTAACCCTTCGAGCCCAGATCTTTCCTTTGCTATATAAAATCGTCCATTGTTAGCCATAAAATTACGAAAAATAACTGAATATACCAAATCAGTTAATCAACAAGGATACTAAACAGGTCTTATCTATTAAATATTGCTTATATTAACTAAAAATCGTCTAATGGTGACCAGATTACAATGATGGAAATTACGTTATGGGTCTCAAGGGGTTAAGTAAGCAAATACTATTATCTTTCCTTATTAAACTCCATCGCTGACTCCTTCGTATATCTAAAACTTCCCTAAATAAGCAAATCCTATCTTTTCTTCCCCATTTCCGTCGCTCTCACTCTCTCTAAGTAGGCTAATTCTGTCTTTTCTTTGCTTCGCTTTACTTTAGACAAATTTTGCTGTGTTATCTCTGCTGCTCTACCACTTTGCTTATCACTGTTATCCTGACTACCATTCTTCCCTTCCTGACAAAGCCACGTTCCGACCCCTGCCCTAATGCCTCCCTTTCTGTCCTAAATATCAGTTCCTCCCTAAGTGTTTACTGCTTGGAGAAAACGATACAAAAAAATATACCTCTCACTCAGCCGTGATCGTTGTTC
>JACEEZ010018430.1:101563-109063 GCA_016584305.1 Chionoecetes opilio | reverse complement strand
AGGAATACAAATGAAGAGACACTCAGCGTGAATAGAGATGTTAGGTACCCTAGGACTCTTCGCACTTGTACTTTTTATCATAAAGAACTCAAAAATAAATATATGAAAATAAATATATAAAAACACCTGTCTACAAACTCGCACCTCATAGACTACAAAAAAAACTAACGAAATATTAAAGAAAAAGAGATGGATGGTAAGATATACATAAAAGGGAGAGGGATAACATAAAGGGAGGGCGTAGATGGATAGAAAAGGAAAGAAAGGGAAAGGAGGAAAAGAAATTAGTGGTGGACGTTTTTAGCTACGTATATAACAAATAATCTTCCCATTCCTATTATATTTTTCCCTTTCCATTTTCTTCGTTGGATTTTTTGTGTCGCGTTTATCATCTGGTTGTTGTTCTGTTTCGATTTTCTTCTTTTATGGGGGTTGAATTTTCCTTTTTCATCATTATTATTTTCCTTTTACGGTAGAAAAATCATTATTCTCCAATTTTATGTATGAGAAGCGCCCCTTGCGACCTCTCTCTCTCTCTCTCTCTCTCTCTCTCCTTTCCCATCCCCAGTCTTCCTCCTCCTCCTCCTCCTTATCGTGGTCGCCCTCATCACACCCTGCGGCGGGGGAAGGGCGGACCCTGGCAGGACAGGCCGAGGACCGACAGATAAAGGAGGAACCATCAACAATCTTACGTGGGACAAATCACCAAAAATACCAAAAAGAACGAAGATGTAGGGACAGGTAAGGATCGAGGAGGAGGAGGAGGAGGAGGAGGAGGAGGAGGAAGGAGAGGAGGTTTTTAGAGGGGGCTGTGGACCTCCGGGGTAACAATGGCCTACCACAAAACCCCAAAACAGGAAGGGTTTAGGGCGGAACACAAAAGCGGGTTGCCTCCTCTCCTTAACACAATGAGGGAAATAAACTTGGACCTTTTATTTGACTTTCTATTATTTCTCTCTCTCTCTCTCTCATTCTCTCTCTCTCTCTTCTCTCTCTCTCTCTCTCTCTCTCTCTCTGACACAAGCCACAATGGAATAGAGTATAGTCAAGTGCTTTATTCTGTCATTTAGCAAACTTAAATTAGGTTTTTATGTGTTTTACAGCAAGAAGACAAGGGGAAAGAAGGGAGGAGGGTCATCCTATGTAGAAAAGGAAGTTTAAGCAAGACCTTTATGTATTCCAGTCATGTTCAAGGGAGGAGGAAAAGGGGGAAGGGTAAAGAAGAGAAGAGGAGACTAGGGAGAGGACAAGAGAAAATAGGAAAGCTAAGAAGAGAAAAGAGAAAGCTTCTGTCGTTAGCCACTTAAACGCTCACTCCGACTCCCTTTTACGGAACTGATGAAGGAGAAGAACTGTGCTTGAAGGAGGGGAAGGCAGCATAGCGGGGTGCCGGGAGAACACACACAAAGAGGAAGGAGGGAGGAAGGGGAGAGGTGGAGGAACAGGAGGAGAGGTAGGGAGGGCATGATACTCCTCTCTTATGCATTCCACGGCAGCGATGATTAGCCAGATAAGGTCATGGAGGCTGATACAGACGATACATTACTGTCTTGCTTCTGCCACATTAAGCAAACTTGGTAAACATGGCAAAAAGGCGGAAAGAAAATAAACTAGGTGCGTCTTATACGGTGAACGATCTGACTATATATTATGAGGAAGGTTGAAAGACGATGAAAATACACAAGATTATGCGTGATGATAATGGACGTGAGGATAACTTAAGGTCATTAATAAAGTTCTTGCAATAGCGAACCATTTTGTTTTATGAAAGAGACTGAAAGACGAAATTACGCAAGATATGCATGATAATAATAAAAGTCAGATAAAAAATTCTAGTCATTTAAAACTGTATAATCCTCATTCTTATGGTGACAATATCCATCAAACTTCGAGGGGCAAGGATTAAGACCTCAATTTCCTTTCTAAATAAACAAAAAGTGGACTATCTTTAAGTGGGATAAGTGGACACCGTTAAGAAGTGGTGTGTGCCCCGGTGCCCCTCACAAGCCCTGGGTGGTGGAAATAATGCGTGCCTCCTTATACGACTATCCTGCCCCATTATAAAACACAAAATCGAAGATTAATGGCGTATGATTAAGGAACCGTGAGGAGATAACTTAAGGTCATTAATAAGTCTTGCAATAGCGAACATTTGTTTATGAAAGAGACTGAAAGGGACGAAAATTACGCAAGAGAGATGAGATGATAATAATAAAAGTCAGATAAAAAATTCAGCATAAAAATGTATAGACATCATTCTTATGAGAGACAAAGCCAATCAAATGAGGGGAAGGATAAGAACCCAATAATCTAATAGAGAAAAAAAAAGGGACTACTAAGTGGGAGAGAGGGAAAACGTTAAGAGAAGTGGAGTGGGCCCGGGCCCAGACGGGAGAGGGGGACGAATAGAGATGAGATCTGTATCAGGGCGGGGGTAACGATATACACCAAAGACGTGGAAGATTAATTGAGAAGAAATCTGACTAGGAATCCAGGGGAGGCAGAAATTAACAGAAGAAGAAGAAATGAAAGAGACGGAAGGATGGTATGAGAACCTGAGAGAGAGAGATGAGAAGATAAAAAGAGAGAGAGAGAGAGAGAGAGAGAGAGAGAGAGAGAGAGAGAGAGAGAGAGAGAGAGAGAGAGAGGAGAGGAGAAGAGAGAGAGAGGAGAGAGAGAGAGAGTACTTAAGAGTTTCAAATGCGTGTGTTAAAAGCATGGGGTCAAAATAGCAAGGCCAAGGGATGTCTCTCGGCTTTGCAAAATACATGCTTCAGATTCTCTAGTGTGGCACCGGATGGGCGTGACTTCAATGCTAAGGAATGACTCTTTGACTCTTAACGGAAGGGATCAGCTCCTCTCTATAAGGCGCTGCGCTACTCCCTATGCGCCCCGGCACCCTCAGGCACGGCGCTCACCTGCACGACACCCCTGGAATAGTACACTAACGCACGGCTCAATTAGCACGCTCCGATTTCACCTCAAGTACATGTTAAGAATGTAATCAGAAAATTTAATGTGAAAAAAAAGACATCTCAAGGCCAAATTAAAATGTAAACAAAGGATCTAATATGAAGAAAAGGTGATACTCGCATTATTAAGGTTATATTTTCCATTTATATGCTCACATTAAACCCTTTGAGACCCAGAGCGTAATTTCCATTGTACTTTGGCTACTATTAGACGATATTTGGTGAATGTAAGCAATATTTATAGATATGACCTGTTTATGATCCTCGTCGACAAACAAATTTGGTATATTCAGTTAGTTTTCGTAATTTTATGGCTCGACAACATACGATTTTGTATAGCAAAGGAAAGATCTGGGCGCGACGGGGTTAAGATTTTATTTAGCAAGACTTTATATTATGGAGGGTTCTTATTAGGTGTTTATTAGGTGTATCAGATTTCGTTATTGATATTGAGCCCCATTGTTAAGGTCTCCATTATCAAGGCTACACTTACTAATTACAAAACACCATTATCGAGACAGCAACGTTAATCAACCATTATCACTATCCCTTCCATTACTGGTTTCTTCTCTCTCTCTCTCTCTCTCTCTCTGCCGTACGGATGGACACAGATGGCGTCAAAATTACTTCGAGTGCCTTAGCGTCGCTTGGCGGTGGGGTTGGTGAAAATAAGGGCAAATGTTGGCTTAGGATGGTAAGATAGTCATTTCTATTTTCTTTTAATCCTGTTTTATAGCACTGACGATGGGGTAATGATAGTGCTGGAGGACAAAGGACAAGAAGAAGAAGAAGAAAGAGTAGTTGACGAAAACGAAAAAGAAGATGAAGAGAAGGAAGGAGAAGGAAAAAAAAAAGAGGAAAAAGAAGAACAATAAAGGGAGGAGATAGACCTGAAGGAGGAGGAGGAGGAGGAGGAGGAGGAGGAGGAGGAGGAGGAGGAGGAGGAGGAGGGGACACAGGAAAAAGGAGGAAGAGAGGAAGGAGGAGGAGGAGGATTGCAGGAAGGAGGAGAAAGAGAGAAAAGAGGAGGAAAAAGATAAAGTGAGATAAAGACCAGTTTGTTAAATTGGCATTAGTGAAATAAGAGACAAAACGCATAAAGAACAGAAGGCCAGTGTGTGTGTGTGTGGGTGGGTGGTGTGTGTCTGCTTGGTGTACGGAAAAATACTAGCATGAATCTATGTATGATAGAAGCCGGTATTCCCCCAGTGCAACACCTCGTTGAAAAGAAAAGTTTTAAGTATATCCAAAGGAAACATGCAGACATAGACATGGACCAACCTTACCACTTTGTATATAATCTTTGCAGGCAAGCGAATACACCTGGTTTCCGGTTCATAGAAAGATCAGCTGTTTGGGACAATAATATGGATCCATTAAATAGTATTGTGAAATATGTGCAGGAAAGAGCAGCCGGTGCAACAAAGCTCACAACATATATCACAGACCTGAACCCATCCATGACAGTGCACCAAGTGTATCGAACCGATAGATTCATCCAAGACTACGAACGTGAATCATTTACCCAGACTCAGACTTATGTCTCACAATCTTAGATAGAAGTAGGGAGGTGATTTCGCACACCTGCTGAACCAACGGTTTGTGTCAGTGTGATGTGAACAGGTGCAAACAGAACAACATGTCTTGATAGATTGTCCCCTGTCTGTCCTGCGCGCAAGGTTCACATTTTCGTTTTCTAATATTACCAACCTATTGAATGAGGACACATATGTATGTGAATTATGTGATTCATGAAGTGCTTAGAATTTTTGCTTAGAATATATGTATTACCTTCTACTTGCAAAAATTATATTTTTGTTTTGTTTGGACAAATGATAGATCTGCATTGTTTTTTGTGTAATATTTTGTGTTTTGTAATCTTTTGTATTTTGTATTATGTATTAATTGGAAATTCTTTGTCAATAAATTAACTAACTAACTGTGTGTGTGTGTGTGTGTGTGTGTGTGTGTGTGTGTGTGTGACTGTGTGTATGAGTGTAGCTTAGTCATTCTCTATTGGGGAGTAATATCCATGCTTCCGGGTCACAACACTGCCACGTGGACACAATCTTCATACAAACAACAACGACAGCAAAAAGAATAATAATAATAATAATAATAATAATAATAATAATAATAAAAACCTGGACAAAGCACAGAAAACCCTCATTGACACTTAGCCAAACACATTATAATCCACGCAAAATCAATGGTCTCACGTCAATACAGGTGACACGACTCTCACCTCTATTAGCTGGCGGTGTCCTTGGCGCGGCGTTCGTGGTTCTGAGGTTCTTGAGGGTGAGTCTGACGAGGGAGGAGTTGAGGGTGACGCTCCCTTGATCACCCAGGGAGGTTAGGAATATCTTGGTGTCCTTCACTCTGGCCAGGGAGTTACACACATCCCACCTGCCGAGGCCCATCACCTCTAACACCTCCCCTGCATAACGCGAGGGGCCCTTCAGCACCCTCTTCACCAATACGCCCCCAGCCACACCCTTCGCCCCGACTGAGTGCCTGCTCACAGACTTTCGCCGGCCGTGTAGCCACTCAATGCGCCCAGTAAAGACGAGGTTTGCCTGTTCCCTTCGTTCCTCAAGACTGAGACGATCAGGGCACATCGGCGCACGCTCAGAGGCTGCGGTTGGAGGTGAGGGGCGAGGCACTGGTGCAACAGGTGGCACTTTACGCTGCTGCGACAGTCGTGGACGTGTTTTGATTGGTCTCCGTGGCCCCTGACGCCGCAGTCTGCCAAGCGTGGGTCCTCCTGCTGACGCCACCACCACCAGTACCACGCACATCACCGCCAATATCGTCCTTCTCTTAGCGACACCCATCATCACACTTGCTTCTGATTTGCTCCTTTCACAGAGCCACTACGACGTCTTTCAAGTCACTCCATCACTCACAATCCACGCGGTCAGCAACAAGTCACTCGTCACTCAAACACACACTGCTCATCGGTCCTGCGCACTTCCCGCGGTTCAGCAACGCACACCTCAACAGGGCTGCAGCGAGGAACGAGCAGGCACTTACGTCTGTTCTGTCCGGGCCCGCGAGCCACACTGAGCAAGCCAGACCGCGAGGGCCGAGGCTGGAGGATATTTAACTAAGTCCGAGAGGCGGTATGAGGATGCCAGTTCCCTCAGCCGTGTGTGGGAGGTCGCATAATTTATACTGCCGGAGGAGTCTAAGTGTGGAACCTTGCTAGGAAACACTAAATAACATAAATTGATGATAACGAAAGATATGCATATGTGAGAGACAGGTGGATGCCCAGCCGAGATGAGGCAAGAGAGAGGGGGGGGGCGAGGGGGGAAGGGGGGGGGGGGGGGGCGCTGAAGAATGGGAGGAGGAGGAGGACAGAAGAGGGTGTGTCGCGCAGGAAAAAAATGGATTAGGAGGAAAATGAGGCGCGAGACGGATAAGGGGAGGGCGGCGTCTCTCCTGGAGATAAACAAACGCACCTCTAAACCTTTACTCGCAGATAACTGTTAAGGGAGGCACACACACACACACACACACACACACAAAACACACACACACACACACACACACACACACACACACACAAAAACACACACACACATACACACACAAAAAATACACACACACACACATACACACACACACACACCCCACACACACACACACAACACACACACACACACACACACACACACACACACAACCACACACACACAAGCATACACACACACAAAACATACACACATACACACAACACAACACACACACACACACAAACATACCCCACACACAAACATACACACACACATACACACAAACATACACACACACACACACACCACACACACACACACACACACACACACACACACACACACATAACCAACACACACACACACACAAACAACACACGAACACAACTCCACAGGGAAACAATTTTAGGACCAACACTTTTTCTTATATACATTGATGATATAGTAAATGCCAGCTCTAAATTTAGAAATTTTCCATATATGCCGATGATTTCAAACTTGCTGCTGGAAGATAATATATACACAGTCTCCATTCAAATCTGATAACAGAGTTACATTTAATAAAAGACTGGATAAAAGTAAACAAACTAAGACTCAATATAACCAAAACTAATTATATTTTTTTTCAAAATCGGTCCATAAAAAATACATTTCCTCCACTATTGCTTGACGGTAAAATTCTACAATGTGTAACCCATACAAAATTTCTTGGTGTCATTATTGATGAAAATCTGAATTGGAACCTTCATATAGATAGCATATATTCAAAACTCTCTAGAATGTGTGGTATATTGTATAAAGTCCGTAATTATCTAACAGCTGAAGCCATGATAAGTATCTACTACACCCTGTGTTACCCCCATCTCATTTACTGTGTGCCTATATGAGCTTGTACTTGGCCTTCTTTCCTAAGAAAATTAAAAGTAATACAAAAAAAAAAATTTAGATGCATATTTTTTATGGGTAAATTTGATTCAACAGCTTCTTTATATTCAGACAATAAACTA
>JACEEZ010018430.1:89063-94063 GCA_016584305.1 Chionoecetes opilio | reverse complement strand
TGGGGTGAATGAAAGGGGTATGATAGGTTAGAGGAATGAGGACAGCTGTGTGAGGTGAAGGAAAGGGGAATGAGAGGTTAGAGGAATGAGGACAGCTGTGTGAGATGAAGGAAAGGGGTATGAAAAGTTAGAGGAATGAGGACAGCTGTGTGAGGTGAAGGCAAGGGGTATGAGAGGTCAAGATGCGATGACCGCCCTCTTGTCTATGCTGTCAACAGTGAATGTCAAGGCGGTGCAGGTCTGGGCCCGACGGTTGTGTGTATTGCAACATTTAAGGCTCGGTCATGTTGTCTCTCTCAATACGTATTTTCCTCCTCCAATTTGTGGCTAGTCAAGAGGGTCAATAGCTGGACGTGTTGTTCCTGTTGTGCGTCCCTGGGCCAACACCTGTCCCTAAGGGCCGGGCAAGGCAGGTATGTGGAGGTGAGGATGAGGAAAGGAGAAAGATAGTTAAATGAAAAAGTGAGTGTGTTTAGAGAGGAGAGAATGGAGTAGGATGGAAGGGACAGTGGGAAGGGGGGAAGGGAAGATCTTAGAGGGAGGAGGAGGAGGAGTAGTAGGAGGCTGAGGAGGAGGAAGGAGTCGTGTGCTAGGTGAAAGGGAGGGTCGAAAGGTGTTTGGAGTTTGATCATGTGTCAATGTTTTTTCAAGTGACACTGGGGGAAAAATAGCCGGAAAAATAGCCGAGTATCGCTTTTGTTTTCTTTCAGTTTTTTTAAATTATGAAATGAGCAAACTAGATGACATGTATTATTTCTCCTCTCTCTCTCTCTCTCTGCTCTCTCTCTCTTCCCCCCCTCTCTCTTTTCTCTCTCTCTCTCCCCTCTCTCTCCTCTCTCTCTCTCTCTCTCTCTCTCTCTCTCTCTCTCTCTCTCTCTCTCTCTCTCTCTCTCTCTCTCTCTCTCTCTCTCTCTCTCTCTCTCTCTCTCTCTCGTCACTGTCAGAAGGGAATCTGATGACGCCCAACACAAAAGTAAACCACGAAGCGAGGGACGCAGAAAAAAATATATATAATAAGAAAACTCAAGAAAACAAAAACATGAAACAAAAACTGAGAGGATGCAAGACATAATAATAATGTAAAGCAAGGAAAAAAGACAGAATGAAGAAAACTTGTATTTACTTGTAAACTACATAGTACACGAAAACAATCCCAGCAGGTGTACTCTCTCCTCTCTCTCTCTCTCTCTCTCTCTCTCTCCTGCATTTCAGTCTCCCCCGCGGCTCTCTCTCCGGTGACGGACCCCTGGGGTGACGAGGCCGCTTTGGGAAGGGAAAAAATGTTGGGCATGAATTGGTGTGTGAGTGGGTGTGGGTGTGTGGTTAGCCTAGTGGGGAGGGAAGAGAAAGGGGAAGGGGAGGGGAAAGGGACTGTTAAGGGGGTGGAAAAGGGTGAGGGAGGGGAAGATGTAAAGAGAGATAAGGTGGATAAGGTTAGTTAAGGAAAAGAATAGATAGATAAGAATAGGACATAATGGAATGGCAATACGCAACAATGTAAAAGGAGAACAAAGAATACTGATTAAGCGATAAAGCGGGGAGAAATATCACAACGAAAAAGAGAAAAGTGCAAAATATAATATACAAGATAATGTTAAAGTAGCCTCCCCACTCACTCTTCCCTCCACCACCCAAACAAAAAATATAAAAGAAAAACATCGAACTCCAAAAAAACACGAATGAAAAGAAAAAAACCCAGATACATCACTTTTTCTTGCACCACAAACAATTTTTTTTTTTTTTTTTTTTTTTTACATCACAAAGGACTGGCCAAGGGCACAACAAAAATGGATAACACAAGGCCCGCTTAGTTGCCAGTCTTTGCTTGGACACAAAACAACTTGGCACATTTGTTTGCTTGGCCTTTATGTATACCCAACATACAATCCATCTCCGTCACAACCACCACCTCAACGCCTTCCCTTGCAGCCACGTAAGCCTTTGCTCTTCGTCACTAAATCAAAGAGGACAACTTACACTTAGTCAATTAGTCAAGTGTGCTTTGGAGGTTATTTATGTGTGTGTGTGTGTGTGTGTGTGTGTGTGTGTTGTTGGGGTGTGGTGTGTGTGTGTGTGTGTGTGTGTGTGTGTGTGTGTGTGTTGTGTATGTGTGTATGTGTTGTGTGCGTGTGTGTGTGCGTATTTGTGTGGTATGTGTGTGTTTGTGTGTGTTTTTGTGTTGTGTGTGTGTGTGTGTGTGTGTGTGTGTGTGTGTGTGTGTGTGTGTGTGTGTGTGTGTGTGTGTGTGTGTGTGTGTGTGGGTGTGTGTGTGTGTGTGTGTGTGTGTGTGTGTGTTGTGGTGTGGGGTGTGTGTGTGTGTGTATGTATGGGTGTGTGTGTGTTTTGTGTGTGTGTGTGTTGTGCGTATGTGTGTGTATGTGTGTGTTTGTGTGTGTGTGTGTGTGTGTGTGTTGTGTGTGGGCAGGGCAAGGTGGTCTAGCAAGGACGAGAAAAATAGAGATAGAAAAAAAAAAATGAATGATAGAAAAAATGAGAGAAAGGGAGAGAAACAGACAAAAGAGAGAGAGAGAGAAAAGGGAAAGAGGAGAGGAGAGAGAGAGAGAGAGGAGAGAAGAGAGGGGAGAGAGGGGAGAGAGAGAGGAGAGAGAGGAGAGAGAGGGGAGAAGGGGGAGAGAGGAGAGAGAGAGAGAGAGAGGGGAGAGAGAGAGAGAGAGAGAGAGAGAGAGAGAGAGAGAAAAGAGAGAGAGAGAGAGGAGAGAGAGAGAGAGAGGAGAGAGAGAGAGAGAGAGAGAGAGAGAAAAGAGAGGAGAGAGAGAGAGAGAGGGGAGAAGAGAAGAGAGAGAGAGAGAGAGAAAAGATATTTTGATCCTATCTAGACACTTTGCAAGTACTAACTACAAGGTTATTGATTATACAAAGCGCCACCACGCCAGGACGAATTTGGGTTTGGGCTCGAAAAGAGGGGAGAGAGAGAGAGAGAGAGGAGAGAGAGAGAGAGAGGGGGGAGAAGAGAGAGGGGGGAAGAAAAGAGAGAGAAAAAAAAACAATAGAAAAAACAAAAAAACCAAGAATAGAAACGAAACATAAGAAGAAAAAAATAGAAGGGGAGACAGGAAAAAAATCTAGATACTCATCAAAGACCAATAGCAGCATTGTAGACAGAAGAAATGGAGGAAGGGAAGGAGAGGAAAAAAGGTAGGGGAGAGAGAGAAAGAAAGGGTCATAAAAGGGTTAAGGGCATATGTGTATTATCCCATTCAGTAACACACTTCATTTTGTACCATGGGGTGTGTGGGCATTGAAGGGGTGTAATGGATTCCTGAGTGGTGACGTGGGGCAGACAAAGACGCTGGGAGGGGTGACGAGGCTGTGTCAGGAGAGGAGGAAGAGAAGGAAGAGGAAGAGGAAGAGGAGGAGGAAGAGAAGGAGGAGGAAGGAAGAGGAAGAGGAGGAGGAAGAGGAAGAGGAGGAGGAGAAGAGGAGGAGCTTGAGAGCGTTGTAAGGTGTAAAATCAAGTGCTTGAGGATATGATATGAAGCAGAAGGGTTATCAGAGGAGTAAGGAGGTTGAGAGGAGGTTGAGAGGAGGTTGAGAGGAGGTTGAGGGGAGGTTGAGAGGGGGTTAACGAAGTACATGCAAGGGCGAAGAGGTAGGAGAGCATCTAGTAAGGGTGTCGAGAGGAGGGAGGGATATAGGTTGCGATGAGAGTTACGATAAGTGTGAAGATGAGTTTGCGTGGTAAGTGAGGCAAAAGTATGAATGTTTTATTAATTAGCGGAGAGTAAAACCGTGTGTGTGTGTGGGGTGGGGTGTGTGTGTGTGAGAGAGAGAGAGAGAGAGAGAGAGAGAGAGAGGGGAGAGAGAAGGGGAGAGAGAGAAGAGAGAGAGAGAGAAGAGAAAAGAGAGAGAGGAGAGAGAGGGAGAGAGAGAGAGAGAGAGAGAGAGAGAGGGGAGAGAGAGAGAGAGAGAGAGAGAGAGAGAGAGAGAGAGAGAGAGAGAGGAGAGAGAGAAGAGAGAAAAGGGGAGAGGAGAGAGAGAGAGAGAGAGAGAGAGAGAGAGAGAGAGAGAGAGAGAGAGAGAGAGAGAGAGAGGAGAAGAGAGAGAGAGAGAGAGAGAGGGGAGGAGAGAGAGAGAGAGAGAGAGGAGAGAGAGAGAGAGAGAGAGAGAGAGAGAGAGAGGAGAAGAGAGAGAGAGAGAAGGAGAGAGAGAGAAAAGAGAAGAGAGGAGGAGAGAGAGAGAGAGAGAGGAGAGAAGAGAGGGGGGAGAGAGAGAGAGAGAGGAGAGACGAGAACCGAAGAGGAGAGAGAGAGGAGAGAGAAGGAGAGAGGAAAAGAGGGAGAGAGAGAGAGGAGAGAGAGAAGAGAGAGGAGAGAGAAGAGAGAGAGAGAGGAGAAGAGAGAGAGAGAGGGAGAGGGAAGGAGATCAATAATGATCAGCTAAAAAAAGTTAGGGTAGTTAAAAGAATGAATGATGATAATATAAAACAAAGAATGCTAAATTAACTGGCTAATGATAAAATTACAAAATACCGTGTTTACAAATATTGAGAAGAGAGAGAATAAGATTTAAGATTTCATCCTATCTAGACACTTTGCAGTACCAAAAACAAGGTTTGACTATACAAGCGCCGCCACGTCAGCACGAGACTAGGCGGACTCGACCGCTGAACCCAATGCACAGGGAAAGCTAGCACTTGGCGACCTCACGTCTCTACCAACCTTGCCACCGCTGACGGGCAAGAGGAGAGAGGAGGGGAGAGAGAGAGAGAGAGAGAGAGGAGAGAAGAGAGAGAGAGAGAGAGAGAGAGAGAGAGGGAGAGAGAGAGAGAGAGGAGAGAGAGAGGAGAGGAAAAGAGAGAGAAGAGGGGAGAGAAGAGAAGAAGAGAGAGAGAGAGAGAAGAGAAGAGAGAGGAGAGAGAGAGAGAAGGGGAGTGATGAGAGAGGAGAGAGAGACATCAAGATCAAAAAACGGTTATGGAATAATTGGGGGGGGCAAAGGGGGGAAAAATTCCAAAAAAGAAATAAGGGGGGGTCACTAAT
>JACEEZ010018430.1:77669-82669 GCA_016584305.1 Chionoecetes opilio | reverse complement strand
AAAATCAGGAATCGGTTCTTGGAAAGGGGAGGAGGAAAGAATGAAGATGATGTCAAAGACGGGATAAGTGTTCTCAAAGAGCGTACAAGTTGAGTGTATCTGAAAGTATAGGGTAGTGACATGAACAGAAGATGTTAATATATTTAAGAACAACATAAAAGGAAAGAAAAATTAGGAAACCATAAGGAAAATGGGATGAAATATGAGAATGATGAGACAATTTTATATATCAAATTAAGGGAGACATGGGTATACAAATAAATATATAGATTTAACAGACATTATATTAAAAAATGATGATGATGATGATGACAATGAAGCAATGAAAACTAACGATATGGTGGCTGTAAGTAAGATCAATATAAGGATTTCAGAGGCAATTTTTTTTTTTTTTTGAGAATACTATAGTGAATTATTGCTGTTAAGAAATAACTGTACTTGAAGGAGGAAGAGAGAGAAGGTGAGATTGAGAAAGGAAAGGATATGTATTAAATGAAGGACGCAAGGAGAAAGGAGGAGGAAGGGAGGGAGGAAGGGAGGGAGAGAGGGTGATAGGGAGGGATGTGGGAAAGGGATGTGGGAAGGGTTTGAGGGACGGAGGGAACATTGGCCTAAAGGTAACTGTAGAAAGAATAAGAAAGATAAATATAATCTTTGTACTTTTAGAAGGAAAATACAGATATGAATACATTAATGCATTTATGACTTGATCAAATATTGACTTTCCCCTCAGGAGGTTTCCGACTTGTGTCTCGCATTAATAAGTTGTGATTAAGGTGAGAAATAACTACTTAATTATGGAAAAGAAAACTAGAATTATGTTTGGAAATACTTGACTGTGAAAAAAACTAAACATTTGCTTATTGAATAATTCCCTGTGGTTAAATCTCTCTCTCTCTCTCTCTCTCTCTCTCTCTCCTCTCTCTCTCTCTCTCTCTCTCTCTCTCTATCTCTCTCTCTGTCTTTCTCTTTACCTCTCTCTTGCTGTGGTTAAATCTCTCTATCTATCTCTCTCGCTGTGGTTATATATATCTGAGGTTTTTTTTCTCTCTCTCTCTCTCTTCTCTCTCTGCTCTCTCTCTCTCTCTTCTCTCTCTCTCTCTCTCTCTCTCTCTCTCTCTCTCTCTCTCTCTCTCTCTCTCTCTCTCTCTCTCTCTCTCTCTCTCTCTCTCTCTCTCTCTCTCTCTCTCTCTCTCTCTCTCTCTCTCTCTCTCTCTCTCTCTCTCTCTCTCTCTCGCAGACGTCACAGTGAGGGAACAACAAACATCAAGGAGTCAAGCCACTTCACACCAGCCTCACCACCGGCCTCTCACCGACGATAAGAAGAGTCGACTTCGTAATCTGTACCTAATGACCGTGTCGAGGCTCCTCCTTCTCCTCTTAAGCCCCAGACACCTTGCACCACACAAGTAGATCCCAATATTCGTATGTACCCTGTTCCATTCCATCCTCCTTCCCTTACCCCCCCCTCGAACACCCCAACACAACCTCGCAGCATCCTTCCACCTGCCTCTCTCCTTTCTCTCTCTCGCTCAATAACAGATTTCCACCTGCCTCTCTCCTTTTTCTCTCTCTCAATAACAGATTTCCACCTGCCTCTCTCCTTTCTCTCTCTCTCAATAACAGATTTCCACCTGCCTCTCTCCTTTCTCTCTCTCAATAACAGATTTCCACCTGCCTCTCTCCTTTCTCTCTCTCTCAATAACAGATTTCCACCTGCTTCTCTCCTTTCTCTCTCTCAATAACAGATAAAGAAAAAACCTTCCCTTCCCTTCTCTTCCTGTTCCTCTTCCCAGTCCTAAAGTCATCTCTCGTGCCCTTCTCTCTCCCCCCTCAAAAATGCCTCCACTCGGCCAGTACCAGAGAGTGAAGGATCCCAAATGGAGGTCCAAATGGAACTACCAAAACAACAACCTTTCGTTTCCGTGTCATTCAAAAGATACAACTGATTCGTGAACTTATCTTTTATTTTCATCAGTGGAGACGCCTGACAGGAGGAAGAGGAAGAGGAAGAGGTGGGAAGGGATTATATCTAACCTCTCCTCTTGTTTTTTTTTTCATCCCCTTCCTTCCTCTTCCGTCTTTTTTTAATCCTCTTCTCTCCTCTTTTTATGCCAGAGAGTAGCTTCGAGGGTCTGAGAGATGAAGGAGAGGTCGAGTTACTAAATATTTTCCCTTCACTCTTCCTGTCCTGTGCAGTGTTGAAAGGGTTAGGCAGGGATGAGGGGAAGGAGGAGGGGTGATAAGAGGGTTGTGCGTGTAGGGCGTGGTGAAGGCAAAGGATTGAGATAAGGAGGGTGACGGTGAGGATGGTGACGAGGGACAGGGAGCCAGATATGGTGAGGGGAGGAGCTGGGTTAATGCGCGACAGGAGAAAACAGGGGAGAGAGTGGTGGGCATGGGACAGGTAGTGACAGCGTGAAGGAGGAGAAACAGAGAACCTCGTGAGGGAGACGAGTGCGAGATGAGTTGTTGAGTTATGAGTTGGGCGCATTTACTGACCGTCTTGTAAAGTGTAAAGTGAAATTCCACGATTATAAGGAATTGTTCAACACCCATCAATGTACCTGCGGTTACAGACGTGACATAGGCTACTTGAAGGAGAGGGACCCGGACATGTGCTTCCTTGTGCCATCAATCATCGCAAAAAAATGTACTTTCAAGCTCCGGTCACACTTAAGAAAAGGTAGCCGTATGAGTTTTTACCTCACCTGAGGAAACCAAAGCCCCACAATTTTTTGTATAAGGATTCTATCACGCATGATTCCTTTTACGAGCCTTCAAATGCCATTAACTCTTCGTCTTTTTGTTATCGTAACGTTCGTTGTTTTGTCCTACCAGAAGAATACACACTCAGGGTCCCTTTTACGAGTCTTTAATTCCCCTTAATGCACCGTCCTAATGTTATCGTAGCGCCATTTGTTTTGTCCTACCAGACAAATGCATTGCTTAGTTGCTTTGCTCCTTCCCTTTAGGGTTTTATTTTGGTGGCTTTGCTTCCTTCCTTCCAACCAACACACTATTTTGTTGACCCAGCATGCCTCAGCTCGTCTCTGCGCGCCACGAGACCCATAAAACCAACACCGAACGTCCAGCACAGTAGCGCTCGTTGAGTTATGAGTCCATACAGATGACCCGGTGAGAGGTGAGTCCAAAAGGTGAGTCAGGACCGCAGTGACCCTTTACTAGCCTCCACCCTTTTCCCACCACGTGCAGACATGAACAATTGTAAAGAATCTTAGTGTCGCGTGGGTATTTAAAGATGCGTGAGGCGTCCCTGGTGCCACGTATACCTGGCGCCCCCTTTGTCCTGCAGGTGGGAAGGACATGCCGGGGGTGAGGGTGTCCCCAGCACCACCACCATCGCCACCTGGTTAACATGCACGGTCACGCCTCACTCCTCGGTAGCCATGCAAGGCGGCACACGGACCACTGGCGCCATCTGACCCGAGTGTCCAAGTCTCTTTCATTGTCTCCTGTGGGACACACGACATTCCCTCCTCTTTGACCTCCTTCTCCTACCTCCTCCTTCTCCTCCTCGTTTTTTGTATTCCTCCTCCTCTACCTCTTCTTCCTCCTCCTCCTCCTTCCTCTTCTTCCTCTTCCTCCTCCAAAGCGTCCTCTTACTACTCTTCGCCACCATCCGGTTTCTTAAGCTGCAGACAGAAGTGACATCGCGAACAACGTGAAAAGCACAAGATACAATCACTGCCATCACTATTACAAGGTTCTTCACGTCCTGTCCTGGCTAAAGAGCTTAAGGCGCGTGGCAAGAGAAGAGGATGCGGAAGGAAGAAGGAGAGGAATGGAAGAGGAGAAGGAAGAGGAGGTGGTGCATGGGGGAGATGGATGGTATGAAATTATCTTTAGGTCACAACGGGTTCCCGGGGTCACTGTTAAAATGCACCTCCAAGGCCTTCATGACCTCCAAGGCCTTCATGACCTCCTAGGCCTTCATGACCTCCACATCCTCGTTCTTTATTTGGTCACTTCACATGAACATTCTTGGCGTCCACTGCACAGCTTCCCACAACGCATCAAGATTATTTCAAGAGGCAGTCAATTTATCATCTGCGGGAACTGAACTGAGTCTTCATATATATTTCCTCTTTCTTAAACTTACACAAATAGGACAGGACGAGTTTAATTATATTCCTCTTTTTCTTCTTTCTTCCGCCTATTTTACGTCATCCTGCTTGATCTGTCTTTCAGTGTTTTGGAAAAAGAAGAAATTAAAGGAATTCGATTCACATTTACACCCATCACCTTCTTCTTACTTACACGGTTCCCCTCCCCCCCACCACCACACACACACACACACACACACACACACACACACACACACACACACACACAACACACACACACACACACACACACACACACACACACACACAACACACACACAACAACACACACACACACACACCACACACACACACACAACACACACACACAACACACACACACACACACACACCACACACACTTTGAATACCAATACGTAAATAGTAGAAAGAAGAAATTGAAAGAGAAATACATCACAACGTCCAATGAATAATACAAATGAAAAAAAATACTTCAACCATATCCATCAAATTCATTACTTTTTTTTCTTCATCACTTATATATCTCGAGTGGAGGAGCGTTGATGGAGGAGCGCCATCCATCACACCCTCATTATCATCTCCAGGCAATAAAAGCGACGTCTTCAAGCAGCCCTTCCTTCCTCCTCCTACTACTCCTGGTAATGGACGGCCCCTCCCAAGCCTCTTCCTCCCTTCCATGCCTCCTTCCTCCTACACCTAAGGAAAGAAGATAATAGCCTACTGGCGCTATAGGCTCAAACATAAAAAAAAAACAATAATAATTTCTTTCTTTTTAAAATCTCCTCACTTCTTTCGCCTAATTCTTTATTCATCATTCCTTTATTCACTATTTCGTTTGTATCATCATCAATTTTAACTTTTTTCACTATTTCCTTTTCTCCCTCTTTCTTT
>JACEEZ010018430.1:72669-75169 GCA_016584305.1 Chionoecetes opilio | reverse complement strand
TCCACCCTCTCTCTCTCTCTCTCTCTCTCTCTCTATTTTCTATACCGCTTTCTTTCTTTTCCTCAACTCAAAATCAAACCTCTTCATAAATTCCCTCCCAACCTGCCTCTCTATCACATTTCCTACAGTTTACATCCCTCTTCCTATTCTTCTCACTTAGTCCCTACTCATCTTGCTGTCTCCCTCCCTCCTTACCCTTTCAGCCTGTTCACCGCACAGGCCACAAAACATTATCTGCCAGCCTTACTAAGTCTCGAAACGCACTCCATCAGCAGCTAAACACGAGGTTGTGGTGTATTTTTTTAGTTCCACTTGAAGCACCGTCAGGATTAACACCGAAAAAGTGTCTATTTATTATATTTTCTTACACAACATCGTGTGGTCATTAATTAAAGCAACGCATAAATACACGTTCTGTAGCTATTAGTGACTCGATATTTTGTTTCGTAGCAGTATCGTAAGAAACCTGTTGACAGTTGAAGTACAGGACACTATCAATAAATATAAAGATACTCCTACATTTCACCACAGTACTGTATCAATATAACGTCAATATGTCAATGGTTTCAAATACAAAAGAGAAAACCACCATTAACACATCACCATAACTAATAGACCCGCAAGCTATCAACGCAACACCATTACAACCACGACTCGCATTTCAAGATTTATCCCTATCGCCATCACGTTGAAAATTATCAATACACGCACACCTCTACACCTTAATCCTCCTACCCCTGCGACGCCAGGTAACACACACACACACACACACACACACACACACACACACACACACAGGTGCTAATGACCCTCACCCCGCAGTTAAGCACAAGTGACCAAAAACGCCTGCAAGATCCTCCTTCCAAACACACGAGGGAGTAAAACACGCGTCACATGACCTCACAATCCCAGAAGGTCAAGAGGAACCTCCCCTCCTCCCTGGTCTCCCTCTACCCATTCCCCATGCTCCCCCCCCTCTCCAGCACCTCACGAAGAAAGAATAAATCGATAAATGACCTCAAGTTACGGCGCGAGTCAGCGACGGCTATTGAACAGGTTTGGCTACAGGCAAGACGAGAAGGACTCACGAAAAATCAAAGAGGATGTGTGACCTTTGACCTCCCGTAAGACGCTACGTGGCTAATCAATAACAGACTCATATATGACCTACGTACATACCCATCTTCGCATCCCTTCCCACACACACACACACATACACACACACAAACACACTACACAGTCTCTTAATATAACTTCACTCTATCAGTACATGAAACCATTAAATCATTTTGTACCTAATGCATATATTTCACGCTTATTATCCTTTTGTCTTGCGTAGGAGATAGAGTCACACCGAATCAACAGATAAAGACACACTCAAATCACAGCAGCACGATTATATCTGTTTATTACCTGCCTTACCTCCTCCCTCCTTCCCACGTTCCCAGCTTCGTGTAATGAAAACGCCACATTTGCTGTACATGATGATTAGGTGGTGTTGGTTTTCTTCGTGATCTTCCACTCGAGTCCGCACAGAGCCAAATTAGGAAGAAAATGAAGGAGGGAAGTAAAGAAGAATGAAGGGATGAAAAAAAAATTGCGAAGAAATATGAGACGAGTGAGACAAGTTTTTTTTCCTTTTTCTACTTCTCTCTCTCTCTCTCTCTCTCTCTCTCTCCTTCTCTCTCTCTCTCTCTCTCTCTCTCTCTCCTCTCCTCTCTCTCTCCTCTCTCTTCTCTCTCTCTCTCTCTCCTCTCTCTCTCTCTCTCTCTCTCTCTCTCTCTCTCTCTCTCTCTCTCTCTCTCTCTCTCTCTCTCTCTCTCTCTTTCAAATATCAGTCAGAAAGCTTATGTGTACATATCGTTTTCATCCTTAATCATACAACTTTATGACTACCTCTCAATACTCTGTCTTTACTATCTTATCTTAGCTTTGTACCTTAATTTGCAGTATTGATTATATCTATACTCCATAATGATATCTTTTTCTATCAATGTTAATCGTTTCATTGTCATATTCTTGATAAATTTTTATATAATTAATTACCTAGACATTATACCAGCTCCATAGCAAATTTTTTTCAATAACTAACATTTTTACGATAGTTTCTTCTACCAGATTGCAACGTTGTAAAATTTTAGCTCCTCCTTCATGGGGTCTCGGCGTTGGTTATATGGCCACCCAGGGACGGAGGTCAACACTACACAACAGCAAAAGGCACTATGGGCGAACACACCACACGCTGGTTGTTCTCATTTAAACGAAGAAATAAAAATATACTATAGTTCTTGCGGTATAGTTCCAGTCCCGAAAAGTAAAAGTAGAAAACTAAATTATTTTCCTTCTCCTTTTTCGTTGTCTATCATTTATCAATACTCTCTTTTCCTTCTATCCCAATGCATATTATATTCTTTCCTTGTATTTCTAGCCTTCTCTCCCATCTATCCACTTTATCGAATCCTTCTTCCACCAAAATAAACCATCATTTCTTTCCCTTTTG
>JACEEZ010018430.1:62669-67669 GCA_016584305.1 Chionoecetes opilio | reverse complement strand
TCGGTTACTGAACTAGAAAAATATTTGTTTGATGGTGAGGGAAGACTGGGGACGATGGCGAGGGAACATTGCGGCAGCGGGCTGGTTGAGGCAGGGTACTATATGACCATGGGTTGAGGCTTGGGGTGGATTGGGGGGACGCGTTACTATACAGAGGGAGGCAGAATATTGTTTCTTTTATTCCTTCATTTTCTTCGCACTGAACTTCCATAGCACACATGTGAACAATGAAACCTAGGTATTAAAACTTAACGGGTCAGTATTTCTTAACATTACACAGAAATAATTTGTAAAAATATTCTTTCACTATTTCTTTCCATGAATATCATTATTAAATATCATTGCGTGTGTCAATAATTTTTTGTTATTACTTATAGACGATTTAACTTCAAAATCATGACCAACCCAACGGTACACCACTACACAACGGTATACCACTACACAACGGTATACCACTACACAACGGTATACCACTACACAACGGTACACCACTACACAACGGTACACCACTACACAACGGTATACCACTACACAACGGTATACCACTACACAACGGTCTACCACTACACAACGGTAACCTACACACGTAACCTACCAACGGTCTACCACTACACAACGGTACTACCACTACACAACGGTATACCACTACACAACGGTACTACCACTACACAACGGTTATACCACTTACTAAAACCCGGGTCTACCACTACACAACGGTACACCACTACACAACGGTACACCACTACACAACGGTATACCACTACACAACGGTATACCACTACACAACGGTATACCACTACACAACGGTATACCACTACACAACGGTAACACCACTACCACAACGGTCTACCACTACACAACGGTATACCACTACAAAAACGGTATACCACTACACAACGGTCTACCACTACACAACGGTAACCAACTACACAACGGTATACCACTACACAACGGTATACCACTACACAACGGTCTACCACTACACAACGGTATACCACTACACAACGGTATACCACTACACAACGGTATACCACTACACAACGGTCTACCACTACACAACGGTCTACCACTACACAACGGTATACCACTACACAACGGTATACCACTACACAACGGTACACCACTACACAACGGTACACCACTACACAACGGTACACCACTACACAACGGTATACCACTACACAACGGTACACCACTACACAACGGTCTACCACTACACAACGGTCTACCACTACAAAACGGTATACCACTACACAAACGGTATACCACTACACAACGGTATACCACTACACAACGGTATACCACTACACAACGGTATACCACTACACAACGGCATACCACTACACAACGGTATACCACTACACAACGGTATACCACTACACAACGGTCTACCACTACACAACGGTCTACCACTACACAACGGTACACCACTACACAACGGTCTACCACTACACAACGGTATACCACTACACAACGGTATACCACTACAACAAACGGTTACCACTACACAACGGTCTACCACTACACAACGGTATACCACTACACAACGGTATACCACTACACAACGGTATACCACTACACAACGGTATACCACTACACAAACGGTCACCACTACACAACGGTTAACCACTACACAACGGTCTACCACTACACAACGGTACACCACTACACAACGGTCTACCACTACACAACGGTCATACCACTACACAACGGTACACCACTACACAACGGTCTACCACTACACAACGGTCTACCACTACACAACGGTACACCACTACACAACGGTCTACCACTACACAACGGTCTACCACTACACAACGGTATACCACTACACAACGGTATACCACTACACAACGGTCTACCACTACACAACGGTCTACCACTACACAACGGTATACCACTACACAACGGTATACCACTACACAACGGTCTACCACTACACAACGGTATACCACTACACAACGGTATACCACTACACAATGGTATACCACTACAGTACATTACGATGAGGAGAGAGATGAAACAATGAATAACCAGAAGATCGTGTTAGCTTTACTCTGACTCCTTTTCCGTGTCTACGTGTTCCTCCTTTTCGTTCTCGATATCTGTAAACATGTGAGTGATCTGTCGGCGTGTCTCGGGCTGTACCGACCACCTTGCTATGCTAACGAAGCCTCCTCCTCTGTGCTCCGTTTTTAGTTATTTATGTAATTCCTCTTTGTTGATATTTTCTTCGCTTCCGTATGATGCCATATTGCCACATGTCATAGTTACAATGTTTCTGTTCATTATCATTTTAAGCTCTTTTATCTCTCTCTCTCTCTCTCTCTCTCTCTCTCTCTCTCTCTCTCTCTCTCCTCTCTCCTCTCTCTCCTCTCTCTCTCTCGCCTCTCTTTCTCTCTTCTCTCTCTCTCTCTCCTCTCTCGATATATATATATATATATATATATATATATATATATATCCTACAAATATTGCGACAAACATCATCTTAACAACAAATGTTCTAAATTCCTATAACATTCCTGGCCACACACACACAAAAAAACCTCTGCAAACACAAAACCTACGCTTTTTCTACTACAGCGCCTTCTACAGACAAAATCTTGGCGGAGGTATAACCTGACACCGAAGAAGGACGCGAATCATCTTACATTTCATTCCCTTAAAGAATCACTGGAGCTTGTTAATGGCGGCGCCTCTTCCAGCTAAGAGAAATTCGCCTCGCTTTTCCTTCCTGCGGCACACAATCAAAGTGATCACGCCGCACTGCCCTCTGCGAGCCTCATAACATACCAGCTTTAGGAGGAGAGGTGCTAGAGCATACACCCCTGACCATATAGCAAGAGGCGGCGTGGCTGTAGAGGGAGAGGGAAGGAAATGCGTTGTGTGGGTATAAGGAGTTTCAGGGAGAAGATAGGGAAGGTGAGGGAGGCTGCAAGGGATGGAAAGGCAAGAGAGGAGGTGGTTTGAGGTGTGTGGGTGTGTGGAGGAAGAGGTGGATATAGTAAGAAAGACTGGTGAAGGAAGGAAGGAAGGAAGGTCGTAGGTAAGGACACATGAGGAGGAGAGGAGGAGGAGGAGGAGGAGGAGGATGAGGAGGAGGAGGAGGAGGAGGAGGAGGAAAGGAGGAGGAGGAGGAGAGGCGTAGTAGTGGAGGGAGAAATGAGAGAAGTGGCATTGAGAGGAGATAAGAAGACAAAAGGGAGAGACTAGAAAATAAGGAGGACGAGAAGGAGGAGGAGGAGGAGGAGGAGGAGGAGGAGGAGGAGGAGGAGGTGGTGGTGGTGAAGAAGGAGGAGGAGGAAAAGAGGGGAAGGAGGAGAGGAAGGAGAGGAGGAGAGGAAGAGGAGGAGGAAGGAGGAGGAGGAGGAGGGGGGAGGAGGAGGAGGTGGAGGAGGAGGAGGAGGAGGAGGAGGGATGCAGTGATAACACAAGGAAGGAGAAAGACTATCCAGGTAGGAGGGAGAGATTACCAGATGGAGGAAAGGAAAGGGCAGAGGCGTGGGTGGGGTTGGTGGGGGCACAAAGATGCTCAACAGGGTGGGCGGGGGGGTACAATAGGGATAAGGGAACGGATAAGGGTACGGGGGAAGGGAGACGCAATGGCTGGCAGTAATCAAGCCGACATTGTGCTCGCCTTGTCGTTGTCGCCTGCTGCTGCCCAATCGGGATTCCTCGACTAACTGGGAGTCTTTTCGAGAACAACAACGACTGACTTGATGCAAGAAAAAAAAGATGAAAAAAAGACGAAAACAAAAATCCTGCGAACTGAGTCTACTTGTGACAACCTATTTTTCACCATCAATATGTTCCCTTTCGTGTGATGATGATGACTCAATGAAATCAAGGTTAACTGAATGTCCTTTGTTACCTCCGCCAACGAAGTTGGAGGGGTTATGTTTTCACCCCGATCTGTCTGTCTGTCTGTCTGTCTGTCTGTCTGTCTGTTTGTTAGTGTACAGGATTTCTCGAAAAGTTACGAATAGATTTGGACCAAACTCGGTATACCAAGTCTATTTGGTATAAGGAAGGACTGATTTAATTTTGGATTAAATCTATTGACAAGTGTAGCCATGGCAACCAATTGATGAAATATTCGGCCGGAGGTATGCGCTCATACTGAGTGCATATATATATATATATATATATATTATATATATATATATATATATATATATAATATATATATATATATATATATATATATATATATATATATATATATATATATATATAATATATATATATATATATATATATAATATTATATATATATATTTTTTTTATATATATTTATTTATTTTTTCCTTTTTTTTTTTAAACTTTTTTATATTCGGGCGGAGGTATGCGCTCTACTGAGTGCCCTCCCCCCCCCCCCCCCCCCCCCAGTTACTACTCTTATGCTTGCATATGCTTTATCGTCCCGTCTTGCCCTTCCCTGCCCTCTCTTCCTCCTCCCTTCCTTCCTTCCTTCCTTCCTTCCTTCCTTCCTTCCTTCCTTCCTCTCTCCTACATGTATGCAGCGGGATAGGAAGGAGGTTTGGGAGGATTGGAATGATAGGGCTGGAGATGGGTGAACATAAGGGTGTCGTCAGTATGGTCATGGCATGAAAAAAGAGCCTAAGGGAAGGATTGGGAAGAGAAGGAGGAGGATTAGAGAAAAATAGGAGGAGGTGTAAGGAGAGTCGAGCAGTCCCGCCAGGAACAACTGCTTCGTACATCGTCTAGTAGCCGAAGATACCCACATGCTGCCCATCAACCTCACCTTCGACTGCGATTGCGGCCGTGGGCACCAGAGGGCGCCATGAGCCTCAAATCATCACAGGTGTCACTTTAAAAATCCAGCCTGCGCCACCACGGGCGAGGGCCAGCCATCACAGCCCTCTAGAATATGCAGGGTTAACCACCTGAGACCCTCAAGGAAAGAAGATGAAAAAAAACTAAGGAAGGAAGATAAAAGCAGACAGGCGCTATAGACTCCAACGTAATATAAAAAT
>JACEEZ010018430.1:52500-57986 GCA_016584305.1 Chionoecetes opilio | reverse complement strand
CACTATACTAAACTGTCCAGGTAATTATGATGCATCCATGATATCAGTACAGCACCTTTCCCCCTTTTCTTCATCTTCCCTCCCTCTACACCCCCATAGCAGCTGAAGGAGGAGTAGTGACCGATAACATCCACACCATCCTCATCACAGCACTCATCCATCAAACCTCCACCCCACACAAACAATAGAAAAGCTGCCACGAACCTTGAAGATAGCAACAGAGCAGAAGGAGGAAGGAGAGCAGAGAGAGAATGACGAGAGAACAGGAGCACACAGAGAAAGAAAGACGACAAAAAACAAGGAAAAAAGGGCGACCAGAAAAGGTAAGAAAGGAAGAAGTATAGCAAAAATAGGGAAGAGAAAAAGGAGAGAGAGAGAGAGAAGAGAGGAGAGAGAGAGAGAGAGAAGAGAAGAGAGAGAAGAGGGAGAGAAAGGAAAGAGAGAGGAGAGAGAGAGAGAGAGAGAGAGAGAGGAGAGAGAGAGAGAGAGAGAGGAGGAGAGAGAGAAGAGAGAGAGAGAGACTTATATAAATGCTGACCTACAAGAGAATAGAAGAAAAATATAAGGAAAGTAGGGAAGGAAAATCAAGAGAAAGAGAGAGAATAAACAGAGAAAGAGAGAATAAAGAGAGAGAGAGAGAGAGAGAGAGAGAGAGAGAGAGAGAGAGAGAGAGAGAGAGAGAGAGAGAGAGAGAGAGAGAGAGAGAGAGAAAGAGAGTGGGGGGGTTGAAGGGTCATAGGAGACAAGGGAGGGGGGAAGTGAGACAGTGAGAGGGATGGGGAGAGGGAGGGAGGGAATTAAGGGTGGATGGATCAAGATGCTAAGATAAAAAAGGTCAAGTGGCGTGTACATACATACATACAAGACGTTGAGAAGGACACACACACGGTTGGGCATGTTTGTTAATTGTCTCTTAATTGTTTTGATCTCGCTCAAACCCTTCCGTAAGCCCACTATCATCCCTGCCATCATTGTCCCCTAAATATTTTCACAGAGTAGACAAAAAAATATATAAGGGACACAAACGACGAAAGGAACAAAAAGAAACAGGCAATAAAATCGAATGAAATGTGGCACAAGGGATAAAAGTGGAGAGAAAAACATATAATTTTGGGAAGAGAATTTGGTGTGTTGCGCGCGTGTCATCTTGGGGAGGGAGGGGAGGAGGGAGGGGAAGGAGGAAGGTAGGGGAGGGAGGAGGGAGAGAAAGGGGGGATAGGGAGGGAGGTAGGATGGAGAGAAGGGAGGAGGGGGGAGAGAAGGGAGGAAGGGAGGAAGGATAGGGAAGGAGGGAGGGAGAGAGGGAGGTAGGGAGGAAGGGAGGAAGGGTAGGGAAGGAGGGAGGGAGAGAGGGAGGTAGGGAGGAAGAGAGGAGGGAGAGAAGGGAGGGAGGGGAGGAGGGAGAGAGGGAGGTAGAGAGAAGGGAGGAAGGGAAGGAGGGAGAGAAGGGAGGGAGGGGAGAAGGGAGGAGGGAGAGAAGAGGAGGGAGAGAAGGGAGGAGACAAGGGATAAAAGGGTAAAGGAGGCGATGAGAGAGAGAGAGAGAGAGAGAGAGAGAGAGAGAGAGAGAGAGAGAGAGAGAGAGAGAGAGAGAGAGAGAGAGAGAGAGAGAGAGAGAGAGAGAGAGAGAGAGAGAGAGAGAGAGAGAGAGAGAGAGAGAGAGAGAGCAACATTCGCAACTGAAATAAAAAAATAAAGAAACAGGTGTGCCAGCTCCAGGTAGAAGGATTGACCTGACCAAACTTGACCTGCTCTTCCTGACCCGTGTCTAATCTGGCCACATTCATGTGCCCAAAAACAATGTGACCCGCGATCATTTGGGGAGAAAAGAAAGAAATATATATTCACAGTGTCCATAATTCTATCCCTTTGTATATGAACGTCAGTGAGAGTTTGAAAAAGAGGGGATGAAATGTTTTATAGTTGCTGGTGGAATAATGAAAATATATATAATAATGGTGATAATAATAATATGTACACTAATACTAATAAAAATAATAGTGAAATTGGGAATGATAATAATAATGATAATATTAATGAAATACTACTACTACTACTACTACTACTACTACTACTACTACTACTTTACTTTACTACTACTATACTTACTACTACTATACTATACTACTACTACTACTACTACTACTATATACTACTATACTACTATACTATACTACTACTACTACTACTACTACTACTACTATTGCTGCTGCTGCAAATAATAATAGTAGTAGTATTAATGAAAATAACAATAATAAAAATAATAATTGTAATAATAGTAGCAATAATATAAATAATACTAACAATAATGATATTAATGATAATAGACAAAAATAATAGAAGAAAATGAAAAAGAAAATGAATAGGAACAGAAAACAAGGGAATTAAAACTAAATGGAAAAATAAAAAGTTACAAAAGAAGAGACCACACAGAAAACAGCTACACAACAGACCAACAAACAAACAAGAAAACAAAACAAGGAGCAACAAATAGAACCTTTCAACAGCTGTCAAAAAAAAAGAAAAAAAAAGGAGAATGACTAACAGAAAAAATATAAAACAGGACTAACCACCCGTGACAAAACTGCCCAAAATAGCCAACCACTCCTTGGGGCTTCATTCCATCTCCCCCACGACCCTCTCCTTGCCTCTCCCCTCTTACTACGCGTTGGGGAGGGTAAGGGAAGGGTGGTGGAAGAGGGAAGGAGGAATCACGCGTGAGTCGAAGGGTGGAACGGGTGGAAATGTGGAGATGATGAGGAAGATGATGGAGAGAGTGGAAGAGGTAGGTTGTGTGACTAGTTATATGTAATGGAAGATGAAGGGTGGAAAGTAGAATGTATGTAAGGTTAGGGACGAACGGGTGGAAGTTTGTGGATTGAGGAGATGAGGTAGATAGTGGAGAGAGTGGAAGAGGAGAGCTGTGTGATTATATGGACGATGAAGGGTGGAAAGTGGAATGTATGGAAGGTTAGGGGGATGGTGGAACGGGTGGAAATGTGTGGATTGAGGAGATGAGGAAGATGGTGGAGAGAGTGGAAGAGGAGAGCTGTGTGATATATGGACGATGAAGGGTGGAAAGTGGAATGTATGGAAGGTTAGGGGGATGGTGGAACGGGTGAAAATGTGTGGATTGAGGAGATGAGGAAGATGGTGGAGAGAGTGGAAGGGGAGAGCTGTGTGACTAGTTATATATAATGGCAGATGAAGGCTGGTAGGTGGACTGTATGTAAGGTTAGGGACGAACGGGTGGAGTGTGTGGATTAAGGAGATGAGGAAGATGGTGGAGAGAGTTATGAGTTATGAGATGGTTAGAGAAGGGGAGGGTTATGTGACTAGTTATATATAATAGAAGATGAAGTGTGGAAGGTGGACTGTATAGACGGTTAAGGTGGTGAGTGTAGTAGAGGATGGTGAGGTGATGTGCAAGAGGATGTGAGGGTGTGAGAACTAAATGGTGATGAGGTAAAGAGAGGAGAATGATTATGAGTTATGAAAATGAGGAGGAGAGAGACAACCCGATCTCTTTCCTTCTCCGCGAGTGAAAAAAAGAAAACAAGTGACCAGAAATAAAAGAGAAGTATAAACACTTACAATGCATACAAAAAAAACACGCACATACACACACACACACACACACACACACACACACACCCCCACCCCACACACACACACACACACACACACACACACACACACACACACACACACACACAACAAAAAAAAAAAATGAACACACCAAACCTCAACACTTTACTCGATACACCTTTCAAACTCACCTCTATCTCCATCACGATAGAAGATGAGGAACCTGATAATTAATGATAAACAACCCATAAAAAGATAACACAAGATAAACCTCACCACCAACACCACCACCACCCACCACCACCACCACCCCCACACCCCACCACCACCCACTACCACCACCACCACCCCCACCAACCACCACCACCACCACCACCCCACCACCACCACCCCCACCACCACCACCACAGCCACCACCACCACCACCACCAACACCCCCACCACTACCGCAGAAAGACGCCGAACAAAGATCACACCCACACATTCGAGTCCTGCTAATGGAATTCACCAATACAGTCACAAGTCTGCGAATCCATCACACTTGCATTGTTCCCTTAATCACTAAAGCCTTATCCAACCTCACCCCCCTCCCTTCACCCACCACCAAAATCTCCTTGACTGACCTTTCATCCAACTTCCTGGTCAACCTCTGTGTGTGTGTGTGTGTGTGTTGATTGGTGTGTGTGTGTGTGTGTGTGTGTGTGTGTGTGTTTTTGGTGTGTGTGTGTGTGTGTGTGTGTGTGTGTGTGTGTGTGGTGTGTGTGGTGTGTGTGTGTGTGTGTGTGTGTGTGTGTGTGTGTGTGTGTGTGTGTGTGTGTGTGTGTGTGTGTGTGTGTGTGTGTGTGTGTGTGTGTGTGTGTGTGTGTGTGGTGGGGTGTGTGTGGTGTGTGTGTGTGTGTGGTGTGTGTTTGTGTGTGTGTGTGTGTGTGTGTGTGTGTGTGTGTGTGTGTGTGTGTGTGTGTGTGTGTGTGTTGGTTGTTTGTGTTGGTGTGTGTGTGTGTGTGTGTGTGTGTGTGTGTGTGTGGTGTGTGTGTGGTGTGTGTGTGTTGTGTGTGTGTGTGTGTGTGTGTTGTGGTGTGTGTGTGTGTGTGTGTGTTGTGTGTGTGTGTGTGTGTGTGTGTGTGTGGTGTGTGTGTGTGTGTGGGTGTGGTGTGTGTGTGTGTGTGTGTGTGGTGTGTGTGTGTGTGTGTGTGTGTGTGTGTGTGTGTGTGTGGTGTGTGTGTGTGTGTGTGGTGTGTTGTGTGTGTGTGTGTGTGTGTGTGTGCAGAGAGAGAGAAAAAAAAAAAAAAACTCCAGCAATAATTATAAACAGACTAAAGCAACAAGAACACCACAGCCACAACAACAGAATCCAAACTATTCCTGATCACCTTCCCTCAACACCACGACCCTCACTCAACAACCAACCTATCCCTATCCTCTCCTCCCTAAGCCTTACCATCATTGCCCTTATTCCTATCACCTCCCATCCTTCACTGAGCCTCACACCACCAATACCTACGTACCCCAAAGGCCACACTATCCTTTTCACCCTATCAATCATCATTACATTATCCTTCACATGCAAATGAGTATGGTAATAGCCTCTGAAAGGGATCTTGTGGTTGCCTCTCACCATCCTGCCCAGCCCTGATCCTCCCCTCTTCACCAGCCCATTCTATAACCACCCACAACCTATCTAAGCCCAACTCTTCCTTGGTTCGACACGTTCCACCACGCCCTGCTCCACCCTGCTCCACCCTGCCACCACCATGCCTCTTGTGTTTCCTCTAAAGACAAGGATTTATGCGTCCACGCCCACCTCGACCTCCTACTCCGTCGTCAGGTTTGTAAATATGTATATATATATATTTATCTGTAGTGATATTGAACGTATCTGGACCGACAAGTGAAAATCT
>JACEEZ010018430.1:0-47500 GCA_016584305.1 Chionoecetes opilio | reverse complement strand
ACGGTTCATCTCACCTGAGAAAAACATGCAGGGGCGACGGCGGATAAAACAGGGAGGGAGGGAGAGAGAAGGGAGAGAAGGGAGAGGTTATAGGAGGAAGGGAGAGAAGGGAGAGGGTAGAGGAGGAAGGGGGAGAAGGGAGAGGGTAGAGGAGGAAGGGAGAGATAGAGGGGAAGGTAAGAGGAGGAAGGGAGGGACGGAGGGCGCACATACCGTAGCTTATAATCAATTTCTTCCATGACAAACTTATCTTTCCCCCTCCTCCTCTCCCTCAATATTCCTCATTTTCCTTATCCTCTCATTTCCCTTAATCCAATACCTTTCAAAACCCGCACACACACACACACACACACACAGAGCCTTATTTCCACAAAGAACGTGAAGTCACACCAACCACCCACGACTTTCCCTCCTCACCTAACCCTCCTAAACCATATCCATCTAATTCCAACTACCTTCTACCACCTACCCACCCACTTACCCACCTGCCTACCCACCTACCCACCTGCCTGCCTGTCTGCCGCTCTTCTTAGACTATTGACATGAGTGACAGGCAGACCGACAAACGGACACACAGACAAGATCAGTCAGTCCCTCGCTGGGTTGTGTGTGGGGCGTAGCGAGGTGGACCCGCTCTTTATGGCTCCAACCAGTGACCACCAACGCCCCCGAGATGGAAGATAGGGTAAGATAAGACACCCAAGGACTGGTGTGTGGTTGAGGGTGTGTGAGGTAAAGGTGTGTGTGTGGTAAAGGTGCTCGCAGGCAGGCACGAAGTTGAGGGAAGGAAGAACAAAAATGAAAAGGGGAAAAGAGGTGAAATGGTGAGGAATCATAATTTTTTGTTATAATAATCCGTGTTGTGTAGTTACGATTGTGTGTTTGGAAGACTAAAATCAGGTACAGACGGAGAAGGAATGGTGAAGAAAGAGATAGGAGATAAAGGAGGAATGAGAAGAAATGAGACAGCAGAGAAAGCTACACATTTACTTTTTTGGTATTAGAGCAAGAGAGAGAGAGAGATAGAAAGGAATGATGGTAGTGTACTGTAGTTAAGAGTTGTAGAAAAAACATGTTCAACGAATAAAGGAGACAGATAGAGATACCTAGGAAAATATGAGACTGATTGAGAGAGAGAGAGAGAGAGAGAGAGAGAGAGAGAGAGAGAGAGAGAGAGAGAGAGAGAGAGAGAGAGAGAGAGAGAGAGAGAGAGAGAGAGAGAGAGAGAGAGAGAGAGAGAGAAGAGGAGAGAGAAGAGAGAGAGAGAGAGGAGAGAGAGGAAAGGGAGGAGAGAGAAAAATGAGAGAGAGGAGAGAAGAAGAGAGAGAGAGAGAGAGAGAAAAAATATAAGAAATGTAGAAATAAGGGGGAATTAGTAGAGAAGGGGAAAGGAGTAAACGCAGCAAATAAACTCTGAAGACAAGGGAAAAAAGATACAAGACCCATGATGGAATGGAAGGGAAATAAGGGCACAAATGATACATAAAAGTATTGAAAAAATATCACTAACAAGAGACGGTGAAAAAAAAAAAAAAAAAAAAAAAAAAAAAAAAAAAAAAAATCACTACGACATACAAATTATAAAGACAGAAAAAAAATCAACATGAACAAAATTGATGGAGAAATATATGAAAAAAAGTAAATGTCCATCAATCACTGTGAAACAAAATAGATCAAGAATATAAAATGAATAAATGAAAAAAGAAAAATATACTTTCACACCAACTGATAGCCAAAAATAGCAACATCCTTAGCATTCCATCATAGCATTCCATTCGATCATTCCCTTTTGAAATCTGCCTCACCACATTCCCTCTTCCTCCCTGCCGCCCACACCCACGGCCCCCTCTCGCCCCACGCCCGTACCCACGCCCCTTCGCATGCTCGAGATGAAGGGAAAGACAGACTGACAGGATGACGGGATAAGCAGAATACACGAATACTGACGGTCACAAAGATAAGGGAAGCCTGTCTCTTTCTTACCCTCTCCCCTCACACACAACACACACACACACACACACACACACACACACACACATACACACACCTACACACACACACACATACACACACACACTCACACATACACACACAGAGTTATCAAGCGTAGCATCTACCGCCTGTGTGTGTCAGTGGTAGTACTGTCCTCACACGTTTTATTAGGGGAGGGAAGGGAAGGGGAGGAGGGAATATGACGAAGGACTAAGGAGGGAGGGAGGAAGCAGAGACAGGGAGAGACATGCCACTGAGGGATTGTACGTAAAAAAAAAAAGAAGTTCCAGCGTTGAGGACAAGGTAAAACAAGGTAAAAACAGGGTTGAGGAAAAGGAGTGAGGAGGAACAGGTGTCCAGCGGCGAGGTAAGCAAAACAGGAGAAAGGAGAGAAGAGGATGGCAGGAAGAGAGAGGAGATATGAGAGAAGAGGATGGAAGGAAGAGGACAGTATGAAAGATGGTGAGACAAGACTGAAGAGAATAAGTATGAAGAAATGAATAATAATTGAGATTGAAAGACATACAGAAAGGAAACGATGAAACAATCACAAAAAGATAGAACAGTAACATATACAGAATAAATAAGCAAAAAAGTAGAAAAAAGAAGAAGATAAAGACAAAGATATAAGGGAAAGAACTGCATAATTTACTTTAAAAAATGCCACATCATTAATGACATCACGCCTGAGTCCCCACTTCACCTGTTAGCAGCACAAGATACACCTGAATGCATCTCTGACCTATTTACACACTTAATCACCTTATGTATACTCTCATAATCACGCCTCTATACTGCTCCTTACCTGAGATTCGATCAGACAAGCAAGATTCAGATGAGAGAGAGAAGAGAGAGAGAGAGAGAGAGAGAGAAGAAAAGAGAGAGAGAGAGAGAGAGAAAAGAGAGAGAGAGAGAGAGAGAGAGAGAGAGAGAGAGAGGAGAAAGAAAATACACGAGAAGTTAAATTAGACGAGAACGAGTGAGAAGAAAGAGGAAGAGACGAGTGTGAGATTCGTCGACAAGAGAAAAGGGGACGATTGAGTGAAGAGGTCGTGATATAGAGGGTGGAAGAGTAGAGAGGAAGGTTTAGCAACTGGGAAAAACGAGTGATTAAAACTAAGGAACGATTAGAAATGAAGTTGAGGAGAGAGAGAGAGAGAGAGAGAAGAGACGAGAGAGAGAGAGAGAGAGAGAGAGAGAGAGAGAGAGGAGGAGAGAGAGAGAGAGAGAGAGAGAGAGAGAGAGACTAAAGGTTCGGCAAGGTCATATCATAGTTAGAATGGGAGAGATATGGTCTGCACTCATCTTTCCCTTCACTGCTTTTCCCTTCATTCATAGCATAGTTTTCTTCTTTTCTTCCCTTTTTACCTCTTCGCCTCGAGGGGCTCTGCGATGCCGTGATGGATCTGGCGCAGGAAATGGTGCGCCGGTGGCGTCCCGAGGCTCGCGTGCGCGGGAGCCTTCACGCCGGAGCCCCTGGACCCCGCTGACGACGCGCTGTTTCTCTAGATCCTCAGCACGTTCATGCCGTCCTCGGTGGCCTCGCTGGAGGAGTACCTCCACCCCGCGGGGTGGCACTGGCTGGTGGCCTCGTTGGAGGAGTACCTTTGCCCCGCAGGGTGGCACTGGCAGGCGGCCTCTCTGGAGGAGTACCTCCGCCCCGCGTGGTGGCACTGGCAGGCGGCCTCGCTGGAGGAGTACCTCCGCCCCGCGGTGTGGCACAGGCAGGCGGCCTCGCTGGAGGAGTACCTCTGCCCCGCGGGGTGGCACTGGCAGGCGGCCTCTCTGGAGGAGTACCTCCGCCCTGCGGGGTGGCATTGGCTTGTGGCCTCGCTGAGCGCGGCAGCCTCCGCCCTGTATGCCTGTGTGTACAGCAGAGCCTTGCGCTCCGCCAAGACCCTGCCTGGTGCAGCACCTGCCGGGCCTGCACGCCAGCCCCGGCCTGGCCCTCCCCTATATGTGCAGCAGAAGCAGCAGCAGCAGCAGCAGCAGCGGCACTCGTACAGCTGCGGCGTGTGCTCCATCGCCTTGGCGATGAGCATCGCGCTGGGCCAAGACCCTGCCACGCGGCCCTGTAACAGGGACAAGGTGGCGGGCAGGGGCAGCTGCGGCCCTTCCCCTTCCCCTTCCCCTGCGCCCTGCAAGACCTGCGTGGACGTGTATTCTCTGGGCTACGTCCTCAGACACATCCTGGGTCAGTGTGAGGCGTGCTACCCCACCCTGGAGGTGCTCGCCGCCACGACCTTGTCTCCTGACCCTGCACACCGGCCCTCGGTGGCCAGCATGGCCAACTCCATGCACCAATACACGGGACAAAGGAAAGCATTCTCCAAGAAGGCCAACATTATGCGACGTTTTAGGAAATTAGCGTCGCTTTTCATCTCTATTTTTCGAAAATAAGGTGACTGCCTTGTTTCCGGCTAGATAACAAAGAGTCTTTATTTTCCCTGAAAAATATGTAAAGTCAACATATTCCTTCATTTTTACCGATGAAAACAATCATGATGAAACTATGTTATTTGCTTTATAAGTATAACGGAGCTGTCTGGACTAAATAATGTATAATTATTCGAAGAGAAGCTACCAGTAATCTGTTCGATGAATTTTCACTTTGATCCTACCATCTCCATCACCTGAAGGGAATGGACAATCCTTCCCAGGGTGTGCTGACGAGCCGCTCATGTCACGACGCAATGCCCCACCAAGGCTTAGATATGATTCCATTCAATATTATTTCTACTAATATCATTACCATTATTATTACTACATTTTATTACAAGCAGAAGTTACCCGTAATTAGTATGATGCTCTGAAAGGCAATCCGAATGGCTTTGTACACGTAACACTGTGTTTATGAATCTCTCCATCTCTCTTTCTTCTCTCTATTTTCTTTTGTCTTTCTCTCTAGCTCTCCTTCCATCTCCCTTGAGAGAGAGAGAGAGAGAGAGAGAGAGAGAGAGAGAGAGAGAGAGAGAGAGAGAGAGAGAGAGAGAGAGAGAGAGAGAGAGAGAGAGAGAGAGAGAGAGAGAGAGAGAGAGAGAGAGAGAGAGAGAGAGAGAGAGAAAAAAAAAAATATATATATATAGTTAGGATATCAATAAATAATGTGAATACGGATGAAGATACTGACTGATCTAATATGGATGCAGATATTAACTGAAATTAAAAATATGGAGCTAAGTAATATAAAGTATATAACTTATATTAAAGTATATAAAAGTATGGAGCTAAGTAATATAAAGTATATAACGTCTATTAAAGTATATAAAAGATAAAATGCTAAAAAGGATGTGGATGCGGACATGATGTGACATGATAGCAGATATGTGTGCCTCGTACATTCTCTCTCTCTCTCTCTCTCTCTCTCTCTCTCTCTCTCTCTCTCTCTCTCTCTCTCTCTCTCTCTCTCTCTCTCTCTCTCTCCTCTCTCTTCTCTCTCTCTCTCCAAAACAATTGAGATAAACGTGGCAACAAATCGATGAGTAAACAAATACATAATTTAATATAAAACGTCCATAATAAAAAGTGCACAAGACTTAGATCATTTAGATTAGAATGAAAAATCAATATAAGACAAAGCTTTCCTTATATTACTGATGGTGGGTAGAATCCGTGAAGAATGAAGACGAAGATAAAATAAATTAAGGAAAATATCAAATACATCCTATTCTACCTTCATCTCCTCCCTTCACACAAGAACAAGTTAGTAACATGGAGAGAGGCTCGGCGGTGGTCGCCAACGGGGAGGTGGTGTCCTGGAGGACACTGCCGTGACACTGCTCCACCCTGCAGACGGAGGTGGTGCATGGTGATCCAGCACGCCCCGGAGCACGCCCGCCACCGCCAGGAGGAGACACCAGTCCTTCCCTGGGAGTGCAGGTCCTGCAGCAGCCAGGGACACCGGGGGACCACGGGCGGCTCACCACCGCCACTCCGGGCAACACCCAGAAGCTTGCACCACTTCTGTACCGTCGGCGCGTCATCGTGCAAATGCCCTTCATCACCCTGCGTAAGTTGGAGCTGATTGGCGGGGGCGAGGAAGCTTGGAACACAATAGGTTCCAAGTGGAGGTTGGAGTTAAGAAGAATAGAACTTTAGGAAAATACTCCGGAATAATACCGGAGGGGTCCGTGTTTGTGAGGCATTGGGTATAAGTACCTGACTACTGCAAGGTGAGCCTGGAGTTGGCTGTGGATGGAACCGTCTCAACTCCAACCTGTTTGAAATTTTAAAAAAAAAGATCCTTAATATTGCGAGGGTGCATGTTTGACAGAATCTGAGAGAAAGTAAGTCTATTGACTACCCTGAATCCAAACACTTGGATAAGGTTCCTCGACCAGCGTCTTAACTCCAAGCACCTTTACCCATTTCTTCCCTACCTGCTAGTGCAGCCCAAACACTTTCAAGACAATGCAAGTATCCTCAGCTATGAGTGATTGCATCCCAAGCGCCATGAACACCGTGTCAGCACGCCAGCAGAGGAGTGCCCCTGCGCGGGAGGGTGACGGCCCGCCGCAGCAGGGTGACTCAGTGTTCAATATGAAGTGTGAACACTGCCTCTGTTTGTTTGACTGTACGGAATGCAAGGAGACGATGAGTCAAGCGGAGCTTCAGCGGCAGTATCGCGTGCTTAAGCGGCAGTACTTTGAAAATCTGGAAGCCCGGCGGGACAGGGTTATCCAACTCAACGATGAGTTGGACGCCGAAAAGAAAATGCGTAATAAATATAGCGCGAAGCCCACCGGCGAGGGCGAGCAAGTGCCCGACACTGTCCGGGCCAGGAAGTTGCGCTTCAACATGGCCGACGTGCCCCAGCCCGTCAAGGAGCGCGAGCTGCGGTACAAGGACTACTAACAAAACCGCCAGGGCCTCCTACTGCAGTGGGACAAGCGTCTGCACGCCCTGAATAACGATAAGGAGGCGTGGCGGCAGGAGCTGGACGCCATGGTAGCCAGGCGAACCTGTGCACCAGAGTGAGGCTCCACGCCCCACACTGTGAACACCTTCAACACTGTCCACACTATCGGCCGCTGATATGTTTGCCCGGTCTTCGTAATCCGCGACTTCATATCCAGTGCCATGATCTTTACACTGTCATCATCTCAACTGTCTGTGTCAACTGTTTCTTTTGATTCCTCATATTATGCCAATGTGTACACGTGCTGACAGGCACGACATTACCCTTTATTACCAATTAATATAGACATTAATATTACTGTTGTTACCACCAATATCATTACCATTACTATTATAATTATCGTCACTATTGTATTATCACTAGCAGAAGTTACCCGTAATAAGTATAATGCTTAGAAAGACAATCGGAATGGCTTTGTACACAACACTGTTTCTCTCTCTCTTTTTTTTTTTCTCTCTCTCTCTCTCTCTCTCTCTCTCTCTCTCTCTCTCTCTCTCTCTCTCTCTCTCTCTCTCTCTCTCTCTCTCTCTCTCTCTCCTCAGAAAGGTAGACTGACATTCGGTGCATTATAGTAAGATTATCACAAGAATAATTTGCGGTCTTGTAACTATTTAAACTATTCTAAGTATGATAAGTAATTCAATCAAGTTTACTCACTTAATATTGAGTGGCTGTGATGCCTCGTACCGCCACCCTAAAAGTCACCCTATCCTACTCACTGGCCAGTGGTTTTGATCCGGGTACTTATCCATGAATAGCGAGGCTGCATGGAGTCTTGTACTGGCGAGTCCCGGCTGAGTATTTATGGTGCCACTCGCATGCCTTGTTCACGAGTATATGCTTCTTCTTTTTTCTTCTTCTTTTACGTTGAATCCTATAGCGCCCGTAGACTATTATGCTTGTTACCCTTTATGCTACAGCTTCTTTTTTTCTTTTTTCTTCTTCTTTTACGTTGAATCCTATAGCGCCCGTAGACTATTATGCTTGTTACCCTATATGCTACAGCTACCCTATGCTGTAGTGTATAAGTTCTTGGGCACAATCAGTTATATGTATGTATTTTCTTCTGTTTTTAATTCCTCGACGGTCAGGTAGTAAATGCCGCCCTTCCTTCTCGCTACGGTGTCCTAGATTTCTTGAGCGAGTCAAAACCAAATGGTCGAAACCTATGAGTGAACTGAACAAAACTTCCTTTACACTTACTTTATTAACGACAACTCCTCTGTTGTGATTGAAAGTTATATGAAATCATTAGTTACTTACTATATAGAAAAACCATATCATACACAAATAGTTCACCCTTTTCTGGCTCTAAAAGCCTTTAAAAACCTAAAACAGGGCCAAAACTATGAAATCAGCCTTTTTTTTTTTTTTTAGGTTAATACTATAAAATCTGCCTTTTTTTTTTTTTTTACTCTAAAGCAAAAAAACTTTAGTTTTGGGGTTCTAAAGCCCTTAAAAAAAACATAAAGGCTGATCTTATAGTTTTGGCACTTTTCAAAGGTGTTTTTAGGTGGTTTTAGAGCAAAAACTGATTTTTAGTTTTTTTTCTATAATAAAAGTTAGCGTTAACGGTTTATCGATAACTTCCGTTACATTTTTAAAGAATTAACTGATTAACGGTTATCGAAGTTAATTTTTTGGATAACGGATTAACGGTAGAGAGAGAGAGAGAGAGAGAGAGAGAGAGAGAGAGAGAGAGAGAGAGAGAGAGAGAGAGAGAGAGAGAGAGAGAGAGAGAGAGAGAGAGAGAGAGAGAGAGAGAGAGAGAGAGAGAGAGAGAGAGAGAGAGAGAGAGAGAGAGAGAGAGAGAGAGAGAGAGAGAAAAAAAAAACTGACTAAAGAGGTACTTCATTTCCATCCCAAAACAAGTCGACGTAAAAATTCAACTTTTCTTCGCTCGAATGAACTTGTGGGTGTGTTGGCGGCGTGTGATGAGAGGCGCCAAGGAGGTGAGTGATGGAGGGGCGGGGAGGGCAATGGGCGTGGCACTGGCTACTGGAGGATTACATAGGATTACATAGGAGTAACAGACACCAGGAGACCTATTGGTCCATAGCGAGGGTATCTGCTGAAATACATACTACTAACTATCAACTACTTGTAAGAAAACAGTTGGAAAATGATACCATGTCCCTAAAGAGGATAGGAACATGGAAGTTTCATAGTGCAGAATGATAGGATATGAAAAATACTAACTACAACTACCACTACAACTAATCGATACGGGGGACTAGATACGAAATCGCACTATCAATACCCATTTACTTTACAGTGCGCGTCAAGTCTGTTTTTGAATGTAGTTATTGTGTTGGCTCCGACAACATTTGCTGGTAACTTGTTCCATCGATCAACGACTCTAACATTGAAATAATTTTTACGGAGATCGGTGATGCAACGTTGACCGTTTAGTTTTAAACCATTATTTCTTGTTGTCACTTGAGTTGAAAGCTCGAATAGGTTCTCTTGATTAATGACATCAAAACCTTTTAGGATCTTAAAGGTTTCTATCAAGTCTCCACGGATTCTACGATCCTTTAAGGAAAACATATTAAGTTTCCGCAGTCTCTCTTCATAAGATGAATTTCGCAGAGATGGAATTTGTTTGGTTGCTCTTCTTTGCACTGATTCCAATTTGGCTTGATCTTTAACGAAACGAGGAGGAGGAGGAGGAGGAGGAGGAGGAGGAGGAGGAGGAGGAGGAGGAGGAGGAGGAGGAGGAGGAGGAGGAGGAGGAGGAGGAGGAGGAGGAGGAGGAGGAGCTATCAGCACATCACCCTCCAAACAGATCTCCATTTCGCCAACTACTTGTCCAAACTCATATTCTTCCGAAGCATCTTACTAAGCATAATTTTCAAGGCCGTATTTCTCGACCAAGACTCCCTTCCCATCTGCCTCACTATAACCACCTCAGGGGCCGCCCATCGTCGCCGCCCAACCCACTCACTGAAGCCACAACGTCAGCAGCAGCCACTCTAGAACATGACATCCTTTACATCCTTTATCAATCTTCATTTCCCTTAATAACACGATGTCATATCCCTCATTTACAGGCTCGTTCATACCACGATGTTCCCCAGTTTTGTTTGTCCTTTCTTCCTCCACCTTTTCCACTTACTCCTCCCTTTCTTCATTTGTCCCGCCTCCTCCCCTTGTTTCACTCCACCCCTCCCCTCTCCTCCCTTCTCTCAGGGAACGAGTAACAGAATAGCCTTTTCTCTNAAATGAATTTTATTTGATTAAGCGGTTATCGAAGTTAATTTTTTGGATAACGGATTAACGGTTAACGAAGTTAACTTTTTGATTAACGGCGCCCACCACTGCCACCACATCACCACCACCACCACCACATCACCACCACCACCACCACCACATCACCATCACCACCACCACCACCACATCACCACCACCACACCACCACCATCACCACCACACCACCATCACCACCACCACACCACCATCACCACCACCATCACCACCACCACACCACCATCACCACCACCACACCACCACCACCACACAACCACCACCACCACCACCATCACTACCACCACCACCACCACCATACCACCACCACCACCATCACCACCACCACCATCACCACCACCACCATCACCACCACCACCATCACCACCACCACCACCATACCACCACCACCACCATCACTACCACCACCATCACCACCACCACCATCACCACCACCACCATCACCACCACCATCATCACCACCACCACCACCACCAACACCAACACCATCACCATCACCATCACCATTACCACCACCACCACCATTACCACCACCACCACCATCACCACCACCATCACCACCACCATCACCACCACCCACCACCACCATCACCACCACCATCACCACCACCACCACCATCACCACACCATTTTTTTTTAAACTTTTTTTTAGAACCTTTTTCAAGAACAATTTAGCACTTTTCTTTTCTTTGTAAAAGTAAAGAAAATCAAAGAAGAGGATGGTGAAGGTTAGGTTGGGTTAGGTCAGGTTGTAATAGAAGTATTTTAAGGTGAGGGTATTTAAAAAGTTGACTTTAGCCTGTGCGAGCTTGGACACGTTCCACATCTTTAGTGTGGACGTCTATTTCCTAGTTTATTAGGGCTAATAGCATATTTGATGCATGGTTTGAGAATAACGTTCTAACTGGTTTTCATTTCTTTCTAACTGGTTCAGGAACGTTATGTTTGGAGGAGAAACGAAAAACGAAACTTTAATAATACTGTTTCTGATCGGAACGAACCGTTTGAAAAATAATTTCGTTTGCAAGCCCTGATTTTAATCATTTTCATCTAATTCTTATCACCTTCTAATTATTTTGTACATTTTTGCCATCTTCTCAGCTTTGTTTAATGAAATTTTTGTGTTTGAAAAAGTTTGAAAAAACTCTTACTGAATTTTTTGTCAATTAAGGTGTACTTTTCAGGGAGCTGTTGATGATGTTAGTCCATTCTAAAAGTTGAATTGACCCTTATTTTTTTTATCATTTTCAGCGATATATATCCAAATAGCATTTTTATTTTAACTTTAATCTATGAAATATATATTCGTTTGAGCCAGTTGCTCCCTATAGACAGTTCCTGGGTTTTAACACTAATAAACAACACAAAAGATGCAAATATTATTTGGCTGTACAATCCTGGAGCTTTAGGCTGTACAGTGTTAGTGTCCATCTTTGGACACTATGTATGGCTTAATTTTGAACAAATTTAATCGACATCAGTAACATCGAATGTACTTACTGAAAAAAATATATATTGTTGTTTTTACTGTATACCAGTAAGGCATTACGAGTATGTAGTAGTAACTAGAGTATGTAATACCAATTCAGGAATTTTGTTTTATTTCAGGTCTGGAGAATCTAATTTACTGTTTGCCACATAGTAACATAATTATGAGAAAAATTTGTGTGTGAATTTAGCCATGAAGTCAGCAAACTTCCTCCTCGCTCGTAAGGTGATGTCAGAGAAAGTGGTTAGGCAAATCCTCTTTCATCAACCCAGAGCAACCTGTCTGTACTTGCCTGTACCAGTACCTGCCTGTACCAGTACCTGCCTGTACCAGTACCTGCCTGTACCAGTACCTGCCTGTACCAGTAGACTACCTGTGGATGTCGTTAGGTCTTCACTCACCATGTTGAGCATCAAGATGTGGAAAGGCAGTCCACCAGTCTTCATGGATCAGCTGCAGAACAAATAGTCCAGCCACCCCATTGTATTAACCACAGTAAGCACAGAATGACACCTTCTGTTTGTATTTCATATGGAATTCATAACGATCACATACTAATTGATTTATATAGTTCAATGATTTAAGACAGAATATAAATCTGATGGATGCCAGAGCTGCATCACTTTTTAGAAGCAAAGTCCAATAAGTTGCTAATTTGTGAAATCCCAGTGGATTAATTTGGTATCTATGTGAAAAGTCAAAGGAAAAAATGTCACCAATCAATATCTCACAAATTACAGTTTCAAATTTCAGGTTGTGAGTTAATTAGATCAAGCAGACCTGCTTTCGAAGAGCAGCCAAGACTGAAGGCAAACACTCCTAGTCTACATGTCCCCCCCACCTCTTGGGGTCAACTGGTAGGTACAGTAACTGCTGGTAATACTGAAGGACTTTGACCTGAAGTGATTTAGTGTCCATTGATTCTTTTCATTTAGTAGTTTGATATTAAAAAACAAGCACAGTCTCCCTTAATATAGAAATTAGTGTACATGCATGTTAATTGTGTGTTGTAATCCATCAGTGATTTGTAGTAGTGTTTAACATAGTGCTGGTGTTCAAGGCACTGGGCATAAATGACTACCCCCAATTTTCAAGTTCGACTGTAGGTTTTAGTCCTTACTCTGTACAAGATTACCCCGGACTCATGCTATTGTTTTTGGTCTGCGTTGTGGTATTGGATCGGAGTCATTGGAAAATTATGAAGATCCTGTCCATTGTACTAATCTAACTATAATTGTTTGTTTTATGTATTTGTTAAAGTTAAATGATGTTTGAAATCTAGGCATAATTATACAATACAATTTTTTTCTTTCAATATTCAAAAGCTATTTTTGTTGTAATGGTAGTTACTAAGTCAGGGGTTTGTGTTCTGTCAACCATCACGCATGCTAACAACTTACGTGGGATTTAAGGCTCACATTTTATACGTAAAGAATATGATCCCAGATTGTTCATTTTGATTTTCAAGGATAGAAAGGTAGTCTTATACGCAGACATATATGGCATTCACTACCAGTTTCTGTAGAATCTCTGGAAAAGTCAGGAAAAGACAGAATTTGAATAAGTGTTCTAGCCACTGATAAACACTGATCGGATAATTACTTGTTACAAGATTGAATATTTCATCTCAACACTTGCAGGATTTTTTTGGTTCTGGGAAACTTGCAGCAACTACAAACCAGATTCAAGGATAGAATTTACACACTGGGACACAGATAGGTAATTTATTAGGCCTTAAAACATACAGGTCAGAACCCCAAGTCACTATTTCCCACCTCGTCAATGATACACTGAAATGGACAATGTTTGCTTGAAAAACTGTACACACACACTGCAGATACAAGACAACAATGATATGATAGAGATATGTAGCGGGTGTACAATAGGTGTAGGTGTACAATTATACTTTACATGGTGTCAATCTATGGCACTATACATTAATATGTCCCTTCTTTCATGGCCAAGAAAACAGTGTCTTTAAAAACTAGTGATATAGGAAGTTCTTTGAGTGGGGTCTGACCTCGGATCACAATGTTTTTACCAAGACTCCCAACACACACTTCCCCAAAAACACACTCCAGTCACTAGCTCCTCATTCTAACCAGTAATGGATATAATGGAAAACTTAACTCACTACAAACTAATCTTGAGTTTTGAGTATTTCTTTTTTACTTTATACAAATGTGCAAATGTTGCTGTTGGATTACAGATGATGGGTTGGATGCATCACGGCACCTGGACTGAGAACCGATCCATCTATAATCCAAACATGACAAGCTGGATCACACGTGGATGCTGTAGTCAGTGGGAGGTCGAGGAGGGAAGCCCCGTCTGGAAGATGATAAAATGATCTTGGTTAGTGTGTGTATATCATATAGATGGAATGATGCTAAAGGATACATTGAGTTAAATCTTAGGTGGTTTTCTGAATTGCATTTTCTTACATTGATTTATACTCCAGTGTCCATACTAAATCTTGAGAATTTGTGGAATAGTTTTCTTATTCTGCACTCTCAACTCACTGTTCTAGTGTCCACTTCTTAATAATATTTGTGCACCATTGTTTATCATTTGTAAGTATTTAGGTATGGCTAATGTGTATATAGAGGAGACTAATGGAATTACTGAAAACGGAACTATTTTATACCCAGTGTATACTTTTTAGTGATTTGTGGTGTCAAGTGTGCGTGGTAGCCTGGTTGGCAGGGAAAAGACAATCAATATTCTGCTTAATATTATGCCCTATCAGAAAATTAAATACTGATTTATATTCCACAGGTCTTTAAGCAAGATGAGATGAGTAGCCTGTGTTGCACTGGCTGTTCGTAGTGATTGTGGGAAGAAGGCAAGCTTTCCGGCAGCCGCTGCTGCCAGACATGGAGGTGAGGGGAGCGGTAGGTGGGGTCAGGAGGAAGGGTGTGGGTGTGTCAAAGCAACCATTAAGTTTCAATACTGCCTTATTACTGTAGTTTTGCTTACAATAGACAATTTTCATTAATCAGCTATATTCTAAAATGTATTATGTGTAGACAGGGCATGACTATACGCTGTTCATTCCAACCCGAACTGAGCAGACGGCACGAGCCTCGGCAGTTTTGTAAGCCAAGCGTTGACGGGCTGCTGCTATATGTTCACGTGTGATTCTTATTCTTATTTTTGTATTAATTGATTTTGAAGTTAAGGCACCAAGAGATATTCTATATTTAAATCTCAAAAGCAATAATGATAAAATTTCAGTATTGTAAGAAATACAACTTTTATTGATAAAATGTCAATGAAAGCTGCCTCTCACTTACGTGGCGACAACGTTTACGATATATTCTTACTTATAAATCAATCTATAATTTATTTCTTACGATAGACTGTGATATTATCACTATTACCTTTGAGATTTAAAAAGAAAATTAAAAGTGCCTTAATTTCAAAATCAAAGTAAAACTGAAATTATAATAAAAATCACGCCACCATGAGGTCACCACCACCATGAGCAGCAGCCTCTCACGCCTGGCTTGTCACCCTGCCTGACCTCCTGCCGTCTGCTGGGGTGTTGTGGTGATCAATGGGTAAGTAAAATCAGGGCAAGAGTTGAGTTATTTTGCTCCAGAATAGTTTTGCTGTAAAGACATTATCAGGGGAACTGAGACAATTGAGCCAGTTGACCTCTAAATATACAGTAAGCACAGAAAGGGTAGGGAACAAGGCCACCTGGGCAGAAGAAGTATTGTCCTTGCATTAATTCATGAGTCAAACTCTTTCCAGCATTTGTTAGGGCTGTATCATATATCGCGCAGTGAAGTGGGGCTGTTAGTCACCGAGTGATTGATAGCTCAGTGTCATCTCAGACAGGTAAGCTGGAGCATAGTGTTAATTACTCTTCCATTCACTACACATCCGGCTTCGTCTTTGCTCTTATTTAATTTCTCAAACTTCAGTCTACCTCTCAAGATGTCTTGCAAGTGTTCATCCACTGAGGAAAAGGTACACATTTTCACACTACACAAGGAAAATGTGAACTGGAAAGAAATTTGTGAGATGAAGGGATGAAACTGATGCCATTTTTTCTCTCTGAGTGAGCCAGAGCTGTACTGTCAGGCACCGCACCGCCACATAAACGTGTTCCCGGACATCCCAGCAAGACTACAAATGCTACTGATAAGCTGATAAGACCTCAGTTTTCATCAGCCTATCAGTAGCAGTTGTAGTCTTGCAGGGAATGTCCAGGAATACTTAAATGTGGCAGTATGATGCCTGCTGTTAGAGCTCTATCTTGCTGCAAGAGGAATAAATTGGCATGACTGTTCCGTCCAATCTTTGCAAATTTCCCGACAGTTCACTTGTTCCTTGTTTCGGGCGAGAATACGCACCTTTTCCTCACGGGACAAAAACTAGCAAGGCATCTTAAGAGGTAGACTAAGTTTGGGAAGTGAAATAACAGGTAATACGAAGCCACCTGTTGAGTGAATGGCAGCGTAATTAACATAGCGCAGGCAGCTCTCCTGCCTGAGGCGACAGTGGGCTATCAATCATTCCTCCCAAATAGCTCCGCTACATTGTACAAAATACTATATGGCCCAAATACATAAAATAAGGAGTTAATGTCATGAAGCAATAGAACGATACCATACTGCTACAAGGGACCTTATTACCAACAACACTTTGTGGTTACTGTACAGTGAGAACAGACATGGCTTATGTGTGTGTGGGGGCATGTGCATTGATGAATATTACAGCAGTCCCATCCTAGTCTTATCATTAATTGGTTCACTGCTCAAGTCTTCTGCTGTGCTTTTCTGGACCTCTCCTTGATTTTCCTCCTTGGCCGAATGAAATCCTACATTTGTGCTGCTGATGGCGCTTGAATGATGCTGCCCATCCTCTTGCTTAGGTTCCTTAGATCTGTCATGATATATACTGCTTCCCATTATTCTTTTCTTGGTTGTTTTGATAGCCCACTACGTAATGCTCCAACCATGCTTCAGTTTGGTAGGTGTCTTTATCAATGCGAGTTCCCAGTGATTTGCCAATTTCTCCAATATAGATCTCGTCACAACTTTTGCCGGGGATTTTATAGATTATGCAGTCATTGTTGGAAGAAGTCCTATTTGCTTTGGTGATACTGTCGCCAATCTTCAGTCCTGTCGATATAGCTATTTATATGTCAGTGTGGAGTTTAAAGATCTGAACTGCCAGATTTGTGCTGAAATCGGGATGACATACTCTGCTTCATCATCACTTTGTTTTACGGAAGCATGTTTCTTGTTGTTTCTTGTTTTCTTCTCCCACCTCAAAACGAGGCTCTTCGGGTATCCAAGCTTTGCGAGTGTGGTTTACAGATGGTCTATTTCTTCTTGTATGAAATCTTTGCTGCAGATAGGGTGAGCTCTTCAGAAGCTGCTGTCTTGGTCCTTTCATTATGGGTGCTCTTATAATGAATTTGACATATTGTTTGTGTGCATCTTGTAAACATTGAATTTTGTGTGTGTGCTTCAATGTATGATTATGGTGTTCAGAAAATGGTGCTGTCATCTGCTTCTTTTTACACTGTAAACTGGATTCTTTTGTTTGGTTTGTGCTTTTGATAAGTCAATTTTTGGCGTTCCTATGTGGCATCACTAATACATCGTCCTCATAACTGAGCCACTGGGCTGTCGTGGGTAATAGGTTCAAAGGATTGTCTTTCCCCTCTAGTTCCTTATATTGGTTCCCGAAAGCTGCTCTAAGTGGTGAGTTAGCAAGATCTTTGTGCTTTTAAGAAGTCAGTGTTGTTAAATCTGAAGTCCCTAAATTTGATGCAGAACGACACAAAAAAAATAAAGTCAAGTTTTCATAGTGGAGGACTATTGTGATCCGTGTCTGAATACTTCTTCCACTGGTCGCAAGGCACTGTCTGCTGGGACATTGGTGAAGAGTTAATTTACATTGAAGTTACTATTACATACAGTTCATCAGTATCTTATTGCTTGTGTTGGCATATTTTACCATTGCCTATAAATTTGAAGAGTTTTTCAGGTGTGCTTTACTGATCTTACCCAGAGCAGCTTTGCGATGACTTTGGGGAATTGGTGTGGAATGCTTCCAACTTCCGGATGTAATTGGTTTGAGTGGTACTCCTGGTTTGTGCATTTTAGGACCCAGGACCCCTTTGTGGGAATTTTGGGGGATTATTCCAGATGGTGGAGTAGCTCCGTCCTGCATTTATTCTTGGGCAAAACTCTTGCCTTTCTAATTGAATTTTGTCAGATTGTCTTTACTTGACAGTTTTGCAATTTCTTCATGTGTTCTCGTCACTAAATACTACATCTTCCATCTTTTTAATGTTTTTTAAAGTTTTATTATTATCACTCCTCCTTTGTCAATAGATGTTAATAAGATGTCGCTATTTCCTTTAACTTGTTTTAGCTTTTCGATTAATTTTCTTGGGCTTCTTGTTTTACACTCGTCTCGAGATGCTGCTCAGCACAAGACAATCCCTTGCCTCAGGCCTCTCTACATCATTATTGTTCTTTCTCTTATTCTTCATAATGTAGTTCATAAAACTGTTGTTGTCAATGCCTGTGCTGAGATTTAGACCCGAGGGATAGCGCTGCTTTTTGTGCGGTAGTTAGCGTATATGAAGAGAGATTCATGATCAGATAAGTTAGATTTTACCCATCTGGTTTTTTTCACATCCGTCGTTGATTATTTTTTTTGCATATCTTTTTGTTTCTTGTTGTCTTCGGCTTCTGCACTAAGTAATGTGGGAGGTGTTTGTGAATGATACATGAACGTACTTTAATTTCTTGGTATTGTAGTCTCTTGCTTGAAGTATGTTCATGTCTCACTCCCACACACCTCCCGCAGGACTTAGTGCAGAAGCTGAAGGAGAAGGAAGACTACAAGAAACAAAAAGATACTCAAAAGAAAACTTTACAATGGCCGATCTGATCACGCACGCTAACTACCCCACAAGAATAAGCGCTCTAATTCTCTGTCAAAAGTTCAGCATAGGCGTTAACAACAACATTTTCACGGACCACATAATGAACAACACATGGAACGATGATGACTTAAGAAAGGCCTGGGCCAAGGGAAAGTTTTGTGCTGTGTAGTAAGTGCAGTCGCAGAGAAAACAAGAAATTTGAAGACACATTGAAAAAGTGCTAAAACAACTCAAAGGAAATACTGTAATTGTATCTTATTAACATCTACTGACAAAGAAGGAGGAATAGTAATAATGAACCACAAAGACTGATGTAAAGATGGATAATTGATTTAGTTACAAGAACACAAACAAGAAATTGTGAAGCTGTAAATCAAAGAAAGAATCTGACAAATTCAACAGAAAGGCAAGAGAGATGTTCAAATCAAAGTCAAAATGCATGATGCAGTTGTTCCACCTTCTGGAAAAATTCCAAAGAATTCCCACTGAGGAGTCTAAAATGCACAAACAAGGAGTGCCACTCAGACCCATTACACGTGCGTGGAATTGGAAGTGTTCAATACAAACTCTCCAGTCATTGTGAAATCGCTCTCCGCTGAACTGGGTAAAATCAGTAAAGCACATCTGAAAAACTCTAACGATACAAGACGTCAAGATAAGCAATAAGATACTGATGAGCTTCAATGTAAAGTAACTCTTCACCAATGTCCCAGTAGACAGTGCCATGCGACTAGTCTAAGAAATACTCAAACACACTGATGATAATAGTCCTCCTCCACTATGAAAAATTGACTCCATGAAGATTGTGTCGTTGTGCATCAAATTCGTGGCCTTCAGATTCAAAAACACTGACAACTTCCAATACGAAGGTCTCGCCATGGACTCACCACTTTGTGCAGCTATAATAAACCTATACATGCAACTACTAGAGAAAGAAAAGTATTTGAATCTTCAACCTAATACAGCGCAGTGGTTCAGATATGTGGACGACGTACTGGCACACAGGAACACCCAAAGGAACACCCAAATTAGCAACCTTTTAAAAGCATTTAATGTAAACAAGAGACTCTACTTTGCAGTGAAAAACAAAAGCTGCCAGCTCCAATTCCTGGACACCATAATCTTACATTCAAGCATAAGCAACACAATTCAAGGTTTACAGGATGCCCTCAAAGGAAGATCATCTAATTCCCTGCAAGAACACCCACACTAAAAGGACCAAAACAACAGTCTTCATTAGATTTTTCCTCAGACCTCACTGTATCAGCAGCGAAGAATTCTCACAAGAAGAAATAGATCATCTACAAACCACACTCAACAAGTTTGGATACTGTTGGGCCTCATGTTGAGGTTGGAGAAAAAAGCAAGAACAATTTTTTCTAAAGATAAAGAGAAGGTAAAGGAGAACAGCGCATTGTCATCCCGCTATGAGCAGTAATCTTTAGATTTTTGTACTCCACTGACAGACAGTTTCAACAACAGGACTGGAGAATGTGAGATCAATAAGCGACATTATAAACGAACCAAAGAGGGCTCCTTGCAACACCGACAGCATGGTACATAATACAAAATCCCCTGCAGAAGAGAGCTACTTTGGAGAAATTGGTAGGGGACGAGAGATTGGTAGGGGACGAGAGATTGGTAGGGGACGAGAGATTGGTAGGGGACGAGAGATTAGTAGGGGACGAGAGATTGGTAGGGGACGAGAGATTGGTAGGGGACGAGAGAAAAGGTTACATGAACAAGAGAAGGCTATGCATCACAAACCTATCAATGCTTTGGTAACTCACATTGATGAACAGGGATGCCTACCGAACTGGGGGACACCTGCGGCATCAAAAGGTGGGCTCTCAAAGCAAACTGATAAAGAAGAGAAGCAGTTTACGTCACAGCAAATCCAAGGAACCCAAACGAGGACGGTAGAAATCATTCTAGTACTACAAACTACGCAAGTTACAAGATTCTATCTGTCCAACAAGCAGTGATCCTACCTGTCCAACAAGCAGTGATCCTACCTGTCCAACAAGCAGTGATCCAGAACAGCTCAGCACCAAATACTAAGCTACAAGATTGTATTTGTCCAAGAATGGGGCTATTATTATTATTATTATTATTTTTAGCTCTCAATCTTCATTCTATATTGATCTGCAAATTCAATTAAGTTTACATTTTTTCCCCTGAAACATTTTTCCCTCAAACACTATACATATGTACACTGTACCTACACATACATTGACCGGCATCTGCGTATAATGCTTTTATTCCAACCAGTACCTTCCACCCATTCCATAAACCTTCCAAGGAAATTAATGCACCATACACTGTCTTGCCCTTTGATAACATCTATTTGTCTAGTCTAGTCTACATTGACACCAGTTCCTCAAACTCCCTCAAGGGTGGCCACGACAGAAGAGTCTCCGCTTGCTCCTGGACATGTGTTTCATACTAGTCTTACATCAATTTTCTCACATACTCCAATACACTACTATCTTCCCGTGTAATTAGGGGAGAGTTCTCTCAGACTTCCAGCATCTATTCTGCTTTTATACATCCTCTTCACTCTCGTTCATCCTCTTCAGATGTCTCAAAACATTCAAGGTGATTTGGACACTTAAAGAGGATGGGTGAGAGTGAGATGAAAAGAAGGATTTATAAGAGTTGAATAGATGCTGTAAGTGAGAGAAGACGACCCCCTATTGAATGGGAAGTTACAGCTCTGTAGTATGTGAGAGGTGATGTGAGAGTGAGAGATTGGAAGACTTAAGAATAAGATTAATGTACAGAAGTGGAGAATCTTCTTTCGTGGCCATCCCTTGAGGGAATTCAGAGGAACAGGCGTCGTTGAAGACTAGATTAGACTAATAGAAATGTTACCAAAGGACAATAAGGTGTATGCTGCAACCATGGATTTCGAGAAGGCATGTATGACAGGGAGGCAAAATGGGATGTATAGAAAGTTTATGGAGTAGGTGAAAGGTACTGATGGAGTAAAAGCATTGTACACAGATGCCAGTCAGTGTGTGTGTAGAACAAAGGAGAGATGAAGAAGGATTCAATAAAGTAAGTAGGTGTGAGACAAGGATGCATGTCAACGGATTTACAACTTTTGGTTCTAAAAGTCATGAGTTTGGAATGNTTTATTATATATTTTTCTAGAATTTTAAATTTATTTTTATTTTTAAATTAATTTATTATTTATAAAATTATTAATTATTTATATTTATTTATTTTATATAATATTTTTTATTAATATATTTATTTATTTATTTTATTATTTTATTTTTTTTGATTTTTTTTATTTTTTTTTATTTTTTATTTTTTATTTTTATTTTTTTTTTTTGTTTTTACTTTTTTATTATAAAATTTTTTTTTTTTTTATTTTATTTTTTTATTATTATTATTATATATTATTTTTTATAATAATTATATTATTAAAGATATCTTTTTATTTAGTTTTTTTTTTAAAATTTTATATTATATTTATTTTTTTCTATTATTTTATTTTTTTTATTATTATCTATTATATTTCTTTTATTATTAATATTTTTCTTCCCCTCCCCCCTTTTCTCTCCTCTCTTCTCTTCCCCCCTTCCTCATTCTCCCTTCCCCAATTCACACTTTTTTCTTTCCCCACTTCCTTCTCCCACTTTTAAATGTCCCCTTTCCTTAAACTCCCGGTTTCCATTCTTCTTCCTATCAGGGAATATTGCTCTTTCCGATATTAACTCTCATTTTAAAATTTTCCCCCGTCTCTTTTTTTTCCCTTTTTTTTTTTTTTTTCCCACTAAATTTTCATTACCTTTTTTCATTATCACTTTTTTAACCTTATCATTCCCTCCTTTAAACCTTTTCCCTTTCCCCCCCTTCCTTTTCCTCCCCCCCTCTACCACCCCTCTCCCCCCCTTTCTTATCACCTTCTTTTTTTTCCTTCCCCCCTTCTAAATTTCTTTTTTCTTCTTTTACAATCCAGCGCTTTCCCCACTTTTTTCCCTTCTCCCCCCTTTTCCCTTTCCCCCTTTTCCCCCCCTCCTCACCGGGCCTCAATCCGAGTCTGCTCAAGTATCCCACCGCTCCACTTCATCATGCCCGTCCACGTGCCCGCTCGCAAAACCCCCCATACATCAACACCTTTCCCCAAGAATTCGAGGTAACCCGCGCGATCTATCCCCCCCATTGCGCAGCGCTACGCCCTTTCGACATCTCCCTCCTGAGGCACTCTAACACATTATTTTAACTCTATACTAGCTATTCACCCGAGCAAGTATGTACTATAGCCATCTGGTTACTATACCCATGAAATATATAGTCTATAACAAGTAAGAATAGACTATCTTATTAACATCTATTGACAAGGAAATGATAATATACAACTTTAAAATATACATTAACAATATGACAGATTATATTTAGTGACGAGACACTAGAATAATTGGCTAATAACTGTCAGATATAATTGACAATTCATTAAACAGGCAAGGTTTTCCAATTAAATGGAGCCTCCACCTTCATGGGAAATCCAAATTCCCCAAAGGGGCTGGGCCTAAATCACAAACCAGGAGTAAACGTTCCATAAATCGGGTTGAGTCACAACAATGAAAGTTGGAGGTAGTAAAGATCGAAAGTACAACTCAAATTTATGGCAGGTAATTCCCAAGAATAAGAAGTGAACGGAAGTAAGTATGTAAAGATTATACCAACCCTAACATCCTGCGACCTCAAATTCGACGGTCCTAATTCCTTCCACTATAAACCGATATTTTGTGCTGATAAATTTAGGCTAAATTACCAGACTTAAAGAACAGTCTTCACCCCACTTCATCCCCAACCAATAGAACAGAGCGAAAGACACCTTAATAATCCCCACCCGCGCCTTACAGACATTATAGTAGCCAACCATGGAACGCCAAAATGTGCGAACGCAGTCGACAACCACTAAAACAGGTTTAGTAAAATAACCATATTTCTAACCAAACATAGATTGAAAACCAAAAAAATGTTGTAAACACAAAGAATTCAAATTAATAAGACCCAAATGAGGAGACGCACTTCTAGCCGAATCGAGTAGTTCATAAGTAAATCACAGTCTTCCCATCGAACTTGTACCTGAACTCTTTAGGTGGAAAATACAGAAAATAATTGTTGATCCGTAAAGGGATGAATGGAAGTTAGTTTCGTGTTTCTGTATCGACGATGCGCAGATGAAACCACAGCGCAATTAGAGGCTGACGAGGAAAGGAAATTTGGCAAGATCAAGTGTTCTTCAAACTGAGCGTATATAAGAGAGGAAGTTGTGAACGAGAAATGAAATTGAACCTGTGATCTCGGACCACTACCAACCTGAACACATTGGCCCTATCTATCACCAAATACAAAAACCATTTTTATATGCACCTAGAATAGCCAACTGGCCCCCATTCAAAATTTCAGCAATGCTATTTTTGGCAGGAGGAAGTGAGGTAGAAGATAGTTGTTAACCTTCCAAGTAATAACTGTGGCTCGTATTTCTTCTACCCATCACATACCGCATACGGACTATCGTAACCATGGTGTACCCTGGTGTCCGTCTTCCCCAAATTACCCATTAGATTTGGCCATAGTTTAAGCAGCATTTGGGAATGAAATTTCAACCCACTGTGCTTATGCTGACTGGTTGGTTCTCAAGATTCTTCTTTACAACCTTGGAGTTTACGTTTGGTTGTTGTTGATGGCCTGCTTAATTCCTTCAATTTTTCGTTCTTGATATGGCTATTGGATTACTCCTCTCTAAATTTGCAATGTATTTGGCGAATTACCAATTTATGGTTAGCAATGAAGCTAAGCGTTTTAACTTCCCATTATTCTATGCATTCCTTTTCCTTTTTTAAAATTCTCAAACTTACCCATATATTTATTTGATAAACATTTTTGACTTCCATTCCTTCTTTTCTTGTTTTTGGGCGGGGAAATCTGTCTCATTTACTCCCTGTAAATCTGTTTGCATTTCCCTGTTTTTCCCTTTCTTCTCCACCTCCAAAGCCTAATCACTGTTCCCTTTCCCTACTTTTTCCTTACTTTTTTTTCCACTTCCTGTTTTGCTTTTCCGTTTACACCTCTTACCTTCCTTTAAATCTACCAAAAATTTTCTTTTTACTGTTAAATTTTTACCCTTTCCTAAATTTTTTTCCCTCTCCTTTTAGGGTTTTCTTCTCCACCGCATTTAAAATTCCTTTTTGAGCAATGAACGACGGTTTTGAGGCTTTATCCCCTGAATACCACTCTGACAAACTCTTTCTATAACCAGTCAGCTATAAAAGGCAAACCGGGGACATATCCGCATCCCAAAGATGAGGAATCCTAGAAAATCTTCGTCCGGCGGGTAACTGCTTGATGCGGAGTTAGCCCAATACTTCATTGCTAGAATCCATGATCTTCCTTCACAGGCAACAACTAGCAAGCTGTCATCTCTGTAACCTAGTATGCTACTGATGAATAACGTACTCTCCAATTCTTTCTTATTTTATATGGCATAATTAACATAGTCGCAGCGCAATTTGCTATGATAGTTGTATGCATTATCATATTACCAATTATAGTCCTACATTGTACAACAATACTTATATCCTTAAATTACATAATAAGATTGTTATTTTCATGAGAATTAGAACGATATTCATTACTTTATCTACAACTTACATTATATATATATAATATATTATGAGTTATTTTTGCACAACTATCTTAGTGTGTGTGGCATGTGCATTGATGAATTACATATAATCCTATCTTATCATATATGCACTAATGCTCAGTCTTCTCTTAATTTTCTACTACTCCTTGATCTTTCTCCTGGAACTTCGAATAGTAACATTATACATTATAAGTTGAATCATATCGCTTGAATATGCTGCCCATCAGTCGCTTAGTGTTCTTCTTTATGGATCTGTCATGATATATACTGCTATCCCATTATTCTATATTACTATGTTGTTTGATATGCAACACTACTAATCTCCAACATCATGCTCTCAGTTTGTCAGTGTCTATGTATCAATGCAGTCCTAGTGAATTTGACCATATTCTCTCATATAGATCTCTTCCAACTTTGCATTTTATCAGATTATCGTCATGTTGAAAAGTCATTCTTTGTGACCTATGTCGCCTAATTCCAGTCCTGTCTGATATTAGCTATTTTATGTCATGGGAGTTTAATGATCTGAACTGCCATATTGTCTGAATTTCGTGATACATACTCTTGACTATACATATCATTTTTTTAACAAGTGTTTTGTTTTACTTGTTTATCATTCTCCCACTCAAAACGAGCTCTTAGGGTATCCAAGCTTTGCGATGTGTTACAGATGTCTATTTCTTCTTGTATGAATCTTTGTGCAGATAGTTTAGCTCTTTCATATACTGCTGTCTTGTCCTTTTCATTATGTTCTCTTATTAATGAATTTGAATATTTGTTGTGTATTGCATCTGTTACATATTGTTCTTAATTATATTATTTTCATGTGTTGTCTCTCACATGTAACGATTTGTTGTTTGTGCTTTTATATATTAAAATTGTTCATCTGCTTCTTTACACTTGTCCCTGGATTCTTTTGTTTTGTTTTGTGCTTTTATAAGTCAATTTTGGTTCCTATTCTCACTATACATCTCCTCATAACGAGCCACTGCTTCGTGGGTATGTTTCAAGATTTCTTTCCCCTCTAGTTCCTTTATTTTCCAACTCTCTAAGTGTAGTAAAAAACTGAGTCCCAAGAGCAGAAGACACAAAAAAAAAAGAGTTATATGAGGACATTGTGATCGTGTCATTTCTTCTGGTGCAAGGCACTGTCTGCTGGGACATTGGTAAGAGTTAATTTACATGAAGTTACTATTACATACAGTTCATCATATCTTATTGCTTGTGTTGGCATATTTTACCATTGCCTATAAATTTGAAGAGTTTTCGGTGTGCTTTACTGATCTTACCCAGAGCAGCTTTGCGATGACTTTGGGAATTGGTGTGAATGCTTCCAACTTCCGGATGTAATTGGTTTGAGTGAAACTCCTGTTTTGTGCATTTTAGACCCAGACCCTTGTGGGAATTTTGGGATTATTCCAGATGGTGGAGTAGCTCGTCCTGCATTTATTCTTGGCAAACTCTTGCCTTTCTATTGAATTTTGTCAGATTGTCTTTACTTGACAGTTTTGCAATTTCTTCATGTTTCTCGTCACTAATACTACATCTTCATCTTTTAAGTTTTTTAAAGTTTTATTATTATCACTCCTCCTTTGTCAATAGATGTTAATAAGATGTCGCTATTTCCTTTAACTTGTTTTAGCTTTTCGATTAATTTTCTTGGGCTTCTTGTTTTACACTCGTCTCGAGATGCTGCTCAGCACAAGACAATCCCTTGCCTCAGGCCTCTCTACATCATTATTGTTCTTTCTCTTATTCTTCATAATGTAGTTTATAAAACTGTTGTTGTCAATGCCTGTGCTGAGATTTAGACCCGAGGGATAGCGCTGCTTTTTGTGCGGTAGTTAGCGTATATGAAGAGAGATTCATGATCAGATAAGTTAGATTTTACCCATCTGGTTTTTTTCACATCCGTCGTTGATTATTTTTTTTGCATATCTTTTTGTTTCTTGTTGTCTTCGGCTTCTGCACTAAGTAATGTGGGAGGTGTTTGTGAATGATACATGAACGTACTTTAATTTCTTGGTATTGTAGTCTCTTGCTTGAAGTATGTTCATGTCTCACTCCCACACACCTCCCGCAGGACTTAGTGCAGAAGCTGAAGGAGAAGGAAGACTACAAGAAACAAAAAGATACTCAAAAGAAAACTTTACAATGGCCGATCTGATAAGCGCTCTAATTCTCTGTCAAAAGTTCAGCATAGGCGTTAACAACAACATTTTCACGGACCACATAATGAACAACACATGGAACGATGATGACTTAAGAAAGGCCTGGGCCAAGGGAAAGTTTTGTGCTGTGTAGTAAGTGCAGTCGCAGAGAAAACAAGAAATTTGAAGACACATTGAAAAAGTGCTAAAACAACTCAAAGGAAATACTGTAATTGTATCTTATTAACATCTACTGACAAAGAAGGAGGAATAGTAATAATGACCACAAGACTGATGTAAAGATGGATAATTGATTTAGTTACAAGAACACAAACAAGAAATTGTGAAGCTGTAAATCAAAGAAAGAATCTGACAAATTCAACAGAAAGGCAAGAGAGATGTTCAAATCAAAGTCAAAATGCATGATGCAGTTGTTCCACCTTCTGGAAAAATTCCAAAGAATTCCCACTGAGGAGTCCTAAAATGCACAAACAAGGAGTGCCACTCAGACCCATTACACGTGCGTGGAATTGGAAGTGTTCAATACAAACTCTCCAGTCATTGTGAAATCGCTCTCCGCTGAACTGGGTAAAATCAGTAAAGCACATCTGAAAAACTCTAACGATACAAGACGTCAAGATAAGCAATAAGATACTGATGAGCTTCAATGTAAAGTAACTCTTCACCAATGTCCCAGTAGACAGTGCCATGCGACTAGTCTAAGAAATACTCAAACACACTGATGATAATAGTCCTCCTCCACTATGAAAAATTGACTCCATGAAGATTGTGTCGTTGTGCATCAAATTCGTGGCCTTCAGATTCAAAAACACTGACAACTTCCAATACGAAGGTCTCGCCATGGGCTCACCACTTTGTGCAGCTATAATAAACCTATACATGCAACTACTAGAGAAAGAAAAGTATTTGAATCTTCAACCTAATACAGCGCAGTGGTTCAGATATGTGGACGACGTACTGGCACACAGGAACACCCAAAGGAACACCCAAATTAGCAACCTTTTAAAAGCATTTAATGTAAACAAGAGACTCTACTTTGCAGTGAAAAACAAAAGCTGCCAGCTCCAATTCCTGGACACCATAATCTTACATTCAAGCATAAGCAACACAATTCAAGGTTTACAGGATGCCCTCAAAGGAAGATCATCTAATTCCCTGCAAGAACACCCACACTAAAAGGACCAAAACAACAGTCTTCATTAGATTTTTCCTCAGACCTCACTGTATCAGCAGCGAAGAATTCTCACAAGAAGAAATAGATCATCTACAAACCACACTCAACAAGTTTGGATACTGTTGGGCCTCATGTTGAGGTTGGAGAAAAAAGCAAGAACAATTTTTTCTAAAGATAAAGAGAAGGTAAAGGAGAACAGCGCATTGTCATCCCGCATTGAGCAGTAATCTTTAGATTTTTGTACTCCACTGACAGACAGTTTCAACAACAGGACTGGAGAATGTGAGATCAATAAGCGACATTATAAACGAACCAAAGAGGGCTCCTTGCAACACCGACAGCATGGTACATAATACAAAATCCCCTGCAGAAGAGAGCTACTTTGGAGAAATTGGTAGGGGACGAGAGATTGGTAGGGGACGAGAGATTGGTAGGGGACGAGAGATTAGTAGGGGACGAGAGATTGGTAGGGGACGAGAGATTGGTAGGGGACGAGAGAAAAGGTTACATGAACAAGAGAAGGCTATGCATCACAAACCTATCAATGCTTTGGTAACTCACATTGATGAACAGGGATGCCTACCGAACTGGGGGACACCTGCGGCATCAAAAGGTGGGCTCTCAAAGCAACTGATAAAAGGAAGAGAAGCAGTTTACGTCACAGCAAATCCAAGGAACCCAAACGAGGACGGTAGAAATCATTCTAGTACTACAAACTACGCAAGTTACAAGATTCTATCTGTCCAACAAGCAGTGATCCTACCTGTCCAACAAGCAGTGATCCTACCTGTCCAACAAGCAGTGATCCAGAACAGCTCAGCACCAAATACTAAGCTACAAGATTGTATTTGTCCAAGAATGGGGCTATTATTATTATTATTATTATTTTTAGCTCTCAATCTTCATTCTATATTGATCTGCAAATTCAATTAAGTTTACATTTTTTCCCCTGAAACATTTTTCCCTCAAACACTATACATATGTACACTGTACCTACACATACATTGACCGGCATCTGCGTATAATGCTTTTATTCCAACCAGTACCTTCCACCCATTCCATAAACCTTCCAAGGAAATTAATGCACCATACACTGTCTTGCCCTTTGATAACATCTATTTGTCTAGTCTAGTCTACATTGACACCAGTTCCTCAAACTCCCTCAAGGGTGGCCACGACAGAAGAGTCTCCGCTTGCTCCTGGACATGTGTTTCATACTAGTCTTACATCAATTTTCTCACATACTCCAATACACTACTATCTTCCCGTGTAATTAGGGGAGAGTTCTCTCAGACTTCCAGCATCTATTCTGCTTTTATACATCCTCTTCACTCTCGTTCATCCTCTTCAGATGTCTCAAAACATTCAAGGTGATTTGGACACTTAAAGAGGATGGGTGAGAGTGAGATGAAAAGAAGGATTTATAAGAGTTGAATAGATGCTGTAAGTGAGAGAAGACGACCCCCTATTGAATGGGAAGTTACAGCTCTGTAGTATGTGAGAGGTGATGTGAGAGTGAGAGATTGGAAGACTTAAGAATAAGATTAATGTACAGAAGTGGAGAATCTTCTTTCGTGGCCATCCCTTGAGGGAATTCAGAGGAACAGGCGTCGTTGAAGACTAGATTAGACTAATAGAAATGTTACCAAAGGACAATAAGGTGTATGCTGCAACCATGGATTTCGAGAAGGCATGTATGACAGGGAGGCAAAATGGGATGTATAGAAAGTTTATGGAGTAGGTGAAAGGTACTGATGGAGTAAAAGCATTGTACACAGATGCCAGTCAGTGTGTGTGTAGAACAAAGGAGAGATGAAGAAGGATTCAATAAAGTAAGTAGGTGTGAGACAAGGATGCATTATGTCAACGGGATTATACAACTTGTTTATGGATGGAGTGGCTGGAGAAATGAAAGCAAAGATCAGAAATGTTAGTGTAGATGATTTATAGATAAGAAATGTGGAAGCTCAATACTATACTGTTTGTGGATGATGACATTGCAGTACAAACAGGTTGTAAAAGATTGGCAAATATTAGTAAATGATGCGAGTAGAAACAAATGTTATTGTGGACATAATTAGGGTGATTGTATTGAACAAATTGATGGAAAAGTACAAAATTGATTTTGCAGATCCATATAGAATGAAGGTTGAGCTAGAAATAATACCCCTTCTTGGGGCAGTTAATCCTGAAAGTCGCCCAGAAAAATAAGGCTAAGGCTGCATGTACTACCAAGGCGACTTGTGTGTTATTAAGAGTACATATCAGGGATAAGTTAAATGCTTGGAACATCTACTACCAAGATCAAGAATGTTTCAAATCGATTTGAATTTGAAAATAAATATTTAAATCAGATTCTCTGTTGCTTACCTACCAGTTTCTGTTGGCCTCTCTTAATATTAGTATGGACACTGCAGCACAGGAATTTAATCCCCTAAGTAAGTTAGTTATTATATGCAAACAAACAATCATGTAGGGGAAAAAGGGTAGGAAAGTTCGGGTTGAAGCGGGAAATTTCCCTGTATCATAACGATTTGCCAGAAAATATTTTCTTGAGTAGGAATTACTATTGAAACGTTAAGAGCTGTTAAACGTTGTGATGATACAGCACTCCTACTTCAGCTTGAGTTTCCGTAACACCTTTCCTTTCACTTCCTTCAATATAATCAAGTTACTTGGTCGTGTAATTCTGCTGTTAGTTAATTAGTAAGCTGTCTGGTGCTGTATTAAAACAAAAATTTGGTATTTGCAATCACTACAACTTATCTGCTATTTAATATGCAATAACAATTGAGATTTTCTTAACTGGGCAATTTAAATTTGCATTGAAATTGTATAAACCTTCCCGTCTGTTGCCTCACACAGCACTGTGCCAGCATTACTTTGAAATATTCAAACTTAACTCTGATTAGATAAACAATAATTTTTTCAAATAGCTCCAGTGATTCTAGTTTCTTGCACCTCTGATTAATATAAGGACACATAAGAATCCCCCCCTCTACTAACTTTACATCATGCAATAGTGTAAACACCCACAAGATTATTTTTAAGAATAATCTTACAGAAGTAAAAAGAGTATTGCTCTCACTACAAGCTCTAGTTCTAAAGATTCTTTTCCACAAGGCACATTAGATGCATACTCAAATATATCACATACAACATTTTATATGTAATTGTGGGGGGATGAAGACAAAGGGACCCATCATGACTCAGGTGCCAGTAATGTGTGAATGTAATGGAGGAAAATATAGCTATTGGAGTAGAGCACATCAGAAGCACACCAGATGTTCAGCATGGGACTCACAGTATCACACACCAGATCCCCAGCTATACCGTGCAGAGGACTGACATTCCAAGCACTCAAGTCTACCATCATCCAGCAGCCAATCCATATCACCCCCCCCCCCCATGAATCCCTCCAAACTCACAGAACAAGCACACCTCACACACACACACACAGAACACTCCCACCAATCTGTCCTCCCTTCCTCCACTCTGACCCCCACCTGCCATGCTGCTGTGGCACGCCCTTGTGACCTCCCTGGCCTGGGTCTCGGTCACACTCTGCCTCCGAGAGCTCACGGGAATCAGAGAACCCAGTGGGGGGACGAAGGGGCCCCCCAACCGCCCCTTCCACAGAGTACACGCTGTCCAGGGTACTGCTGGGCCTGAAGGGAGGGGGCAGGGTGGTCACAGCAGGGAGATGGTGGTGAGGGGTGGAGGGAGGAGTTAGGTTTTATGGAATGGATACTGGTGTTGAGGGATGACGTTGAGCAGTGAGACAGGGGAGAACTAAGAGAGAAATAGGGTCGTAGTTTGTGAAAGGTTTTAGGGTACAGTGGTGGTGAAGGATGTTAGGATGTTCATTACAGACTAGTGAGGGAAAAAATAAGGATAGGGTGGTGAAGGTGGGCTGTGTTGGGAGGAAGGAGTAAGGTAAGTGAAGGTTCTTGTTGACTTCTCACTTCAGAGGGATATTAGTATGTGCGTGACATTAATCAGGCTGTGAGGGACATGAGGCTACACTCAGAAACGAAATGACAACTATGCAAACATGAATCTCTCTCTCTTTCTCTCTCTCTCTCTCTCTCTCTCTCTCTCTCTCTCATCTCTCTTCTCTCTCTTTCTCTCGTCCAAATAAATTTTCCCCATTATGAAAATGTCAGCATGATGCAAACCAAGAGTTATCATGTACAACAGCACAACATGGCTAAGAAGAATGTAAAATAACAGGTTCACATATCAAACCACTAAACATTACAACATTCACAAATGGCTTTAAAAAAGAAATTGGCTAAAAAAATAAACCCCTGCTATATCTCTATACTCCTCTCTCTCTTCATTATATACTATATCTCTCTATCTATCCTCTATTATCTATCATATATCTATATCTCTCTATATTACTACTATATATATATCCTCTCTATATCTTATCTCTATTATCTATATTATATCTATCTCTTTTCTCTCTTATCTCTCTATCTTTTTATCTCTTCTATCTTATATATCTCTATCCTATCTTTTTATTCTCCCTCGCTATCTATTATCTATCTCTCTATCTTATCTGCTCTCCTCTCTCTATCTCTCTATATCTCTCTCTCTCTCTCTCTCTCTCTCTATCTCTATCTCTCTCTCTCTCTTATCTCTATCTCTATCTCTAATTTCCCTATCTCTCTCTCCTCCTCTATCTTCTATACATCTATATCTCTCTCTATCTCTCTTCTCTCTTATATACTCTACTTACTCTCTCTTATCTCTATCTCTCGTTATATATATCTCTATCTCTATCTTCTTCTTCCCTCTCTATATATATATATTATTCTATATCTGATATCTATCTCTTCTTTCTCTCTGCTCTTCTATTATGCTCTATCTTCCTCTCTCTATCATCTCTCTCTCTATCTATTATATATCTCTCTCTATTCTTATCTATATTATTCTCTATCTCTCTCTCTTCTATTATATCTATATATCTCTCATCTCTATATATTTCTCTCTATCTTTATATCTATCTATCTATTCTCTCTCCTATATCTCTCTCTTCTCCTATCTATCTATTCTCTTATCTCTCTATCTCTCTCTCTCACTTATATATCATCTATCTCTCTCTATTATATCTATATTCTCTTACTATCGATATATTCTCTACTATATATCTCTATGCTCCTCTTCTTCATTATCTATAATTACTACTCTCTCTCTCTACTCTTATATTATCTCTATATATTGATATCTCTCTCTTCTATCTTATATTCTATCTATATATTCTATATCTTCTATCTCATATTATCTATATATATCTTATATCTCTTATATCTTATCTATATCTTTCTCTTCTCTTCTCTTCTCTTTCTCTTATATATATATATCTTCTCTATATATATATCTCTCTCTCTCTTTATCTCTCTATGATCTATCTCTCTTATATTATCTTCTCATATCTATTTCTCTCTCTATATTCTCTGTTATCTATCTCTATCTCTAGCTCTATCTTCTCTCTCTCTCTCTCTAATCTTCTTCTCTCTCTCTCTCTCTCTCTCTCTATATCTCTCTCTACTCTTCTCTCTCTCTCTCATCTATCTATCTATCTCTATATTATCTATTCTCTCTATCTATATCTATCTCTATCTCTCTCTCTCTCCTTCTATCTCTATCTGATATATCTCATCTCTTATTCTTCTCTATCTATATATCTATCTCTTCTCTTATTCTTATTATCTCTTATCTATCCTCACTCTCCTATCTCTCTCTCTATCTATATCTCTCTAATCTATCTATACTCTCTATCTATCTCTCTCCTCACACAAACCTCTCTCTATTATCTCTCTCTTCATATATTTCTACTATATCCTCTTCGTATCATATACTATCTCTATTTATATATCTTATCCTATCTCTCCCTCTACTCTCATCTATTCTCCTCTCTCTATTTCTGTTTCTCTCTCTCTCCTCTATCTCTTATCTATATCTATTCATAATTTCATCTCTTATATCTATCTATTAATTCTTATATATCTATATTTTATTACCTCTATTTCTTATATCTCTTATATTCTATTTCTATAGATATATTCTCTGATATATCTCTTATATCTCTCTCTCTTCTCATTCTCTATATACTCGATCTCTTATACTATCTATATCTCTCTCTATATAACATTCTCTTATCTATTCTCTCTATATTCTATCTTTATCTCTCTCTCTCTCTATCTCTCTCTTCATCTCGCTCTATCTATTCTCTCTATTATATCTTCTCTTATTCTATTCTCTTATTTTCTCTTCTATCTCTTCTCCTATCTATATCTATATATCTATAGCTCTATTCTCTCTATATCTTTCTCTCTATATCTCTATCTAGTATATCTCTCTTATATCATCTCTCTCCCTCTATATTATTATCTATTATCTTATCTCTATCTATATATATCTCTATTTATCTCTCTATCTCTCTCTTTCTTTATATCTCTTATTACTATCTCTTAATATCTCTCTATTCATATATATATAATCTATATCTCTTCTCTATTTCTTTTCTTCTTGCTCTTTATCTATTATACTATCTTATTATCTATCTCTATATTATCTCTCTCCTATTCTCTCTCGCTATATCTTCCTCTCTCTATATCTCTCTCTCTTCATCTCTATACTTCTATCTATTCTCTTCTGTATCTATTCTATTCTTCTCTCTATTATTTCTTATTCTCTATATCTATCTATCTTATCATCTCTATTCATCATCTCTATTCTATATATATATCTCCTTCTGCTATCTGTATAATATCTATTTCTATCTATATCTCTATATATTATATTATCTATCTCTCTATATTCTATCTATCTATCTATCTTTCTATATATCTCTCATATCTCTTCTCTCTACTCTCTATATTCTCTTATACTCTCCTATGATATTCTCTTATATATATCTATATCTATATTACTATTCTCTATATAATAGTTATATATATATATTTATATTCTCTATTTATATTATATCTATATTATCTATATATATATTCTATCTATCTTTTCTATATATCTTTTTATTATATATTATTATCGATTATTATATATCTCTATCTAGATCTCATTCTATTATCTCATCTCATTCTACTATATTATATATATATATCTATATTATTATATATCTAATATATCTATTATATATATCTCTCTCTATCTCTATCTATCTATATATATTTCTAATATTTCATATTATCTAGTACTTACTCTCTTCTCTATCCTACTTATCTCTCTCTTATCGTATCTCTAATCTGTCTCTTATATATATATCTATTATTTCTATATCTCCATCTCTCTCTTTCGACTATATCTTCTCTAATCTACTTATATCTATCTCTACCTCTATCTTTCCTCTCTACTCTATTATATTATATCTTATCTCTATATATTTATCTCTATCTATACTATAACTCTTCATCTCCTCTTATATATGTATATATCTATCTTCTTATTCTCTCCACAAACCTATAATTCACATATATCTACTCTATATTATCTACATATATCTCTTCTCTATCTACTCTATATCCCTATACTATGCTATATATATATCTATATATATATATCTATTATCATCTGTAGATTATATCTATATATTATATATATATATAATATAATCTCTCAAACTATCATATTATTATATCTATATCTATAGATATATCTTATCTTATATATTATACTATATTCTTATATCTATATATATCTCGATTATATTATATATCTCTATCTATATATATATATCAATACATTCTATCTATATATATCTATTTATATATTATATATCTATATAATATATTCTATTATATATATATATTATATATATATATATATATATCTATATATATTATATATATATATATATATCTATAGTTTCTATTACTATTATATTTTACTATAGATATATCTCTCTCTTTATATACTACTATCTATTCCTTATATATCTCTTATATCTAATATATATATATATATATATCTTATAATCTATATAAATTATATATAGATTATATATCTATCATCTATATATTATATATCTATATCTCTATATCTCTCTTATATATATATCTAATATCTCTATTATATATATTCTATATATATATCTAATCTCTATATTTCTATATGTATATATCTTAATATATATATTCTCATATTTATATTATCTTTATATATATATATATTTCTATATATATATATATTATATATATCTCTTCTCTCTATCTCTATCTCCATATACTCTATATATATATATTATATATACTCTCTACTCTATATACTTACTCCTATCTCTATCTATCTATTATTGATTCTATATTCATATATAATATATATATATTATCTCTTTACTTTCTACTATATCTCTTCTATATATAATCTCTCTAGTTATATCATATATATACTCTCTATATTCTATCTATTCGTCTCATATTATTCTATCTATCTCTATCCCTATATTATCTATCTCTCTCTCTTCTATCTGCTCTTCTTCTATCTCTCTCTCTCTCTATCTATCTCTTCTCTATATATATCTCTATAGTTCATATATATATATATACTCGTATTATATCTCTCTCTATATATCTTCTTATATTATATCTATATTATCTCTTTCTCTTACTATCTCCTTATCTTATATATATCTCTCTGCTATATATATATTATATATAATCTATCTATATATCTATCTATATATCATATCTTTATCATATCTAATATTTATCTCTAATATATTATATTTATATATCATATCTCTATATCTCTTCTCCTATCTCTCTCTCTATATTAATATCATCTATACTATAGATTATATATTCGACTAGATATCTATATCTTCTCATAATATATATTCATATTTCTATATTATACTATACTCTAGTATCTATTTTATATTTTATATATTATCTATATATCTTATATCTTCTATCTATATCTTATATATTATATTCTTATCTCGTATCCTCATTCATCTATAGCTCTCTATATATATATCTATATATAATATATCTTATATCTCTTATACTCTCTCTAATACTCATATCTCTCTCTCTCTCTAATATCTCTATATAACTCTATCTCTCTATCTAATCTATCTAGATCTACTCTAATATCATATCTCTATTCTTCTCTCTCTATCTCTATTCTTCTCTACTCTATCTCTCTCTCTTCTCGCTCTCTCTCTCTACTATATTATCTCTCTATCCTCTTCATTATATTCATCTATATATCTCTTAGCTATCATACCTCTATCTCTATCTATTATATCTATATCTCTATCTCTCTTATATATATATATATCTATATTCTATCTCTCTCTCTCTCTCTTATCTATCTATATTCTATATTCTATCTCTATATTCGACTATATTACTCTCTATTCCTATCTTCTCTATATATATATATCTCTCTCTCTATTCTCTCTCTCTATATCTCTCTCTTCATATCTATCTATCTATCTTTCTCTCTCTCTCTCTCTCTTCCTCTCTCTCTATCTCTATCTTTCATCGTCATCTAATCTCTTACTCTCTTCTATCTCTTCTCTAGTCGATCTCTCCTCGGTCTATCTCTTTCTTCTCTCTCTCTCTCTCTCTCTTCTCTCTCTTATCTCTTCTCTTCCTCTCTCTTCTCTATTATTCTCTCTCTATCTCTATCTTTATTCTCTCTCTCTATCTTATTCTTCTCTCTCCGTCATGTTATCTCTATCTTCTATATATATCTTCTCTCTATCTTCTATCTCTATCTCTTCTCTCTCTCTTCTCTCTTCTATCTCTCTCCTATCTTCTCTCTCTCTCTCTCTCTCTCTCTCTTCTATCTATCTTCCTCTCTCTCTCTCTTATCTATATCTCTCTCTATCTTCTCTCCTCTCTCTCTCTTTTCTCTTCTCTATTCTCTTCTCTATTCTCTCTCTCTATTCTATATCTCCTCTCTCTCTCTTCTTCTCCTCCTCTCATTTCTATCTCTCTCTTCTCTCTCTCTTCTCTCTCTATCTCTACTTCTCTCTCTCTCTACTCTCTCTATCTCTCTCTCTCCTCTCTTCTTCTCTCTCTCTTCTCTTCTCTCTCTCTCTCTCCTCTCTCTTCTCTCTCTCTCTCTCCTCTTCTTCTCTCTCTCTCGCTATCTCTTCTTCTCTCTCTCTCTCTTCTCTCTTCTCTCTATCTCTCTCTCTCTCTTCTCTCTCTCTCTCTCTCTCTCTCTCTATTCTATCTCTCTCTTCTCTCTTCTCTCTCTCTCTTCTCATCCTCTATCTCTCTCTCCTTATCTTCTCTCTCTCCGTCTCTCTCATCTTCTCTCTCTCTCTCTTCTCTCTTCTCTCTCTCTACTATCTCTCTTCTCTCTCTCTCTCTCTTCTTCTTCTCTATCTCTCTCTCTCCCTTCTCTATCTCTCTCTCTCTCTTCCTCTCCTCTCTTCTTCTCTTATCTTTCTCATCTCTACTCTCTTCTTCTCTCTCTCTCTCTCTCATCTCTCTCCTCTCTCTCTCTATCTCTTCTCTCTCTCTCATACATCTCTCTTCTCTCTGCTTCATCTCTCTTATCTCTAGCTCCTCTCTCTTCCTCTCTCTCTCTCTCTCTTCTCTCTCCTCTCTCTCTCTCGCTCTTCTCTCTCTCTCTCTCTCTGCTCCTTCTCTCTCTCTCTCTCTATCTTTCTCTCTCTATCTCTCTCTCTCTCTCTCTCTCTATCTCTTTTCTCTCTCTTCTCTCTCTCTCTCTCTCTCTCTTCTCTCATCTCGCCTCTTCTATCTCTCTCTCTCTCTCTTCTCTCTCTCTCGCTCTCCTTCTCTCATCTCTCTCTCTCTCTGATTACTTTCTTCTCTCGTCTCTCTCTTCTCTCTCTCTCTTTCACTCTCTTCTCTCTCCTATATCTCTCTCTTCTCTATCTCTCTCTTCCTCTCTTCTCTCTCTCTTCTCTTCTCTTTCTCTCCTTATCTCTCTCTTCGCTTCCTCTCTCTTCCGCTCTCTTCTCTCTCTTCTATCTATCTCTCTTCCTTATCTCTCTCTTCCTCTCTCTCTTCTCATCTATCTCTCTCTCTTCTCTCTCTCAGCTCTCTACTTCTTCCCTCTTCTCTCTCTATCTCTCTTCTCTTCTCCTCTCTCTTCTCTCTCTCTCTCTCTCTCTCTCTTCGCTCTGCATCTCGTCTCTTTTCTCTCTCTCTCTCTCTATTCTCTCTATCTCTCTTCCTTCGCTCTCTCTCTCTCTCTCCTTCTCTCTCCTCTCTCTCTACGTCTCTCCTCTCTCTTCTTCTCTCTTCTCTCTATCTTCTCTCATCTATCTCTCTATTCTCTCTATCTCTCTCTCTCGTATCTCTATATCTCTCTCGTCTCCATCTCTCTTACTCTCTCTTTCTCTCTCTCTCTCTCATTCTCTCTCTCTCGCTCTCTTCCTCTATATTCTCTCTCTTCTTTATCTCTCTCTATCTCTCTCTCTCTCTATCTCTCTTCTATCTCCATCTCTATTTCTCTCTTCTATTCTCGCTCTCTCTCTCTCTCTTCTCTATACTCTCTCATCTCTTCTCTCTCTCTCTCTCTCTTATCTCTCTCTCTATCTCTCTCTCTCTCTCTCTCTCTCTCTCTTCTCTCTTCTCTTCTCTCTCTCTTCTTCTTCTCTCTTCTTTCTCTCTCTCTCTCGCTCTCTTCTCCTCTTCTCTCTCTCTCTTCTTATCTCTTCTCTCTCTCTCTCTCTCTCTCTTCTCTCCTCTCTCTCTCTCTTCTCTCATCTCTCTCTCTCTCTTACTCTATCTCTCTCTCTCTCTTCCTCTCTTCTTATCTTCTCATCTCTCATCTCTCTCTATCTCTTCTCTTTCTTCTCTCTCTCTCCTCCTCTCTCTCTCTTCCTCTCTCTTCTCTCTATCTCTCTCTCTCTTCTCTCTGCTCTTCTCGCTCTTCTCTCTCTCTCTCTCTCTTTCTCTCTCTCTCTCTCTCTCTTCTCTCTTCTCTCTCTCTCTTCGACTCTCTTCTCTCTACTCTCTCTTCTCTCTCTCTCTCTCTCTCTATTCTCTCTACTCTCTCTCTCTCTTCTCTCTCTTCTCTCTCTCTCTTCTCTTCTCTCTCTCTCTCTTCTCTCTCTCTCCTCTCTTCTTCTCTCTCTCTCACTCTAATCTTCTCTTCTCGCTCTCTCTCTTCTCTCTCTTCTCTCTACTCTCTTCTCTCACTCTCCTTATTCTCTCTTCTCTCTCTCTCTCTCTACTCTTCTCGCTCTCTCTCTCTTCTCTCTCCTCTCTTCTACTCTTCTCTCTATATCTCTTCTCTCTCTCTCTTCTCTCTCTCTCTCTCTCTCTATTCTCTCTATCGCTTCTCTCTTCTATCTCTCTCCTTCTCTCTATCTCTCTCTCTCTCTTCTCTCTATCTATCTCTCTCTCTTCTCTCTCTTCTCTCTCTCTTCTACTCTCTCTTCTCTACTCTTCGCTCTCTATCTCTCTTCTCGCTCTCTCTTCTTCTCTCTTCTCTCTCTCTCCTCGCTCTCTCTCTCTTCTATCTCTCCTACTCATCTCTCTCATCTCTATTATATCTCTCTCTCCCCTCTTCCTCTCTCCTTTCTTTCTTTCGCCGTGGCGTCACCCCTCGCGCCTCTTGCCCTTCTGTTCAAAGAACGGCGTCTGCTTTACTAAGCCATCTGGTCTGACAGCAGCGTGGTATATGCGTGGCTGGATCGGTACAAGGACGTACAATAGGAGGAATCTGCTACTTCGAGTGTTTGCAAAGGTTGACCAACAATATCTGGTTGTGATTTTTAGTTCATAATTTTTGTATGTTTTGTATGGCTAGCATGATTTAAATGTTGAATGGCTCTCTATTCCAAATCTTCAATCTTCATTCACCTCGTTTCTTCATGGCTGTTCCACCATGTACATCCATACGGATTTTTTTGTGTTCATAAAAAATAACTACGTCCAAGTGTTTGTGGTTCTCTTCTCATAATACTGATAACGACACACATCTTTTGGCTGTACTGAGAGCATATTCATATTTAGTAATGTGTTTATGGTGTTGAACAGTCCATGGGCCCGTACCGAGAGTCCTGACTGAAGGTTGAGCGACGACTTCGTTGCATGAAGGTAACACTAAAGGGCTATTTTTCGGAATGAAGAGCAGCGACGTAGGTCGGCACAAAGACACGGTCCACCGTTCTTTGACGACCGTCGTGTCGCGGCTCTTCATATGAAAAATATCCCTTTTATGGTACCCTTCTCAAGTCAAGCGAAGGTTGTCGCTCGCCCTTCAGCATGACTCTCGGTACGGGCCCATCAGTCTTTAGTCGGCTAATGGTCTGGTGCAATACCTCTAAAAACATTAATGTATCTGCATATGCTTCTAAGTGTAACCGTAAATATTCCTCAATCGTGAATACAAAGGCGGCAAATGGTCATATGCCCTAACGGCGGTCCCTGGAAGCGCCGCCGTTGAGCCCTCTGCGCAAATCCCCGAGCGGCCCTACGTCGTACACTTCCGTCGGGCCGCCAGTAAGACATACGAGGGCCTTCCGGGGAGGCCCTCCGTCTTTGTGTTTGCTGGGCTCTATTTATGAGGAAGGAAGGTTGCAGATGAAAGTGGTTCATGTACAACCATGAGCCAAGTATGATGTCACGGTGGTGTAGCCTAACAATAAATGGTGTTTCATATAATATCATTATATCATCACATTTCACAAAGCCATTAATAGGCACATTACCGACATCCCCCCAAGAGCGAGTGGTGACCTCCCTCGCCCGGTCTGTTCCTGCTCTGCCTCTGCTCTGCTCCCCACACGGCTCAAGACCTCCACCTTCCTTTCTCCACTGGTCGGCCGCTGGTATGGGTCACTGTGCTTCGGGACGCTAAGACATGGCAACATAAGGAAGCTACAAGAGGCTGGGAGACCTACACGTGGTAGTTCCTTTTACTTAACACTGGCCTACATCCACCTTTCATCCCCACATCCATAACACGTCCAGCCTCCCTTTAAAGCTCTCTAATGACGTCACCACTAACTACCTGTCTACTGAGTCCATGCAATCATTCCCCTATTTTGTGAACCAGTTTTTCCCTATTTCCTTTTTAAATCCACGCTTTTGACAGCTTGAATCGGGGCTCTCTCTCTCTCTTCTCGTCTCTCCTCTCTCTCTCTTCTCTCGCTTGTCTCTCTCTCTCTCTCTCGCTCTCTCTTCTCTCTCTCTCTCTCTCCTCTCTCTCTCTCTCCTCTCTCTCTCTCTCTCTCTCTCTCTCTCTCTCTCTCTCTCTCTCTCTCTCTCGACAAGTAGGATGAAAATATATAACATTTGGACATTGCCACCTGGACTATAAACAAACAGGAAGAAGAGTTAGGAAAGTCAAGGAGTCAGGAGTGTGTGACTGAAAAGGAGGAGTGTGTGTGTGTGTGTGTGTGCGTGTGCGTGTGCGTGTGCGTGTGGTGGGGTGTGGTGTGTGTGGTGTGTGTGGCGTGTGTGTGCGTCTCGGTGTGTGTGTGTGTGTGTGTGCGGCGCAGATGAAATAAGTCTTGTGAAGCAGTAAGACACAGAGGACAACTACTATGCACATTATTAGCACTATTATGTATTAGTGTGATTAACAGGGGTATTTTCAACGTCAAATATATCATTCATTAAAATACATAAAGGTATTGCAATGTCAGACAGAGGTTATGAACATAATTATACATAGGAAAATATACCTACCTCTATAAAGGTAATAGGGGTGCGCATGGCCTCGGTGCTCATCTCCGTCTCATTAGCCCTTGAGTCTGTAGTAGGTGTGACTTCCGGGTTACCACAGTTCCAGGTTTCCCCAGGTACCCATTCACCCACCGTCACAGAGAGGAAGGATCAACAGCTGAGTGGGCTGCACGCCGACTGCCATGGCCGAGTTTCCCAACCAGGGCCCTGAAGGAAAAATAGATTAAATAAAAATAAAAAACAAAGAAATAATATAAAATTGATTAAAAATATATTAAATACAAGGCTTGTACAACCAACACACACACACACACACACACCCGCCTGAACGGTTCGGTGGGTTAGGGCGCCGGCACCATTCTGTGGTCCGGCGTTCGATCCCGGGGATTTTTCCACTGACAATTCGGGCGGTAACTGTCCCCCTTGAGCAAGGGGATGTGTGTGTGTGGTGTTGAGGTCCCCAGCATTCCCCAAAGATCGGTAATAATGAGCTCCAAGCTCGTACTGGGAGGGTGAAACTGCCGATCGTGAGTCTAGCCCTCGCGTGGACCAAGACCTGGGTGAATGCACACACACACCCACACACTCGTACACACACACGTACACAGACCACTGGCGTGGCTGGGTTTATCTATCAATGGGGGGGGACAGCTGTGTATGGGGGCCAGGGGAGGGGGGGGGGAAACTAGGCAAGCGGAGTTCAGGGCCATTCTGATGCCACCAAGAAGGGTGTTGGGGCATAGCGTCAGTCACAGGTGCCAGCAGATTACTGCAGCCATGGGACCATGGGGGGGGGGGCACCTGGGGGCTCCGTAGCTACGCCACGGGCTACAGCCGATCTGACTTTATATAAGGCAGAAAGTAACGAGGCAACAGCCATTACTTTGCAGGGGGGACTAAACAACCTCAAATCACACGTCAGCTCTCCCTCCCTCCCTCTCTCACAGCGGCCCGCCAGGACATGGTGACGGGGTGGCCAAGGTTTTGGACACAGATCTAGTGTGAGCTGGCCAGCGCAGATAGATATTATAGTTATGGACGCGGCCAGGGCATGCCGTTATAAAAAGGGTTGAATTTTCATTACACCCGACTCAGATCTTGAGGGCCCAAATTTTGAGCTATCAGGGTAGCCATGGCCACCCCTAGACCCGCCACGGCCCACGCCCTCCCTTTCGCTCTCTACTAACGTCCCACTGCAAAAATATGAAGAAAAGCAACAAATAAAGCGTTGTTTGGCCAAAATTTTCCCCCTACCTCCTTCCAGCTGCCTGCACACACACCCTGCTTCCTCCTTCCAGCTGCCTGCCCTGCACACACACTCCCTGCTTCCTCCTCCCAGCTGCCCTGCACACACACCCCGCTTCCTCCTTCCGCTGCCCTCCACACACACAAACAACCGTCTTGCTCGCCTAAAGGCTCGCACTCTACTACCGCTCGCTCCGATTTCTCAAGCAGGTCAACTCTGTTCAAAACTGCTTCGAAACACTGAACCCTTCCCTTATTTCCTTCCCACGCCCTAACCTGTTGACCTTTGACCAAAAATGTAACGTTTTTCTAAACCTTAATGTTAGTAAATGTGAGTTAGTAATAGTGTTGGTATAGTTTTAAAGCTTACATTGATAGGGTTCGTTATGCTTCGAAATCACTAACAGCGTCGCAGAGGATTGTGGGTAGGATATCAACCTTTTTTTATTTTTTGCTACTTAGTTTGTGGGTTGTTTAAAGGACTGGATTGCTTTGTTACTACTACCATTACTACTACAACAACCACTACCACTACTACTACCACCACCCACCCCCACCACTACTCTCCACAATTCCTTTCATCCTCCTCTTGAAAATGAGAAACCCCAAAACAACACACATCCAACCACCACCACTACTACTAGTTTCTACTACTAAATACAACCACTACACTACCACCACCACTACTCTCACACAATTCCTTTCACCCTCCTCTTCAAAACGAGACCCAAGACGGCATATATTTAACACCCACCCACTGGCACTTTCTCACGCCCTTACTCCCCCCCCCCCCTTACAGGCAGGGGCGTGGCTAAGTATCTATCCATGGTAGTAATAATATCAATAATAGCGATCTATCTATCTATCTATTCTGATGAAACATAGAAGGCTATAAGGAGAGAGAGAGAGAGAGAGAGAGAGAGAGAGAGAGAGAGAGAGAGAGAGAGAGAGAGAGAGAGAGAGAGAGAGAGAGAGAGAGAGAGAGAGAGAGAGAGGAACAAAAGAATATCAGGAAAAAAAGTTAATTCCTCACTGTATCAAAATTGGCACCGCAAATAGCCAGAAGACAAAAGTTCTTGCCAGCAAGTCCTCTAGAATCAGAATGTGGCGTCTAAAAACAAAACACTATAAATATGAAGGAACAAAAGGTCATTACTAGGTAAGGCCATTGTCTCAGTGACGTTTTATTCTGTTAACCGAGATTTGATCAGCATTGATTTGACTTTTTGTCTTTGAGGGTCCTGATGATGACCTTGATCATGTCAATAGAAGTAACTGCAGGGACAAACAGTTTTGATCCTTGTCTTGTAGCTAATTGGTGGCATTTCTATTAGCTGCAGGTAGTAGTAGTAGTAGTAGTAGTAGTAGTAGTAGTAGTGATAGTAGTGGTAGTAGTAGTAGTAGTAGTATAGTTTTGTGGTAGTAGTAGTAGTAGAGTAGTATTTGTAGTAGTAGTAGTGTAGTGGTAGTATTGGTAGTGGTAGTATTTTAGTGGTAGTAGTAGTAGTGGTGGTAGTGGTGGTAGTAGTAGTAGTAGTAGTAGTAGTTGTAGTATAGTATAGTAGTAGTAGTAGTTTGTAGTGGTAGTATAGTAGTAGTAGTAGTAGTAGTAGTAGTAGTAGTAGTAGTAGTAGTAGTAGTAGTAGTGGTGGTGGTAGTATAGTAGTAGTAGTAGTGGTAGTAGTAGTAGTAGTAGTGGTGGTAGTGGTAGTAGTAGTAGTGGTAGTAGACTAGTAGCAGTAGTAGTAGTAGTAGTAGCAGTAGTAGTGGTAGTAGTAGTAGTAGTATATGTAGTAGTAGTAGTAAATAGTAGTAGTAGAGAGAAGAGAGAGAGAGAGAAGAGAGAGAGAGAGAGAGAGAGAGAGAGAGGGGGAGAGAGAGAGAGAGAGAGAGAGAGAGAGAGAGAGATAATATATATAGGGTAGATAATATAGATAAAAAAGAAAAAAATATATAAAAAAAAATTATTTTGATTTTTTTTAAATTTACGTATTTTTATTTATAAGATTTTATATTTTTTTTCGGTTTTTTTTTTATATATATAATATATATATAAAAATATATTTTTTTGTATTAATATATATATATATATATATATATATATAATATAACCAAATTTTTATATAAAATATATATATATTTTATATATATAAAATTATATATAAAATATATATATATATATATGTATATTTATAAAAAAAAAAAAAATATATATATACAAAAAATATATTTCTTTTTTATATTTTTTATATTTTTATATTTTATATTTCATATCTGTTGATTTTTTAAATTTTTAGATTTTTTATATTTTTTTTTATTTTTTATAAATTTATTTTTTGTATTTGTTATATATATATATATATATATATATATATATATTTTATATTTATATTAAAATATATTTATATATATATATATATATATATTATATATATATATATATTATATATATATATCTTTTATATATATATTATATATTTTATATATATATATATATAATATAATAATATATATATATATATTTTTTTTAATATTTTTTTTATTATTGACAGCGAGCGAAGCAGGAAATGACAGTACAGGGAAGTTAACCTTTTGTTTGAGGAATTAACTCTTGAATTGAGGGATAAAAGTAATCACCTCCGAGTACCTCCGTTGTAACATAAAATAACCTTACTGCACCTCAGATTATCTCCCTACTAACTCGAAATCTATTTATAACACATCCGTTGCAGGTAGTTTTTCTTTTGCCCTGCCGAAGACTCTTCCTCAGGCCACTAGTGCTATTACGCCAAGTTTATCTGCCAGGGAATAATTTTTGTCTATGTAAGGATATTATAAAACAAACTATTAATTTAGCAGCCAAGTGCTACAGGCACTCGTTTTCAAAAGAGGTTAATTACTGCCCTTGGCACTCCTTATGCACATTTTATAGTTTTTGAATACTATTCTAGCTGAAGACAGCTCTTATCATTTCTTAGAGAATGATAATAATACTATT